>CM070640.1:25963986-26132182 GCA_036346255.1 Ampelocalamus luodianensis
ATCCCTCTTTGCCACCACCCCACCTCCTCCACCGCTCGATAGGCGAATATGAGCGTTCATGGCGGCTCGGCTCGACTTATGAATGCTATGATGCAGAATATGAACGGATGGCGGCTCGTGAGAACTGCACCACTCGACCTTGATTGCAAGATCGAATCGAGCCACCAGCGGTGTCATGCCACCACCATCGCCACGCTTTTCCATCATTCAAGACTGGTCGAGTTCATGAGGACCAGACCACCCGCTTTTTCTAGTTCCTCCGAGCCTTTGGACGCCGATGATTGGCTGCGCTCGTTTGAAAATAAGCTTGCTATCACCCAGTGTTCTGGCCATGAGAAGGTCCTTTTTGCCACGCACCAATTGGATGGCACCACCGCTGACTGGTGGGAGAGTTATTGTGCCGCCCATGCCAACCCTCAGGGCATCACTTGGGTTGAATTTTCAGAGGCTTTCTGCCGTTCTCATATTCCGGATGGGAAGGTGGAGATGAAGAAGAATGAGTTCCGTGAGCTGAAGCAAGGGGGCATGTCAGTGAGTGAGTATCTTAACAAGTTCACTCAGCTCGCCCGTTATGCCCCGGAGGATGTTGCCACTGATGATGTTAGATAGAAGCGGTTCAAGTGAGGACTCATCCCAAGCTTGAAGGTCCAACTCGTTGGCAATGATTATGCCGATTTCCAGTGCTTGGTAAACAAGACCATGCTCATATAGGAGTCATACTGTGAGCTCGCAGAATCTTATAAGAGGAAGATGTCATTGTCAGGTGTTCATCAAGGCCATCCACAGAGAGCTAGGACTAGTGCTCAACCTCCTGCTCGTTTTGCTCCTTTGGCCACCTTCAGGACCTCCCTAGCAGCAGCAGCACCTCGCCCAGCAGCTCCAAGTTTCTGAAGCCCCAGCCCCAGCAGCAGCAACGCCGTCAATCAACCTCCAAGAAACAACATCTCAGCCGCAGGGATCACCTGCTTTAACTGCCAGCAATTGGGGCATTACGCCAACAGTTGTCCTCTGAAGCAAGTCCCAATTCTGGGCAAAGTCAACTTGGGAGTTTCGTCGACCCGACCTCCTTTGCCAAGAGCAGGCTGTGGACCTTCCCAGACTACCTCTGCTTCCGCTAAGACCTCCCAGCTTGTTGGAAGAGGTCGTGTGAACCATGTCACCATGGAGGAAGCTCAAGCAGCACCGGACGTCGTACTGGGTAAGTTCCTGGTAAATTCAGTACTTGCCACTGTTTTGTTTGATTCTGGAGTTTTCCACTCGTTTGTCTCTTGGAGTTTTGCTGCAAAGCATCAATTGAAAGTTGTTGCTCTTAAGACCTCCTTGTTGGTTCAATCCTCTGGTTCGGAGTTAAGTACGAACTAGGGTTGTCCACAAGTTAAGGTGATCATAGAAGGGGTAGAGTTTCTAGCCAACCAGATCCTCATTGATACCCAATCTCTAGATGTGATATTGGGCATGGATTGGCTATTTAGTCACCAAGAAGTTCTGGATGTGGTAGTAGAAGTGTCACCTTGATCAGTCCAGTGGGGATTAAAGTGAAATTTGAAGCCTCCTCTATGAAGCCTGAGAGGACACTACTTTGTTGTACTAGTGTTGTGTCTTTGGAAGAAGTGGCCATGGTCCGTGAGTTCCCAGATGTCTTCCCAGATGAGTTGCCTGGAATGCCACCCGATAGAGATTTAGAGTTTGTCATCAACCTAGTCCCCGAGACTGCTCCCATCTCCAAGGGACCCTACCGTCTGCCTGTGGATGATTTAGTTGAGCTAAAGAAACAGATTGAGGAGTTGCAAGCCAAAGGTTTTGTCAGGCCAAGCTCTTCACCCTAGGAAACTCCAGTGATCTTTGTTGCGAAGAAGGATGGTACTCAGCGGATCTGTGTGGACTATCGAGCGCTCAATGAAGTCACCATCAAGAACAAATACCCTCTGCCCAGGATAGACGACCTATTCGACTAGTTGAAGGGAGAAAGAGTGTTCTCTAAGATAGACCTAAGGTTAGGATACCATCAGTTGAAGATCCGACAAGAGGACATCCCCAAGACAGCTTTTTCAACCCGATATGGGCTGTATGAGTACACCGTCATGTCCTTTGGATTGACCAATGCTCCTGCTTACTTTATGAACCTAATGAATAAAGTGTTTATAGAGTACTTGGATAGGTTTGTCATTGTCTTTATTGATGACATCCTGGTATACTCTAAGAGTGAAGAAGAACATGAAGAGCACCTTCGCTTGGTCTTGAACAAACTTAGGGAGCACCAACTCTACGCCAAGTTCACCAAGTGTGAGTTTTGGTTGAAGGAAATCACCTTTTGGGGCATGTCTTGTTTGTAGAAGGAATTGCCGTTAACCCTAGCAAAGTTCAAGACGTGCTCAATTGGGAGTCACCTAAGTTAGTGTCGTAGATCAGAAGTTTTCTTGGTATGGCAAGTTACTACCGTAGATTCATTGAAGGGTTCTCCAAGATAGCAAGACCTCTCACCGAGCTGCTGAAAAAGGAAAAGAAGTTTGCTTGGAGACTGGATTGTGAGCATAGATTCCAAGAACTGAAGAAGCGTTTGACCACCTCCCCTGTGCTGATCTTACCAGATGTCCAAAAAGACTTTGAGGTATTCTGTGATGCTTCACGACAGGGCCTCGACTGCGTTCTAATGCAAGAAAGAAAGGTTGTAGCATATGCATCCAATAGTTGAAGCCTCATGAAGCCAATTACTCCACTCATGACCTTGAGTTGGCTGCCGTAGTGCATGCTTTGAAGATTTAGCGCACTACCTCATTAGTAATTGCTGTGAGGTCTACACTGACCATAAAAGCTTGAAGTACCTTTTTACCCATGTTGACCTCAACATGAGGCAAATAAGATGGTTGGAACTGATCAAAGATTACAATATTGGAATCCACTACCATCCAGAGAAGGCTAATGTGGTAGCCAATGCTTTAAGTAGGAAGGTATACTGCAACACTCTGGAAATCAAAGAGAGTCAGCCGCTGCTACATGAGGAATTCTAGAGGCTTAAACTTGAATTGGTTGAAGAGGGTTACCTAGCTGCTCTGGAGGTGCAACCAACTCTTCAAAACCAAATCAAGAAGGCTCAGACTGAAGATGCAGATATCCAAGAGATCAAGAGTAACATGAGTCTGTTTAGTTCGACAAGCGTATTTGTGTACTAGATCATAAAGAGCTCAAGCAAGTGATACTCAAGGAAGCTCATGAAGTCTTATACTCCATCCACCCTGGGAGCACCAAGATGTATCAAGACCTCAAGGAGTTTTGTTGGTGGCCTAGTATGAAGTGTGAGATTGCTGAGTTTGTGGGTCAATGTGATACTTGTCAGCGAGTTAAAACCGAACACCAAAGACCTCTTGGGCTCTTGCAACCCTTGAGCATACCGGGGTGGAAGTGGGAAGAAGTTGGCATGGACTTCATCACTGGACTACCTAGGACCCGAGCTGGTTATGACTCTATCTAGGTGATCGTGGATCGCCTCACTAAAGTGGCTCACTTCCTTCCTGTCAAAACCACCTATTCTGGAGACAAGCTGGCCGAGCAGTACATGGCAAGGATTGTATGTTTGCATGGTGTGCCGAAGAGGATTGTGTCGGATCGAGGATCTCAGTTCACCTCAAGATTTTGGTAGCAGCTACACAGCGTTTTGGGCACTAATTTGGATTTTAGCATGGCCTACCACCCTCAAACAGATGGCCAAACTAAAAGAGTTAACCAGATTTTAGAAGACATGTTAAGGGCGTGTGCTCTAGAGAACCAGGCCAGTTGGGACCGAATGTTACCTTATACCGAGTTTTCTTACAACAACAGTTACCACGCGAGCCTACAGTTGTCCCCATTTGAAGCTCTATACGGAAGGAAGTGCTGAACACCTTTGTTTTGGACAGAAGCGGGAGAAGGGAAAGTTCTCAGCCAGACATCTTGAAGGAAGCCGAAAGCCAAGTCAAATCAATTAGAGAAAAGCTGAGAGCAGCTCAAAGCAAAAAGCTATGCGAATAATTGTCGCTGTGATCTAGCCTTTGCTCCTGGTGATCATGTGTACCTCAAGGTGTCCCCTCTTAAGGGAATGCGTCGTTTTAGAGTCAGTGGGAAGCTTGCCCCAAGGTACATTGGGCCTTTTCCAGTGCTAGCATAAAGTGGAGAAGTTGCTTATAAGTTGGACCTCCCATCTCAGTTGTCCAGTGTGCATAATGTCTTCCATGTGTCGCAACTGAAGAAGTGTTTGCGTGTTGTAACATCCCAAAGTGTTGTTACCAAAATAAAATAAAATAAAGTTATTATTTTATTGGATTTTCTGAAATTTGATAGAGTTTCAATGATTTATTTGAATTTTTGAAAATTTAAAAGTCAAAAGTAAAAGTTATTTGAAGTTCTTGAAGTTTTATTTGGTTTAATCTGAAAAAATAAAAAATTAATTAATATCTAGTATTTTTCTGAGTTTTAAAAAGCTTTTTCCTAATTATGTTAAAGCCAAAACAAGTTATTTTGCAAAATTAATAGCCAATTATGAATTGAAACTATTTTTATTAAGTCCAAAACAAATAAGAGAATTTTAGTGAATTTTCTCATAATTTTAGGATTTAATTTGCTATTTTCTAAAGTCCTTTCTAATTATCTGGAATTAATCAAAGAGAAAATCAACTAGAAATCCCTAATATGTTTTGGGCCGAATTCTCCACAGGCCGGCCCATCTCCACTACGCAGCCCGCCCTCACCCCTCCCCGGCCATTGGATCCAAATCCAACGCGCCAGCCGCTCCCCTCTCCCTCTTCCTCCCCACGTCCGATTTTAATCGGACGGCCAACAAACCCCTAGCCACGTCACCCTTCTTCCTCACCTCCTCTCTTCCTCTTCGCGCAGAGTCGCACCCCGCCGCCATTAGCGCCATTTGGAGCTCCATCTCCGCCATGAATCTCTCCCGCTCTTCACGTGTGAATGCGCGCATTCAAACCTCCTGTCAATGTCGCACCCAACCCCACCTTTCACTTTCCTTTCTCGGCCCCAAACCCCGATAATTTCTCCGGCGACACCGCGCGGCCTCCTTGCACGTCATGCCGCCTCAGACCCTCCCGCGCCCTATAAAGTTGGGCCCGACAACGCCTCTTCACCCTGCACCCAGCGCTACCACCCCCTCCTCCCTTCTACGCTTCATTTGGCCGAAATTCAAGTTTCGCCGCCGGCCACCTCGTCGAGGTTTTTCTTTGGTTTCGGCGAGGTCAAGAACTTCCCGGCCTCCCCGACGACACCAACGGCATCGCTGTGACTTCGCCAACCCCGTGCATCGCCTCCACTGGATCCACACCGGAACGCACTGCCGCCGCAAGCCGACACCGCCGTCGCCATTTCCTTCGCCGCCGGCGATACCCTCACGCCCTCTCGCTTTCTCGGTAAGCCCCAGACTCAGTGAGTCACGCTCGTCACGTTGGTACCACTCACCGCTGGTGAATCGCGGTCACTTGCCGTTGTCGGGCCGTCCCGAAACCCTGCCGTCGGCCAGATGACGTGGCAAGGCCACATCGGTGCCACCCGTGCGCCACCTCGGCAAAATGGCCCTCGTGGCATCCCCGTGTCGGCCGAGTCAGCGCCACGTGCGCACGCGCCTGGCACCTCAGCCCCAATCCTAGTCCACCTCCACCGTGGACTTGGTCCATGTGAGCCGTGTCTATGACACATGGGGCCCACGCGTCAAAAAGTATTTTAAATTCCGAAAATCAGTTGCTGAGGTCATCATTGCACAATAAAACTTTTCCTTTATAAAAATAATTCCCAAAATTCAGAAAAACCCTAATTCTATCATTTTATGTATTTTCAATCTTCCAAAGCTCATATCTTTTGCATCCGAACTCCGTTTGAGCCCATTCAAATTTCTAAATTTGTCTAAATTCAAGATCTAGATAACTAAAGCAAAATTATTTAATTTGGAGTTCATTTGACTTGTTATTTGAATTTTATTTGAATTTGGCTTATTTCGCGATTAGATTTCGATGACTTCAGAGAGTTAGATTTCAACACCATTTGAAGAGCTCATAAGCGGATTGATTTTGACTGTATGATCATCGTGATTGTACACTTGGACTACCTGAAGAAAGTACTTATGAGTACTAGGTGACCTGTTAAGGAAAACAACATCACCCTAGTACTGGGTGATTTGTTAAGGAAAACAACATCACCTCATCAAGCAAGGCAAATTATACCTTTGATCATATCGATCCCATTATTTCAAATTATTTATATTCTGTTTTAAATTATTACTGCATGCATATGTTTATACAATTATTTTAATTCCCTGTTTTAATTGCCTAGTTATTCCAATCTTCCTTGTATAGCCAATTTGAATGTGGAACGTGAATACCTTGTCACCATTAGGCAAAAAGATACTAAAAGTAATCTTATGCTTAGCCAATGCTTAGATCAAATCTTGTATTTGGGGAGTTTTTAGCTAAATCTTCCAAATTTGATTTAAATTGCTTATATGGTATTGTTTTACCATAGAAGGTTTATAAAATACTTTAACTTGGAAAATAAAATGAAAATGGGTTTGGACTTGGGCGAGATGGAAGATTGGTGGGTGCAGGTTTATGCACGAGCTTAATCTTGTTAGGGTTATGACCCAGGGTCTTATCTGGAAGACGCCCAAGTCAGTTAAGGAGTGGTTTTCGAGCGCATGATGCTACGCCTTACCGTACTACCACAAGTCTAGTGTGGGACAGATTTGGCTAAATAATTTGTGATGTCTTAGTGTCATTTGTGCTATATTGTTGGTGTTGGTGTTGGACAGATAGTAGTCCCACCTGGCGCAAGAGGGGGCTCCCGAAGGATGGTTAGTCCAATGGCAGTGAAACCTTAGCGGGCATAAATACATTAAGATAAGACATTGTAAAGGCCTCATGATAATCACTTAGTCGCACACCTACGAAAGTGTGTGATGCGGATAGTGCAAGTTGATTATCTCTTGTGGGTAAAGTTGTACAACCTCTACAGAGCGTAAAACTATTCGAATAGCCATGTCCACGGTTACGGACATGATAGCAGAACTACTCAAAGTTAGACTTTGGTTTTGGATTTCAAAAATGTGTTGTAAAACAGTTTATAACATGGATGGGTGTCCATGAGAAAAGTTTTGGGTTGAAGCCCCGGGTTGGTGCCCGTGTTTAAGTTAGTGTTTGGTTGGTGCCTACACTAGCTTTATTATTTTAGTAAAAACTCAATTTTAAATATTATAAAACTTGAGCTTTTGAACTTAGTATTGTATTTAAATGTCAAACATTGCTTTATGCAAATTGAACCAATAAGCCGTCCTTTGTTACATCCATATATGCATGTCATTCTGTTATTTGATAAGTGTAACTTGCGAGCACGGTAGTTGTGCTCATACTTGCTTTATGCAAATAAAATTTCAGAGGAGAAGGACTTCGCTACCAGTGTGGATGTCGCCGACTAGACCGCTACCCCAGTCGATTGCCTGTGGCAGATTGCTGGACTCTACTACTTCTTCTTCGTCTTCCGTTGTGTTTATTTTATTGTTGGGCTGTAAGGCTCCTTTGTAATCAACTCTATTGGTATTTATTAATAAAGTTGTGATATGATTTTATTACCATATTTGTTTACTGTATGAACTAGCTACTGATCATAGGACTAGTTCAGTTATGCACAGAGGATTCAGGAGTATTAATTACCGGGTCCTGACAAAGTGGTATCAGAGCCATATCACTCTAGGTCGTGACCTAGTTAGAATGGCCGTTAGTTGAAAACTTCAAAACTTATTTTATAAAAAGAAAAATAAAATGTTATCTCCTCATCTTGGTCATCTATCTATAGCTTCTTTACAGAAATTCTTTCTTTCCTAATTCTTAACCATTTTATAATGTAAATGAATCCTCTTTTCTTGGAAATTCCTATAGAGGGTCAACACGTTCTTAACCCTTACGTTCAAGACCACAAGACATGAAGCTGTCAAATAAGCATCGTTGTCAGAGACCACGAGCAGAAGATACGATGTTAGCCCAGCCATATAGTATAGGTTTGCCAAGACTCATTCTGTGCATTGAGTCGTTCCACCAAATTAATAGTCCCGATCGATAGAACATTGTAATGCTTTTGAGTTCGTTCTTTCGTTTGGGAGTATTGTCTCACTCTATCCCCTTAGTCTCTCATATTTGTTCCTTTCCTATCCTTTGTCTCCTCTAAAACCTCTGGAATGACCAGTAAATGGTGAACACTTGTCGCTCCGAAAGTGGAACCAACACCAACGATGGCGGAAATACCCCAATTCCACCATCACCAGCAACCAATAGATCAGAATAGCAACAAATGATGGCCAATCAAAACCGTCTGATCGAACTGATGTCTCAGTTCATCAACAACAATCAAAACCGACAAGCTACAGCTCTAACTCCAACTCCACCACCCCAAAGGACTAGTATGTCAGAATTCATGAGGATGCGACCACCAACTTTCTCAAGCAGTACCGAGCCTATGGATGTAGATGATTGGCTCAGGGTGATCAGTAAGAAGTTGGATATCGCTTAGTGCACCGATCGTGAGAGGGTGTTGTTTGCTTCACACCAGCTCATGGGTCTAGCTTCCGAATGGTGGAACAACTTCAGTATCTCGCATGTTGATGCTCAAGCCATCACCTGGAATGAATTTGTGCGAGCCTTCCGCCATGCACATATCCCCTCCGGCATGATGACCCTCAAGAAGAAGGAGTTTCGCACACTTCATCAAAGCAACCTCTCTGTGAACGAATACCTCCACAAGTTTAATCAACTAGCACACTACGCACCGGAAGATGCTGCTAAGGATGAAGACAAGCAAGAAAGATTCCTTGAAGGACTCAATGATGTTTTGTCCGTACAGCTGATTTCCCAAGATTATTCTAATTTCTAACAACTAGTCGACAAGGCAATTCGTCAAGAAGGCAAGCATCGGGAGATGGAGAATTGCAAGAGAAAAATGGCTGCACAGAAGTTCAACTCTGGAAGCTTTCCTAAAGCTAGAAGGACTTCATCGTATCAAGCCAAGCTCCAGCCAACAGCAGACAACCCAGTCAACCTAGAGCCCTCTAATATATCTGATGATAACCAGGCACAGAAAGACACATCCTATGTTGCAGGCATCACATGCTTCAACTGCTATGAGGTTGGGCATTTTGCCAGTAAATGTCCAAAGAAGCAGCAGGCAGCAAATCCAGTCAACCCTGAAGTCAACATCATACAAGCAAACAAGAAGCCGCAGAATTCTAGACGAGGACGTCTGTACAATGTCACAACTCAAATTCTGTCAGATGATGAGTATGATGTGGACGACAACAACACCAGTTGAAAACCTTGTATTCCCAGTTTTCTTTCTAGCCACTCCGAATCTCGGGGTTGAGATTCCTTTTAAGGGGGGTAGTTTGTAACATCCCAAAGTGCTGTTACCAAAATAAAATAAAATAAAGTTATTGTTTTATTGGATTTTCTGAAATTTGATAAAGTTTCAATGCTTTATTTGAATTTTTGAAAATTTAAAAGTCAAAAGTAAAAGTTATTTGAAGTTCTTGAAGTTTTATTTGGTTTAGTCTGAAAAAATAAAAAATTAATTAATATCTAGTATTTTTCTGAGTTTTTAAAAGCTTTTTCCTAATTATGTTAAAGCCAAAACAAGTTATTTTGCAAAATTAATAGCCAATTATGAATTGGAACTATTTTTATTAAGTCCAAAACAAATAAGAGAATTTCTGTGAATTTTCTCATAATTTTTGGATTTAATTTGCTATTTTCTAAAGTCCTTTCTAATTATCTGGAATTAATCAATGAGAAAATCAATTAGAAATCCCTAATATGTTTTGGGCCGAATTCTCCTCGGTCCGGCCCATCTCCACTACGCAGCCCGCCCTCACCTCTCCCCGGCCGTTGGATCCAAATCCAACGCGCCAGCCGCTCCCCGCTCCCTCTTCCTCCCCACCGTCCGATTTTAATCGGACGGCCAACAAACCCCTGGCCACGTCACCCTTCTTCCTCACCTCCTCTCTTCCTCTTCGTGCAGACCCACACCCCACCGCCATTAGCGCCATTTGGAGCTGCATCTCCCCCCCGAATCTCTCCCTCTCTTCACGTGTGAATGCGCGCATTCAAACCTCCTGTGAATTTCATACCCAACCCCACCTTTCACTTTCCTTTCTCGGCCCCAAACCTCGATAATTTCTCTGCCGACACTGCGCAGCCTCCTTGCACGTCATGCCGCCTCGGACCCTCCCACGCCCTATAAAGGTGCGCCCCGGCATCGCCTCTTCACCCTGCACCTAGCACCACCACCCCCTCCTCCCTTCTCGCTTCATTTGGCCGAAATTCAAGTTTCGCCGCCAGCCACCTCGTCGAGGTTTTTCTTCGGTTTCGACGAGGTCAAGAACTTCCCAGCCTCCCCGACGACACCAACGGCATCGCCGTGACTTCGCCAACCCCGTGCGCGCCTCGCCTCCGCTGGATCTGCACCGGAACGCCACTACCGTCGCAAGCCGACACCGCCGCCTCCATTTCCTTCATCGCCGACGATACCCTCACGCCCTCTTGCTTTCTTGGTAAGCCCCAAACTCAGTGAGTCACGCTCGTCACGTTGGTACCACTCACCACTGGTGAATCGCCGTTGTCGGGCTGTCCCGAAACCCCACCGTCGGCCAGATGACGTGGCAAGGCCATATCGGCGCCACCCGTGCGCCACCTCGGCAAAATAGCCCTCGTGGCATCCCCGTGTCGGCCAAGTCAGCGCCACGTGCGTACGCGCCTGCCACCTCAGCCCCAACCCTAGTCCACCTCCACCGTGGACTTGCTCCATGTGAGCCGTGTCTATGACACGTGGGGCCCACACGTCAGAAAGTATTTTAAATTCCAAAAATCAGTTGCTGAGGTCATCATTGCGCAATAATACCTTTTCATTTACAAAAATAATTCCCAAAATTCAGAAAACCCTAATTCTATCATTTTATGTATTTTCAATCTTCCAAAGCTCATATCTTTTGCATCCGAACTCCGTTTGAGCCCATTCAAATTTCTAAATTTGTCTAAATTCAAGATCTAGCTAACTAAAGCAAAATTAGTTAATTTGGAGTTCATTTGACTTGTTATTTGAATTTTATTTGAATTTGGCTTATTTCACGATTAGATTTCGATGACTTCAGAGAGTTAGATTTCGACGCCGTTTGAAGAGCTCATAAGATGATTGATTTTGACTGTATGATCATCGTGATTGTACACTTGGACTACCTGAAGAAAGTACTTGTGAGTACTAGGTGAACTGTTAAGGAAAACAACATCACCCTAGTACTAGGTGATCTGTTGAGGAAAACAACATCACCTCATCAAGCAAGGCAAGTTATACCCTTGATCATATCGATCCTATTATTTCAAATTATTTATATTCTGTTTTAAATTATTACTTCATGCATATGTTTATACAATTATTTTAATTCCCTGTTTTAATTGCCTACTTATTCCAATATTCCTTGTATAGCCAATTTGAATGTGGAACGTGAATACCTTGTAACCATTAGGCAAAAAGATACTAAAAGTAATCTTATGCTTAGCCAATGCTTAGATCAAATCTTGTATTTGGGGAGTTTTTAGCCAAATCTTCCAAATTTGATTTAAATTGCTTCTATTGTATTGTTTTACTATAGAAGGTTTATAAAATGCTTTTACTTGGAAAATAAAATGAAAATGGGTTTGAACTTGGGCGAGATGGAAGATTGGTGGGTGCAGGTTTATGCATGGGCTTAATCTGGTTAGGGTTAAGGCCCAGGGTTTTATCTGGAAGACGCCCAAGTCAGTTAAGGACCGGTCTTCGAGCGCATGATGCTACGCCTTACCGTACTACCACAAGTCTGGTGTGGGACAGATTTGGCTAAATAATTTGTGATGTCTTAGTGTCATTTGTGCTATATTGTTGGTGTGGGTGTTGGACAGATAGTAGTCCTACTTGGCGCAAGAGGGGGCTCCCGGAGGATGGTTAGTCCAATGGTAGCGAAACCTTATCGGGCATAAATACATTAAGATAGGACATTGTAAAGGCCTCATGATAATCACTTAGTCGCACACCTACGGAAGTGTGTGATGCAGATAGTGTAAGTTGATTATCTCTTGTGGGTAAAGTTGTACAACCTCTACAGAGCGTAAAACTATTCGAATAGCCGTGTCCACGGTTACGGACATACTAGTAGAACTACTCAAAGTTAGACTTTGGTTTTGGATTTCAAAAATGTTTTTTAAAACAGTTTATAACATGGATGGGTGTCCATGAGAAAAGTTTTGGGTTGAAGCCCTGGGTTGGTGCCCGTGTTTAAGTTAGTGTTTGGTTGGTGCCTACACTAGCTTTATTATTTCAGTGAAAACTCAATTTTAAATATTATAAAACTTGAGCTTTTAAACATAGTATTGTATTTAAATGTCAAACATTGCTTTATGCAAATGGAACCAATAAGCCATCCTTTGTTACATCCATATATGCATGTCATTATGTTATTTGATCCTTTGTTAACTCCAACTAATGTGGAAACTTGGCTTATTTGAAGTTTGCTTGAGCTCTAGCGCTGTTTCTTCCTCTCTAGACCTCCCTTGACCTCTCTGGACCTCCCCTTGTGTCTTTTGTTTGGACTTCCCTTTTAGTCCGGACCTCCTCTCTCTGACGGTTCAGATCTTCCTTGGAGTTTAGACCTCCTTTTGGCCTAGCCCTCCTTCTCTGTTTGAACCTCTTTCCTTCGGTTTTGACCTTCTCTTTAGGTCACGACCACCCTCGAGGTGCTCCAAGCTTGGTTTTGTGTTTCAAACATCCTTAAATTCTGAAATTCCAATTCGGGTTGCTTTTCTCCTTTCAGGACCTCCCCCGTGTTCAATTGGACCTCCTCTGCATCAATTTGGACCTCCCTCTTGTCCGTTCGAGCCTTCCGCTTGATCCAGACATCTATCTCTTTTGTACCGTTCGATTTGTGTTGGACGGCTTGATCTTGTTGGCATGTTCACCCGGTCCGAACGGCCCAATCGCTTTGCTCCGTTCGATCGAGATCTGATGGCCCCAGCTTTCCCTGCATTTTCCTCCGCTCCCCTTGATTCATGTTGACCATCAGGACCTCTTGGTCTTTTTGCAAAGACCACCTTTGCGGTCACGACCTTCTTGTCCTTAGGACCTCCTAGTCTTCTTGCAAAGACCACCTTTACGGGCACGATCTCCCCTTGGTCACGATCACCTCTCCAGTGGGACCATCTTCCCTAGTCCTCTGCTCACCTTGTTCCTCCTCTTGTTGTGTCCCAGTACTGCGAGAGTCCACGCGCATTAAATACTGTTGCGTCGCATTAAATGCTGTCTTTTCCATTGTAAATCAATTCGGTTTTGCTCAACTAAAACCTAAATCAACTAGTCTTGACTAAGTATACCAACAATAAGACTATTGACAAAGTAGCAAACATACAAAGATAATTAAGTAATTTAATTCTAGGAATGTAAATTACACAAAGTAAAGCACAAGAGAACAAACCATAATGACACAAGGATGTTTTTACCGTGGTGTTCGGAGACTTGCCAGTCTCCCCTAATCCACGTTGAGGTAAGCCCAAACTAATTGGATCGGCTCCATAAATTAAGCTAAACACCTCTATCCACTCGGGGTTGCTCTTCTTCCACTCGGAGATGGTGAGCACCAAACCACTCACAACACGCCGGGCCTTCTCACAAGCTTCTTGAGAAGATCACCGGACCACGACACCTTCACACCGTCTAGGTGTCGGTAAACACCAAGAGTAATAAGCCATGCTCCTTGCTTGACTTTCACCACGTGCAACGAATGCACAATTGGATGCTCAATCCAATTCTAGTTGCAACACATGCAACTAGAACCTCTCATTTTTTCTCACAAGGTACAACACATGCACAATTGAGAGGAGAGCCTCACACTAGCTCAAGAGGATGAAATGGGATGCCAAATATTGTCTCTCAACCGACTAAGGGGGGTATTTATAGCCCCCATAACAAAAACTAGCCGTTTGGAGACGAAAAACACAAAAACTAGCAGTTACAGCATTGGTGCGGAACTACCGCAGTGCAAACCGTAGTACTACCTTCATGTGGTAGTACCTCTCTTATAAGGGCGGTAGTTCCGCAACTATTTTTAGCACAGACGACACTCAGTAAAAAGGTTATAACTTTTGACTCCGATGTCAGAATTGAGTGATCTTAGACTCTATTGAAAGCTTATCCAAAGGGCTACACAACCCACCTAATTGCATGATCTTAAAGACATTAGATCAATGTAAAAAGCACAAGAACTTCAGAGAGTCACAACCATGGTCTAAGTCCAAGAAAATAGCAATAATCAATCTTAGACCATGTCAAGGGAACACACATGAGTCCCAACAATTTGCAAAACATATTTGCAAACTTAGATCATGCCACAAGGAGTAGGAAAATGGACTTCAATCATTTGCAAAATACATTTGCAAAGTATAGTCACATGCTACAAGGATTAGACGCATGAGCCTCGACTATTTGCAAAACACTTTTGCAAATAATAGCATCATGCCACGGTGAGCTAGAGCAAGCGAGATTGAGCTATCAACACATGATGAAACTCAAGCTACTAGACAAGACCCCTCTTAAAAGTACGATAACCTATATTAGCAATCCAGTCTTCCAACCAAACACCAAGACCGGTAAAAAACTAGGAACACATCCTTAGCCCTAGCTAGTCATACCTTTGCCTTGAGCATCTTCTTGAAGCTTGATGACACACATATTTACTTCAAATTCGGGTCATCGTCTTGACATGCATCAACCTATGATGCATCCTTTACTTGACTTCCATCAATACATGATGGGTCTTCTCTTGCTTAATGATCAACTCATGATCATCTCCTCTTCGACGTCTTGATATGTATAACCACATGATACATCATCTTCTTGAACCTTGACTTGATGACGATCAACTCATGATGTCATCCAAAGTCTTCATCACCCTAGAATATAACCTGTTCATCCAACTCTTGGAAAATATTAGTCCCATAATGATTAACATTAATTATCAAGATATACCTGCATTAAAATGCTTCTAAACAAGCCATTTCTAACATGTGCGTGTTGGGATCCAAAAATGCAATTCTAGACCCTCTGTGTATAATGCACTAGTCTAGGATCACGTTAGTGCACACAGTGTCAACAAAGATGAATATCGATCCACACAAGCGATTAATTGCATAAACGAGTAATTTGAATAACAAACAATAGATTTGACCTTTTGGTCGAGTTTACATTTATAAAGCCATGTAGGACTGACAATAAAGAAATCAGTAGCGGAATAAAATAAACTTCAGCGTAGATCCCATCAATTCACTACAGACATCCGACTGGGATCCAGACCCTAACGATCAGTAACTTTCATTGAACTCCTCCTCGAAAGCAGGCGAAGACTCCTCTTTTTTAGATTTGTGTGTAGAGCAAACATGAGTACACAACCGTACTCGCAAGATATACCACATAATGCAATTTATAGATGTAGGCTTATTCCAAAGGAATGGCTTCTGCGGTTATTTTGTAGAAATACAACATTTGCAATTGAATACGATAATAGATTGAAATGCAGTTCAAAACAAATAGACAATAATAATTTAACAGTTGTTTTCACAAAGAATATAAAGCTAATTAGCTTAATTCACACAGCCACATGACTTAGATCACATAGCTGTCCCTTCTCAAAGTTTTATAAAAAACTACCTCTCGTGTGAAATCCCTGAGCATGTCTATGACCGCCGATACGGCTATTCGAATAGATTGATTAAACACTCTGTAGAGGTTGTACACTTTACCCACACGATACGATCAGTGTAGCTAGCACTAATTATAACAAAATGTTTTAGAAACTTCATCTCAAGCATTGACACTCCTAGTGTGCTTAACCGATATACCAAAATCCAACATAGTTCTTTGGCATAACACACACTGTTGGACAGGGATGCGGCAAACCGTCCCGTGATACGACTACCTGGTAGTATACACCTCCACCCATTCCAACGCAGCCTAACCTACTTCCTGAGTAATCAATGTCAAGAATCCATAAATTACCAAGCTAGGCCCGTCCCATACCAGGCATGTGGTTGTACAGTAAGGCTCAGTACAATGACGCACAAAGTTAAGTCCTTAATCGACTAAGGCAAGACTTCTAATTTCTAACTATGCCACAAAAATTATCATTCCCATCCAACACAGATCCACCATAACAACATAGCCACTTGCCTCAGTCGAAATCTTTTCCCACCCTATTGGTTAAGTGTAACATATACCACCAACGAATAATATCATATAGTACACACAAAGTTTTATCACATAGTTCCATAATCACTTAGTCAAGTTTATAATTGCAACTCACATCAGATGATGACTCGTAGCATGGCTAAGCAATCTACTCGTACTAACCAACCCACGTTGGTGCTATAGTATTACCAACTAGTAATGAACCAATCCAGGGTGACAAAAGATCATGGCGTAACAATAAAAAAAGGTGGATATAATAAATTGGATTGATAATTACACACAAAAAATATTTAAATAAATACTTAAATTAAATGCAATAATTTGAAACAATATAGTTTTGAAAACTAGGATTCAACATGATCAAAGGTATGACTTGCTTGGGAAAAGGTCTAGGTACTGATCTTGATCTTGAGGCACTCCTTCTTCAACAAAGCTTCCCGAAGTATCGATGTCTACTCGCAAACGAAGCAAATAAACAAACAAATAAATAGCAGAGGCAAAACAAACTCCAAAAATTAAATAAAAATCTTATATAAATAGATCTCGAATTTAGATGAATTTAGAAATTCGAATGGGCTCAAACGGAGTTCAGATGCAAAAGATATGGGCTTTGGAACTTTGAATCTACAAGAAAAACCCTAAAAAGGATTTATCAGATTATTCTGAATTAATCTTCAACAGGGAAATCGGATTATTGCGCAGCGCTGACATCAACACTCAAAATTTTAGAATTAAAAGGATTAAACGGAAAACCTGACATGTGGGACACCCACATGACAGTCTAACAGCTCACGGTGAACTTGATCCACCGAGCCTTTAGATCTAGGGTTTGGTGAACCGTGCCATGCACGCACTAACGAAGCAGCCACGCACGCAACATGTACGCACAAACGCTGATGAGGCGCTGAGATGGCTAGCTGATAGGGATGCTACATAAGATCGACGACAACAACGGCTTGGGAACCAAGGTTCCAGCGAACAGCGGCAATCCACCGGTGAAGAGTGGTATCGAGAGGTAGAGCATGCTATTGCGAACTCGATGGAGTGCTTACTGGTGGTAGAGGTGGACTGAATTGCCCGGCGGCAAGGTTTTGGCGACAGAGACCTTTGGGTTTTGTCGGACGGTCACTCCGGTGAGGCTCTAGGGCAACAGACGGGCTCCTGGGGAAGTTCCTGCGACGTGGATGACGACGGCGTGGACCACGGAGGCGGAGCAGCACTGACGGCGGCACAATCGAAGGAAACAACAGCGGCGACAGAAAACCTAAAGCTCACAATGCGGCAACTCTGGAGTGTTGGAGGCTCGGCGGCTTAGGGTTTTGGAACGAGAAGGGCAGGGTGAACCTTGGGGACCTATTTATAGGGCTGGCACAGCACAGAATAAGGAATCCCCAAATTTGGAAATCCTCGGGTTTGTTCAAATTTAGAGATTGAGTTCATTTTGATCCCGATTGAGAGCAAAAATGGGTGTGAAAGAATCGGGGATAAGATTTGGCAAAGAAATCCGGGAAGTTTTAGATAAGAAAGTCCCGTTGTCGGACGGGGCTTCTAGAACGTCAATGGCGGACGTGGCGCTGCCTCACGCGAGAACGAAGCCAGCTCGGAGACGATGAAGATGCGGGCCCACTGGTCAGAGGAAGCAGGCACAGGCACACGACGTGTTCGAACTCCAATAGATCCAACCATCCAACCTTGATCAGACGACCCAAATTGCTGTGAATGTTCGGACCGCCGAATAGCTCAACTCGATCGGACCATTGAAAATAGATAGGATGGCTCATACCACTGGTGGCGTTCAGACCGCCGAACAGCACACTTCATTGGATTGTTCATAAACAATCGGACGGTGGTTGATGAAAGAGAGGGAGAGGATGCGCTAGAGAGAGAGGAGAGAGAGACTAACAGCGGGGACCACCTGTCAGCCAAAAGCGGCAGTGCGTGCAAACTAGGCCGCACAGTGCTGGGCTGAGGAAGAGTTTGGGCTGGGTTTCAGCCCAAGAAGATTTTTGAGATTTTAAATATATTTTCTAATTTAGAAAATAATGGAAATTCAAATAAGCAATAAAAAATGGACTCAGAAAAATTCTAGAAAATATATCTGAGCATATAGAACCTAAATAAAATAGTTTTAACAATTTTTCATGTTGGAATTATTCATATTAAATGTTTTTGATACTAAAAGTCCAAGTTAAGCTTTTGAGTTAAACTCCAATAAAACCAAATGGTGAGTTTGCTCCCTACTAACTATCCAAAAGATTTTTAAAAGCTCAGAAAATTAGGATGTTACAAACCTCCCCCCTTAAAGGAATATCGACCCCGAGATTCGGGCTTGCTAGAGAAAAGGCTAGAAAACTCGGCTTTCAGCTCTTCTTCATGCTCCCACGTTGTTTCTCCTTCTGAGTGATTGCTCCATTGTACCTTGCAAAAATGAACAGCCTTGCTTCTGGTACGATGCTCTACAACATCCAAAATCCTAACTGGCTGTTCTTTGTAAGTGTGGTCTTCTTTCAACTCAATTGAATCCAGAGGGGCTTGTTTTTCTAGCACACAAAGACACTTCTTCAATTGTGAGACATGAAAGACATCATGTACTCCTACTAACGACTGTGGTAGCTCCAGCTGATAGGCAACTTCTCCACGGCATTCCAATATCTTGAACGGACCAACATACCTCGACGCAAGCTTCCCTTTGGCATGAAACCTTTTTACACCTCTAAGTGGAGTAACTCGAAGATACACAAAATCTTCTAGCTCAAAGTTGAGATCACGACGACGATTATCAGCATAGCTCTTCTACTGGACTGAGCTATCTTCAATCTCTCTCTTATCATGACCGCTTGCTCTTCTGCTTCTTGTATAATATCTGGCCCGAAAACTGAACGTTTAGCTGTTTCTGCCCAATTTAAAGGGGTTCTGCATGCACGACCATACAATGCTTCAAATGGTGATGTTTGCAGACTGGCTTGATAATTGTTGTTGTACGAGTATTTTGCATATGAAAAACTCTTATCCCAACTGGTATCATTAGCTAGAGTACAAGCTCTTAACATATCTTCTAAAATTTGATCAACTCTTTCGGTCTGTCCATCTGTCTAAGGATGGTAAGCAGTGCTGAAATTCAAATGGGTACCCAAAGCTTCATGCAAACTTTGCCAAAAACACCAGGTGAACTAAGATCCTCGATCTGACACTATCTTCTTGGGCACACCATGCAGACTGACAATTCTCGACATATACAACTCTGCATGGTGATCTCCTGAGTAAGTGGTTTTGACTGGCAAGAAATGGGCAACTTTAGTCAAGCGATCAACTATTACTCAAATCGAATTATAACCCAATTGAGTCCTGGGTAAACCAGTAATAAAATCCATTCCGACCTCTTCCCACTTCCATTCTAGAATCTTTAGCGGTTGCAACAAACTTGCTGGCCTCTGATGTTCGACTTTTACTTTCTGACATACGTCGCACAAGGCAACGAACTCCGTAACTTCTCGCTTCAAATTTGGCCACCAAAATTTACTCTTAACATCCTGTTACATCTTAGTACTTCCAGGGTGAATCGAATACTTTGAGACATGGGCCTCCTTTAAGATTAGCTGTCTCAACCCTGAAGGATCGCGGGAAGGCTACGATAGCACAAACAAAAATTTTACCGAGCAACCAAGGAACCACCGCAAGTGATAGATCACGAGATTACCACTAGACGCGCCGACTCGTAGCGGAAGTAGAGCCGATGTAGCGAGTTGAAGCGATCGTGGTCGTACTTGCGCGTGCCTTCTCCTCCTACTCAGATAAGCGTTGCGAGTCGCGGATCGTCAAGTCTTTGATGTCGCAACAACACCTCCAAGGTATCCACACGTGCGGGAAGGGACACCACGCTTGCGGAGTGCTAGCGTCGGCGGTGTGGTTGAGGAGAGCGTGTCTATTAGGGTTTTGGGATTTCTTTGAGAGAGATTGATCGATCACTCACCCCATGCCACCCCCTCTATATAGGCATCCATAATGGGTCGAGCGAAGGCCCATTAGGAACTCGTGGCCTATAAAATTGGATCACCATCCAAATCAAATCCTAGCCCTTTAAGTGTGTGACCCTATAGGTTCGTGTGTAATCGGTTGTGACTGAAACTCTTTCCCGATCACGAGTCGTCGTGATACCTAGCGACACATAACAATTCCGAACACACAGAATATATCGGACGAACCTTAATGCAATATGATCTACGACCGAGTCCTTATCACTTACGACCAGCTTGTACTTAGTCACGACCAGTTCATAATCGATTACAACGATTCGTAACTCCCTTACGACCGATTAGTATCTAACTATGACCATTTGCAACTCCTTACGACCGATTGGTGATAATGTTCGAGTAGTCTTCGACTAGGTCGTATCTCCATACAACCGACGCCTCACGACCTTGAAACCGAGCGACTGCTTGTGTATTCTCCCTTTGCCTCACGACATCGGTTGAACTCGGTGAGATAATATATCATCCATGAACTGCTCAATACTTTCGATCAAGTGTCAATAACTTCATGTGGTCGACACCCGACCACTAGTGGCATGGCCATGCACTTTATTTATTCGACCACAACGAGGGCCAGAGACATCTCTACCGTTATGTTAGGAGGGCAAATCCATATCCGACCGATCCACATTCCTTCGCATGTTTCATAGCATACCCGAAATCTACCTTTATAACTACCCAGTTACGGAGTAGCGTTTGGCAACCCCTAAGAGTGCTATTACACATGTAGGAAACCATGCTGATCTCAGGTCTAAGGATTATACATTATCATTGCTTGAGACCAACTAACAACACATAGAATCATAACAATCTCAATAGTGTCTCAAGGTGGGTCTTATCCAACACTATGTTCTCTAACATGTGTCCAAGGTTCAAGAAAGCGCTAGGCGCTAGGCGGGCGGTGGCCCGGGGCCTAGGGCCTAGGCGGACTAGGCGGCACCTAGGCGGTGCCCATGCAGTCGGCTTGATTACAGTGCAAATAAGCCTACAACAGGAGCAAGATAGAAGGAAAATTACCTGAAGAAGCAAGACATGTGCAATTTGATGTAGTCATGTATATTATCTCCTATCCAAGGCTCCAAGAGCTTGATGTAAACATGTGTCATGTATGTATTGTAATCAAATAATGATGTAAACCTACACATTTAATCAATGATGAGTTATTTTGTTACTGTGTTGTATCAGAAAAAATGTATGAATGATTGATGAATGAATGAAACTATGAAAGTATGAAACATATTCAGCCACACAATTCAAATACTTGACATAGAAAATAATTAAAATATCATAAGTTCATAACATGACAGTGCCAACTCCACATAGCAAGCAAAATACTAATAGAGTTTATGATGAAATGTGAGGACCCCAGTTTATTTGGCTTGTAATGCTTAACCAACCACCTGGTCCTAGCATCACAAATCAAATAAACTGATCCTCGAGATATGTATACTTCCCATAAAGCAGTATACACCTCGGTACAAAATTAGACATCAACTCCATTCCAAACATAGAGTCCAAACACCACACTACCAAACGGAAGGTAAACAAATAGTAGAGTTATTACAGACAATGGCCGACTGGCCACAAGATACACAAATAACAAAAAAAAGACAGCGGAAGCAAAAGCGCCATAAGATGGCTATAAACAAAGCCAATCAGTGTGCCTTCAACCCACAAGGCATCTGACCGGACCGCCAAGTCTAGTCGTCCACGAAACGGCAACACGACTCAGTGAGACCCTTGGGGCTCACCTTCCTCCTCTGCAACAAAAACATTAAGCAAAGCACACTGAGTACAAAGATTGTCTTTGTACCCAAGACAGACGTGTGAACTAGCGGACACGTCCATAAGCTACATGCAGAGCTTATTTGGTGGAGGCCATATGTTTCATTTGCATAAAGCCAATTTTCATTTGCAATAAGTTAATACAGTTTTAAAGGCAAGTTTGCAATTCATTTTTAAGATTGAAATAACAGATAAGGATATTAATAACAAAGCGAAAGATAAACAACCTAGAAGTGACTATCCCAATAGTCACCCCAACAATAACACGAATCCCAGTTCGTACCACCCATCAAGTTTTAATTTAAATGTTGTAGTCTAGTTCTTACGGGCGTATCCGAGCGTGTCCATAACCTAGGGCGAGGCTATTCGAATAGTTTTAACCTGGGGTGTACCAATGTACCCACACTTGGACCGCCTTTAAGCCAAAGCACACTTCCGAAGGTATCTTTGCACAGCTAAGTCCTCGAGACTTTTTCCAATATTGTGTATTAACTACGAGCAGCTCGTATGGATAGAAACCCATACGCTTACATGGTAAAGCCGAAAAGACAACTACCACTCGGGATAAAGCTTTTGGACAACTACCATGCTCCCACCTCCATCCCTCCTGCGACCTCCTGCGACCGGAGCCAATACACGCCAAAGTACTAGGTCAGAGAGGTCCCATATACTCTAGTGTGGTTAGCACGCAAAATGCTCGAGACTGTGGCGCAAGTAACTCGGTCCTTAAGCGACTCGGGCACCTTTCTAGTCACACCAACAGATCACACAGTCTTACCATTGTGCCCAAGTCTAAATCATTTTTGTTTTCATTTTAATTTTGCAATTAAACATAGCGAAATGCTAAAACATAAAGTTATAGTAAATTTTGTGTGATCAAGGTTACCGACTAAGTCGATAACTTGATTCTACCGATAGCTAAGCATGTCTAAGCGATTGACCGGATCTACTAAGTGATAAGAGATCATCCAGCGATCTCTAATCACGACAAATAACCTAGGCTCGGTAGTAGAGATCAATATTTTGTCTACAGGATATGCGACTACTGATTTAACTAATCAATTTAACACAAATTAAGCAATGCATACATACAAGTGAAACAAAATATTAGACTTTAAAATACTGGGATTATCATGATCAAGCTGCTTGCACGGATCTTTGTTGCTCAATTTGTTGCGGAGGGTCGTTCTCGGGTTGCGCAAATATCGAATCCTAACGATTGAACAAAGCGGCGAATAGAGCGAATAACACCGACCAAACTCAAACATACAACAATAACAAAACACACTAAACTTTTCACACAGCCTAAGCATGATATAACAAAATTTGAAAGCAGAGAACAATTCATTTTAAGTTATTAAGAATTTTCTATGAATTTTCTAAGCTAAAAACACAACAAGTCACTAGTTAATTACTTAACAAATTTTTATGAACAAAAACAGTGTGTAAAACCTATCATAATAATTAGTATACTGAAAATGGAATTTTACAGAATTGGGTTCATTGAATTTGGACAATTATTGAAAGAGATATGCATTTTCTAATTTGGAGATTACATTCTACAACATTAAATCAATTAACAGATTTTTGCTACAGAGACAGGGTTAACACTAATTTTAGTAAATAGAACATTTAAAATGAAAATTAACGACCTTTGGATTCATGAAATTTGGATAAAAATTGAATTAGTTATGCATTTTACAAGTTTAATTGAATTAACGATTAGAAAAGCATTACAGATTTACTAAAGCATTTAATCCTTTTTCTACCCACGACCAACTAACTTGAGCCAGCGGCGGGCCCGCGAAATCTTGACGAGAGCAACCGCCATGCGAAAGTAGCGTCGAAGGCGTATTCTAGAATCGTCTTTGACATATCAAAGTGTACTTCTAACATATACTCACGAGAAATCGTTTCCAAGCGGAAAAGCGCGTGAGCTACACAACCAACAAGCGGCGGCATGGGCCCACATGGCGGTGACTCGAGAGAAATATAGCGGTTGGATTAGAGTTTACTAAACACGATTACAGAGAGGGCCCACAAATCGGTGACATAACTAAACAAATATTAGTGCTAGCGAGCGCCACCGGCGGCTCGCGGCGCGCCGCGGGGGCGGGCGGCGTGCGGTGATCTAGCTAACGAGAGGTTTACGGCGAGAGTGGTACGCCGGGTTCACCACGACCTCGCGAACTTCGATAACGGCGTCACGGACCCTCGAGGATGCTGCGGCGGTGGCGCGAAGCGGAGGCGGAGAAGAAGATACGGCCTCGCGGAGATGGCGCTACGAGCGACGGGAAGCCGGCGGTGCGTACCGGCCGCCTTGACTCCGGAAGGATAAGCCCACGACCACGGCGACAATGGAGCTCGTGGCGCGGAATCGCTGTGGCGGCGCTTCCACCGAGCTTGAGAAGAACGCGCGCCACGGCCTCGTGATGTACCAAAGAACAAGAAGGCTACGGTGAAACTTCGGTGAAGTATTGCGATTCTAAGGACTATCTTCCGAGGTTTGAAACTCACGAGCGCCAAAGAGCTACGAGGGGCGAGGCTGCCGAGGCGAAGGCGAAGATGTCGCCCCAACGACTCCGTGGATGAAAGCGAGCTCGGGCCGGGAAAATGGGCGCGGTGTGGAGAGAAGAAACGCGACGGGGAGTTCGGGAGTGCTCAGCGGCGCGAGGTGGTGGCGCTGCCCTCGGTTTCTTCTCCGGCCGAAAGGAAAGCGAGCGGAGAAGGCGCGAGAGAGGGTAGGCGAAATGAATGAGCTCGGTGGGTGGATGAGACACCGGCGATGCTTTCTGAGCGGACACGAAAGCGAGGTGGCGGCGGCGAGGCGTGGCAAGCATGCGCGCGACGCGAACTCGGTGAGTGCGGAGAAGAGGCGAGGGCGATCTCGACAGGTGGGGTCCACTGTCGGCCGACGGACAGCGGTGCGAACCGGTGGTTTGACTCGATCGACCACGCGCCGCCGTTGGATCCGAAATGGGCGGTGGGATTGGTGTATGCATTCGGACAGTCGGTTGCGCCGCGGCGTGGATCGTTCGATCTTCATCGGACGGTCACGATTGATTGGACTCGGCGGTGCGATTAGTTGACGCGACCGAGTCCATTAGTGTGGTCGGACTCGAGCCCAAGTGTGGTTCGGGCCCGACAAACAGTGTTTTCAGAATTCGATTTAAAAGACAGAGAGGTTTTGGGAAATTTTTAGAGATAGCTCCAGGGCTCCAAAAATCTCGAAATTTTTATGGAAGCTAACTAGAACAGAGGACCACCTTGTGAAATTTTTTCAGGAGTTTTCATGCACTAGATTTCTCCCAATAAAATTCACAAGCTGCTGAACAGAAGTTTGACCAGATTTCAAACTAGGTTGACTTGGCCATTTGAAATAGCAAATAAAATCTAAAAATTGTGAAATAATTCAGGGAGGTAGATAGGATGATCAAGATGATAGGAAAAATAATTTCAGAGGATGATCACAAGTTTGAAAGCCAAGAATTTGCTGACAACAATTCCCAATCACAAGAATCAACTTCTAGAAAATTGGAAATTGCTAGGGAAAAATGTAGAAACTTTCAAATGATTTGAAGAGACAACAAAAGTTTTTATTTCTCCTCAAAATTTTACATTTGAAATACAAACCCTAAGTTAGGGCTGTTACATGAAATGCTAAGATGAGTCAATCTGTTAATCAGGAGTTAGTGTCTTCGTCCTCCTCCTCCTCATAATTCTTGGTAACAACCACTTCATCTTGGTCGGACTCGAACTCAATGTCGTCCTCCCCCTCGTTAACATCCTCTTCGGAATCTGATGAGAAATCATCTTCATAGAGGTCTCTCACTCTTGCGCTCCTACGAGGTTGTATGGCTTCACTAGCCCCAGATGCTTCATCAATGACCTTCCATGTAAGCCCCGTAACAGCCTCAACCTCTTGATCATCATCACCACCTTCAATTATCCACCCTTGAGCTTGTGTAGCATCCGAAGCTAGAATGACATCGATGTTCTTCACATCGCTTTTCTCTATATCCATGACCGGTGATGTGTCCACATTATTGATTCGATATCTCTATATCTATGACCGGTGAAACATGTACTAGTCGTAGAGTCACTGGTGTTCCGACCAGTGACATTCGACCAGGGATACTTTTAGAACGACATCATATAAGATAAAGAGTTTCACCAACAAGTCACATACTCATTGATCTATGTAACTGATGATTCATTCAAGGAACAAGATAACATATTATCAAATGTTATCAACATAATGAAATACAATCATCTCTATGATTGCCTTTAGGGCATATTTCCAACAAACCCATCCACATCTGGTACGCATATGCGTCCATTAATCCACAGTATATCTTGATCATCCTTGGTGAAATCTTTGAATTTACCTTCTGCCATCTTTTTCTTGATGTCTGAAAATCTCGAATCCCTTAATTGAGCTTCACGAATCTGTTTCTCTAGGGTAGACTGTACTTCTAGGCTGGCCACAAATCCTCTAGGTACAACTTTTAGCTTTAACTTCTGAATTTCTTCATAAAGTTTTGGGCAACTCTCCTTCACTTCTAAAGCATTACAGTAGCTCTTACGACTTAGAGCATCTGCAACTACACTGGATTTTCTAGGATGGTAGTGGATTCTAAGATTATAATCCTTTATCAATTCAAACCATCTTCTCTGCCTCATGTTCAAATCCGACTGAGTGAAAATATATTTTAGGCTCTTATGATCTGTGTAGACTTCGTAGCGATTACCAATGAGATAATGACGCCAAATCTTTAAAGCATGCACTATAGCAACTAATTCCAGATCATGGGTAGGATAATTCTCCTCATGAGGAATTAATTGCCTTGATGCATAAGCGATAGCTCTTCCTTTTTTGCATCAGGACACATCCTAATCCTTAACACGAAGTATCACAATGGATATCAAAATCCTTCCAAATATCTGGCAGAATCAACACTGGGGCTGAAATCAAACGCTTCTTCAAGTCTTGAAAACTTTCTTCACAAGCTGGGGTCCAAGTGAACTTCTTCTCCTTTTTCAATAACTGCGTAAGAGGCTTAGCAATCGTTGAGAATCCTTCGATGAAATGGCGATAATATCCCGCCATTCCCAAGAAACCGCGAATCTGAGTTACTGTCTTAGGCTGCTCCTAATGTGTAACATCCCCATTTTGGCTTGTGTTTCAAATGTAATAAAATGAGCATAAATTAAAACTTTTCTCACAGCTTTATGCTCTTGAACTTTTCTGAAATTCTTGTAAATGAATTTTGGAAAATCCAAAACCAAAATCCTCAGTTATCTCCAGTCAATAACCTCCCTGGTGAAATCTTGTGTCAAACCCTTGGAAATAATTTTCCTTGGTTCTAGGGTTGCTTTGTTACACCTTTGAATTATTTCATAATTTTTGAAAATTATTTGAATATTTTAGAGGCAAGTCAAACCTTGGTCAAACCTCTGAATTAACCTTCTGGAATTTCTTGAGAAAATTTTAGTGCACAAAAATCTCTGAAATTTTTTTGGAAGGTTAATCCTAAAGTTAGCAACCTCCAGTTAAAATTTCATAAATTTTGGAGTTGATTTGATACCTCAATTAATTCCCCAAAGTTTCAGCATTAAAATCAAAACCTAAACTGGTCTTCACTGTTCCTCGGGCGCGAGTGAAGCTCGGGCTCGAGCCAACTGACTCAGCCGAGCCAACTAACTGCACCCAGTGCGGGAGAGCGGGCGCGTGCGTCGTCAGCCGTTGGATGTTCATCGCTCGGTCGACGTTTGCCCGATGCCGCGTCGACGCGGTCGCGTGCTGGCCCTTGGATCAAAATCCGACAGCGGCCGTGTCATCTCCTTCCTCGCTCGCTCGCTCGCTCGCGCATGCAAGGTCGCCCGTGGCAGAGCTGGGCGTGGGCAGCGCAACGCACTGTCCCGTCCTCGTCCTCGCCAATGGGTCTCCGCATTAAATGCGCGTCAGTGCACCGCCCTCACAAGTCGTCGGCCTCACCTGCTCCCATCCTCTCGGCGGCAGCAAGGACCTGAGCTTGCCTCGGATCCTCCCGGGCTACTCTCACCCACCTTGGCTACTTAAGCCCCCAGCCTCCTCTTGTGGTTCCCTTTACGCACCCTTGAGCTCTACCGTGCACCCACTGCACTTGTGGAGCTCCCAAATCACCACAATCCTTCGGCCGCCATTGTTGCCCGCGGAGCTTCTCGGTGAAGGCGGTACCACAGTGGCGTTCCCTCCCTGATTCTTGCTCCTGCTCCTCCCTCTCACCTCAGTGGTGCTTAACCATCACTCAATTTCAGGTTGCTTCAATGGGAGCACCTGAATTTTGGAGTTCCCCCGTTTCGGCCGCTAGCACCCCTCTTCGTCTCCAGCGACGGTGAGTGCCTCTCGTTCCAATTCCTTTCTCTAGGAGCTTCTCTATACTCTCTGGAACCCATCTTGATGACGCGGTGTGGTTGGTTTTGCTCGGCCGTCCGCTCCACGTTGTCTTTCTCCGCTCCGTCGCAGTGCGTCGTTGTCGGAGCTTCTTCGACCTCCTCTGTCCCTCCGTGTCACTCAGGTAGCTCCTCACTAGTCCCTAGATGCTCGGGCATCGCTTGAATGAACTGCTGCGGAGCTCTATCGCCGTTGTCGTCATCTTCATGTTTACCGCGCCGCCCCTCTCCGGCTCGCCGCCGTTCTGGTCCCTCACTGCACATGTGAGTGGTACCAGCGGGTGCACGTTGTTATTGCGCACCCGTAGCTAGCACCCGGTCACGCCGCCATGCCGTAGGTCGCCGGCGAAGCCATCGGCTGCGTTGTCGGACTCGTCAGCGCTGTGCACGACGTGGCCCAACGCACGCCGTCCATCTTTTGATATGTGGCCGTGATCTCGCGTAATCCGGGCGTGTGCATTGTGTGGCGTTGATTGTGAGCCGTCCATCTCGCAATCAACGGTCCACCGCCGTCGCCCATTTCGCGCGCGTGGGTTCAAACGCGCCGGCGTGGTTCAATCTGGACCGTTGGATCCAAGATCAACGGTCCACAGTCGCTGATCTCGCACGGGCGCCAGTCGCTGTGTCCAGCGAGCTCTGGGCCGTCCGATTCAGAATCAACGGCCCAGGTTCGTCCACGTCATTTTGGGATTTATGTAAATCCCGACAGATTTAGTTGCAAACTGAAAAAGGTATTAAACTTCAAAAATGCATAACTAATTCATTTCAAATCCATTAGGGTTGATTCAAATTTTGTTAGCTTTAATTTGAATTGGACTTTAATCTAAAAATGGATAGAAGTTTGGTTCGGCTCCGGAAAACAGATTTCAAAATTGATTTAGAAATAGGTTTTAATTGTTATTCTAAAACTTGTAATTAACTTGTTAATTGCATAACTAATTCTATGAAAATCATTTTTGAATGAATCCAACTTTGTTAGCTTCCTCTAATAATGAAATTACTAATAAAATTGGTTTTAGGCATGTTACTATTTTCAACAAGATTTCATATGCAATTTAGTTTTGTTCATTTTCATGACTTGAAAAATCATAAGTAGATCATTTTAACTCTAAATGAAGTGAGACCAATTGTGTTAGCCTTAAAATGTCAGTAGATACCTATCATAAAAATTTCATGGCCAGAAAACCTCTAGAAAATTATGTATGAACAGTAACCTCATTTAATTGCATTTTTCAGCCGAATTGATTTGTTTTAATCATATCTTTTGCATTAAGAATCCAAATCAATTGATTCTTGTTGATAAATTCCTTCAAAATCATGCCCTTGCTGCTGTAAAATTTTCAGAGCATTTGGAGTAGTTTGGTTTTAGAGTCTTTTTCGTTTTCTTCGTTCTTATCGGCTATTTTCGCTTTTTCGATTAGGTGCCGACGAGTGTGCTGACCGTGAGAGTGACCCTCAGCAACAAATTTAGCAACAACAATAAGGCAAGCAGTTTGATCATTTCCCATTTAATCCCATTAATTTTAAAGTCTAATACTTTGTTTAACTTGTATGTATGCATTGCTATTTTGTTGTTAAATTGATTAGTTAATCCTCTAGTTGCATAATCTGTAGGTAAATAATTATCCTCTACTACCTGAGCCTAGGTTATTTGCTGTGATTAGAGTTCGTTGGATAAGCTCTTGTCACTTAGTAGATTGCGAATAAATACTGCTTAGACTTGCTTAGCTATCGGTAGTATTGGGCGATCATCGACTTAGTCGATGGTCTTGATCACACAAATGATAATATTATTCCATTATGTCCAGCCCTTGTGTTTTGCTAATTTGCAAATCAAAAACTGAAAATAAAAATTATATCTTGGCTTGGGCACAATGGTATGTTGGTATGATCTGTTGGGTATGTTCGGAATGGTGCCTAAGTCCCCAAGGACCGAGTTACTTGTGTCACTAAGCCAAGCGCTTATTGCGTGCTAACCACGCGAGAGGGATATGGGACCTCTCTTGACTAAGTACTTTGGAAGGTGTTAATTGGAGCTGGTTGGTGGGTATTTTAAAAATGTGGTGTTGTGAGGGGAGCATTAGCAGACCGGTTAGGCTGTCTAATGTGTCCTTCTCCCGTGGGTTGCGGCTCTCAATTAGCATAGTCCATTGGAAAACGTCTCGTTAGACTTAGCCGTGCCTGCATACCTAAGAAAGTATGCTAACCGTGGCTGGTGGAAAGGCGGTATATCGTGTGGGTACATTGGTACACCCCTGCAGGGTTCAAACTATTTGAATAGCCTCATCCTAGGTTATGGACATGCTTGGTAAGGTCGTGCAAGAACTATACTACAACCTTTTAAAAAAACTTAAAACTTGACATGGGTGGTATGAAGGGGTACTTCATGCTATTTGTTGTGGTGACTATTGAGTTAGTCACTTCCAGGATGTTGTTGTTATCTATCTATTGTTATAATTGTCTCTCTGTTTTTTGAACAATGAAAATTAATTGCAAACTTGCTTTTAATGTATCATATTATTGCAAATAAAACTTGCTTTATGCTAAAAATAAGTCCAGAGCCTCCTCCACTTAAAAAAGCTTGCATGTAGTTAATTATAGTTCTGTTATCTTACACGTCAGTCTTGCGAGTACAAAAATAATTTTTTTACTCAATGGCTTTGCTTAATATTTTTGTTGCAGAGGAAGAAGGTGAGCCCCAAGGGCCTCACTTTTGCGAGATGTGCGGTTTCTGGGACGACTAGCTTGGCGGTCCGGTCGGTTGCCTTGTGGGTTTGAGGCACACTGATTGGCTTTTGTTTATCGCCATCTTATGGCACTTGCTTCCGCTGTTTACTTAGCTTTTGTATGACATTTGGCCGGTCGGCCCCTCTTTTGTAATAACTCTACCTTATGTATGTCTTTCAGTTTGTTGCTTGCTTCGGTTCTATGTGAATGAATGGAATTGATGCATGATTTTGTAACGGGGTGTGTATACTGCAATTCTGGGAAGTATGCATATCTCGGGGCTTGGTTTATCTGATTTGCGATGCTAGGACCAATGGATGGTTAAGCATTACAAGCCAAACAAACCAGAGTCCTCACATAATGTAACACTGTTTTGACTTTACCGGGGTCAACTGCTACTTCCTTGGCTGTCATCACATGACCAAAGAAATCAACTTCCTTCTTCCAGAAATCACACTTACTGAACTTAGCATACAACTAATGCTCCCTGAGTTTCTCTAGGACTAGCCTAAGGTGTTGGGCGTGTTCTTCCTCGGACTTGGAGTAAACCAAAATATCATCAATGAACACCACTACGAACTTGTCTAGATATTCTATGAATACTTTATTCATCATGTTCATTAAGTATGCAACGGCATTAGTCAAACAAATGGACATAACTAAGAACTCATAATGTCCGTACCTCGTTGAGAAAGCGGTCTTCGGGATATCCTTCGGGCAAATCTTCAACCGATGGTAACCTGTGTTGGTGATATGCCCTAGAGGCAATCATGGAGATGATTGTATCACGTCTATGTTTATGAGTTCTTGAATAAATGTTATTCTGTTCCTTGAATGAATCATTAGTTCTGAAGATCAACGAGTATGTGACTTGTTGGTGAAACACTTCGACTTATATGATGTCGTTCTAAAAGTATCCCTGGTCGAATGTCATTGATCGGAACACGGTGACTCGACCGGTACATGTATTGATTGATGATCATGTTTCACCGGTCATGGATACGGGGATATCAAATCAATAATGTAAACAGTTAGAGAACATGGGGTTGGAATGACCCACCTTGAGACACTATAGAGATTGTTATGATTCTATGTGTCATTAGTTGGTCTCAAGCAATGATGATGTATAATCCTTAGACCTGAGATGAGCATGGTTCCCTACATGTGTAATAGCACTCTTAGGGGTTGCCAAACGCTACTCCTAACTGGGTAGTTATAAAGGTAGCTTTGGGTATGCTATGAAACATGCGGATGGATGTGACTGGTCGGATATGGGATTTGCCCTCCTAACATAACGGAGAGATGTCTGGGCCCCTCAAAGTAGTCGGATAAAGAAAGTGCATGGTCATGCCACTAGTGGTCGAAGAGTTCGACCACGTAAGGTTATCAGACAACTCGATCGAAAGTATTGAGCAGTCCATGGATGACACACTATCTCACGGAGTTCAAACCGGATATCGTGAGGCAAAGGAGAATCTTTGGAGTAAATTCGCTTAGTTCGATCGGATCCGGACAAGTCGTATGGTGATACGAGCAAGTCGTGGCGATCGAGCGAAATCACGAGTGGTGAAACACAGTCGTGAGGGTTTCTGAACTGGTCGTGACCAATCTGAATGAGTCGTATAAAGATAAGACACAGTCGTAAGTGATGAGGACCTAGTCATAGATCATATTGCATTAAGGTTCGTCAGATATAATTTGTGTGTATTCGGGAATCGTTATATCTGCTAGGGACGCTCGACTCGTGATCGGAAAGGTTTTCCGAGTCACAACCGATTACACATAAACCTAACGGGTCACACACTTAATGGGATGGAACAAACGAGCGAATACGATTTGTTAAAAGTGTTGGATAGGATCGACACGAGGCACTATATAAGGAGATGCTTGAGGCTAGTTTTGAGGGGACAAGAGAGACACGTGAGTTGTTTCCACCAAAACCCTAAACCGCCATCTTCTTGAGAGAGCCTTCCCGTGCGACTTGGTGCTAGCACACGGCGTCGGTTGTTCCTTCTCGGGCGTGTGGATCACCGTAGAGGCGCTCTTGTGGTCATTTGTTGCGGCGAGGGCGATCCGTGATCTTCACAAGGCGTGGAAGGCTGTTGGAGGAGACGATCGACTACGAGAACGTTGGACGATCATCTGCGACCACTACATCGGCGCGTTCATCATCGGACTAGGCTACTCCGACTCTACTTCCGCTGCACTGCGCGCCTAGTGGTAATGATCTGTGATCATATATCTTTCTTGGGATCCTGGTTTACGTGGTAGAAATTTTGTTTTATGGCTAGCGTAGCCTACCCGTAACCCTACAACCTGATCGCAGGTTGATATTTGAGAACACTCCGGCTCCTTTCATCTGATTGAACAAATCATCAATTCGGGGAAGTGGATACTTATTCTTGATGGTGATTTCATTGAGAGAATGGTAATCGATACACATCCTCATGTTCCCATCTTTCTTTTTACAAACCAAACTAGCGTTCCCCATGGTGATGAACTAGGTCTTACAAATCCTTTCTCGAGAAGTTCCTTTATCTGCTTCTTCATTTCTGCTAATTCATTGGCTGACATCCGATAGGATCTCTTAGAGATTGGCGCTGTTCCTAGCACGAGATCGATTACAAACTCGATGTCACGGTCTGGTGGCATTCCGGGTAACTCTTCTGGAAACACATGTGGATATTCTCTAACGATAGGTACGTCTTCTAAAGAGACAGCCTTCAGGCTGTTGGCTAACAAATGTCCATCCCGAACGGAGGTGGCTAGGAATTCCACTTTCCTTCCATTAGGGTCTTCAATTGTCACGGCCCTTCGGCCACAATCTAGCATGGCTTTGTGCTTGGATAACCAATCTATGCCAAGAATGACATCTAAAGTCTAGGTGTTTAGAACAATTAGGTTGGCTAGAAACTCAACTCCGGCTATGAATAACTTAACTCCTAAACATCCCACTTTAGAGCTTAGCTCTGCTCGAGGCAACTGTACTAACAGAGTATGCTTAAGATGAACAATCTCCAACCTATTCTTAATTGTAAAAACTCCAAAACAAACGAATGCGAAGCTCCAGAATCAAACAAAACCGATGCAGGTACTGATTTAACCAGAACTTACCCAGTACGACGTCGGTTGCTTCTTGGGCTCCTTCCAAAGTGACGTGGTTGACACGGCCTCTGACCACAGACTGTGGTGCTCCTCTGGATTGGCCAGTAGCTTGAGAAGCTCCTTGCTGGTTGCTCTGTGTTGGCGTCTTAGATGGCGTGGCTCCAAGGTTGAAACGTACTAGAGTGATTGTTCCTTTCTACAGACACTGGTTGGTGAAATGGCCTGACTGTAACATCCAAAGTTCTATTACCAAATTAAAAATTTATAAAGTTATTATTTTATTGGATTTTTTGAAATTTAAAAGAGTTTGATTGCTTTATTTGAATTTTTGGGTTTTAAAAAAAATCAAAAATAAAATTTATTAAAGTTTTTGAAGTTTTATTTGAGTTAAAGTTGAAAAATAAAAATGAAATTAATTTCTGGAATTTTCTTGGATTTTAAAAGCTTTTTCCTAATTATGTTAAAGCTAAAAAAAAATTATTTGCAAAATCTATTACCAATTATGTGTTGGAAATAATTTTATTATTGTGATTTTTTTTAGAATTTTGGAATTTAATTGCTATTTTCTAAAAGTCTTTTTGATTTAACTGATTATTTAAAATAGAAAAATCCATTTAAATTCCAACACTTGTTTCGGGCTGAAACCCAAACCTCGGCCCGTTCTTTTCCCTCCTCCCGCGCGGCCCATCTCCCCTTTTCGACCTAGTCGTGCACAGCCCACCCGGCCTCCCTTCTCTCTCCCTCACACCCCTGGCCCCACCCGTCAACCTCTCTTCTCTCGCTGCGTGGGAGCTCCACCCCGCCACCTTTCCCGCCCCCTCTCCTCACGTGGCCATGCGCACTCACCCCCGTGCCTCACGCACATCTTTACAACTCGTAATACTCAACCTTCAATTGGTATTTAACTCGTAATACTCAACCTCCAACTGGTTCTAGTATTACCAATTAAATATCCTAAGCCTCGATGGACATGTGCTTCCCAGAATTGCAGCACACGTACATCTTTACAAAATCATGCATCATTTCCATACAACTTGCAATACCAAGTCTAACAAACGACATACAATATATAGAGTTATTACAAAAGAGCCGACCGGCCAAATGACAACAAAGTAACAAATAACAGCGGCAGCAAAAGTGCCATAACATAGCTATAAATGAAAACCAACCGGTTAGCCAACATAACCCACAAGGCAATCGACCGGGCCACCAAGCTAGTCGCACCCGCCGCAGCAAAACTCATAGAAGTCGATCCCTTGGGGATCCACTTCCTTCTCTGCAACAACAAAGCAATGCAGTTGAGTACAAAAATGTACTCGCAAGACTTACGAGTAACAAGCCTATACACAGCTACATGTAAGCTGAAACAAAGGAGATGGTTATATGGTTAATGCATAAAGCAATTTTTATTTGCAATAATGTAATAGATTGAAGGCAATTTATTAAATCTGTTTTTAAATGTTGAAATAACAGCGAGGTAACCATAAATAACATAAGTAACCACCTAGAGGTGACTAACCCAATAGCCACCACAACATAGCATGAATCACCGATTCGTACCACCCAATGAAGTTTTAGTAAAAAAAGTTATAGTCTAATTCTCACAGGGCGTATTCGAGCATGTCCATAACCTAGGACGAGGCTATTCGAATAGATTTAACCCTGCAGAGGTGTACCAATGTACCCACACTTCAGACCGCCTTTTCGCCACCTGATTAAGCACAGTTCCAAAGGTATGTTGGCACGGCTAAGTCCTACGAGACGTTTCCAATATTGTGCATTAACTACAAACCGCTCGTAAGGATAGAAACCCCTATGCTACATTGCAAGCCGAAAGTCAACAAATCCCATCAGGGTGAAGGCTTTCGGACACTACAATGCTCCCAACATCTTCTCTCCTACAACTTCCTGCGACTCGGAGCTAACACACGCCAAAGTACTAAGTCAAGAGAGGTCTCATTTCCCTCTAGTGTGGTTAGTATGCAAAATGCTTAGTACGGTGGCACAAGTAATTCGGTCCTTGTTGACTCGGGCACCATTCCAGTCACACCCAAAAGCACACCATCTTACCATTGTGCCCAAGTCTAAAATGTTTTATTTTCAGTTTTAGTTTTCTCAATTAAAAATAGCACAAAGGCTGAACATAAAGTCATAATAAGTTTTTGTGTGATCAAAGTTATCGACTAAGTCGACAACCGCCCAATTCTATCGGTAGCTAAGCATGACTAAGCAACATTAACTCGTAAACTACTAAGTGACAAGGGCCCATCCAACGAACCCTAAATCACAGCGAGATACTCCTAGGCTCAGTAGTAGAGGATAAACATTTATCTACAGATTATTCATCTAATGGGTCAACTAATCGATAATAGTTTAACACAAGATAGCAATGCATATGTAGAATTTGCAAACAACATATTAGACTTTGAAAATAATAGGAGCAATATGATCAAATGATGCTACATCTTCTTACCTTGCTGGTAGTTCTCTTGCTGCAGAGGATCGCTCTTAGGTTCAACAAATTCTTTGAAACCTAACGTAAGAACACGAAAATCAAATAAGAATGAAGAACACCGAAAAAGACTCAAAATTCAAATTCATCCAAATTCCATGAAATTTACACAACAGTAAGATCATGATTTTAAATGAATTTAGCAACAAGAATTATTCAATTTGGACCAAGTATGCAAAAGTTATGGCCTAAACAATTTCTTTCAGCTGGAAAATTCAAATTAATTTTTTTTGCCCTGTTACTGTTCATGGCACAATTTTCTATAAAGTTTTAGAACCTGAATTTTTTATGGTAGGCAGGACATGGCATTCTAAGAATAACAAAATTAAATTTACTTCATTTGGAGTTAAATTGAATTACTTATGATTTTTCTAAGTTGTGAAACTAGGGTATAGCATTTTTCAAAGGCTAAGACATGAATAAAACCTATTCTATATTAAAGTATATTATCAGAGGAATGTAAATTTTTTTAGTTTACTCAATTTGGAGCTGCAGAGAATTACTTATGCATTTTACAATTTTAATGAATTTCTAGAACAATAATTAATACTAAAGCAAGTTAATTCAATATAACAAATTTTTTGACATAGAACAATGTCTACACATATTTTTAGATTAAAGTCCAGTCCAATAGAAATTTAACACAATTTGAATAATCTAAATTGGAGTTAAAATGAATTAGTTATGAAATTTTAAAGTTTAATACTATTTTCAGTTGACAAATAAAAGCTTACCGGGAATTAAACAACTTAACTAAACGAAAAAGGACGTGGACAAACGTGGGCCGTCGAGATTAAAACCAGTGGACCACGCGCACTAAGAACAGCACACGTGCGCGCGCGCTCTCAAGGCCCAATCGTGCTCACTGTTGGATTTTGATCCAATGGTCCACAAGAGATGGACATTCGGACTTTCGAATGCCACACCAAATCTGGGCCACGGATCTAAAAAGAAATGGCTTAGATCGAGATCACATTCGGATGTCCGAACGTTCACGAGATCGGAGTCGCAGATCTAGAATTGAACGACAAAAGAGGATCGGACGCTAGGACTCCTAAAGCGCTGAGGAGGTCTAGACTGTTGGATCTAGATCTAACGATCCAGAGCTGCAGGGGAGGTCCTAAGGTTAAAGACCTATAAGAGGAGCTCTTGAACGGCTCAGATCTCCAAGGGGAGATCCTGGACGGTCAAGATTTACCCAGAGGAGGCCCTGGGCGACAAGATCTAAAAGAGGGGAGGTCCCGGACGGCCAAGATCTACCAGAGGAGGTCCTAGATAGTTAGGATTCCCACGGGGCGGTCCTCACTGATAAGGTCTAAATGTGGGGAGGTCTTGAACGACTCAGATCTCCATGGGGAGGTCCTGAACAGTCAAGATCTACCCGGGGGTGATCCTAGAGATTCAGATCTGCGGGGAGGGAGGTCCTGAGGTTTTCTTTACAAAAGACAAAGGGGTGGTCTTTTACAAAGAGGACCCCGAGGGTGGTCCCGAGAGTGGTTTTTGCAAAAAATGACCACAGGAGGTCTTTTTGTGAAGAGGACCCAGAGGGTAGTCCTGAGGGTAGTTTTCGCAAAAATGACCACGGGTGGTCTTTTGCGAAAACACAGAGGGTGATCCTAACGGTCAAGATTAAATCCGAAGAGGTCCTTAAAGGTGAGATCTAACCTTAGAGGTCCTAACAATTAAGGTTTTCATAGAGGGAGATCCAACGGTTAAGATCTAACCCAAAGAGGTCTTAACGGCTAAGATTAAAATCTAAGAGGTCCTGAAGGTTGTCAAACTTACGACAACAGGACAAGTACCGCGTTTTGCCCGCCAGCTCACCGTCGGCTACTTTAGTCACAACGGCGCAAACCACAAGCGACAAAATGAGCGCAATACGAATGCGAACATGATGGGAACACTTTTGACGGCGGAGCTGGCCTAAAACGCCGGCGAGCTAGAAAGTGGCGGAGGAGCAAGTACAGCTAAAACCGAAAACGATGAAAGGCTCCGCAGAGGTCCAAGAGGGCAGGTGCCCGAGCACTAGAGGACTATTGCGAAGGTACCTGGGCACAGAGGAGGTCCAGAGGAGGTTGGAGGCGCTCTGGCGATAGGGACCTGCGCCGGAGCGGAGGAAGACGACCAGTAAGGTGTGGCCTGAGCAAAAAGGAAAGCCACGTGGTGTCAAAAGAGCTTCATTAGGACTCACAGGAGGTCCATGAGCAACCAATTGACAACGGAAGCCACTTACCGGAGTTGGGGAAGAAGGAGATGATTTCGGCCGCAAGGATCCAAAACTCAAAATTAGGTTGTCCCTGAGAATGCAACTCAAAATCAAGTTAGGGGAAAAGATGCAGGTGCTAAGGAGAGCAAAAGGGTGCGAAAAGAGTTGAAGGGGAACCACTGGAGCACTAAGGTCCACAATGGAGCTTCACGACCGACAATGGTGGATTTGGGGATTCTTGAGTTTGGAGCTCAAGTGAGTGGCCTAGAAGCTAAGAGAAACGCTAAGAAAGGCAGCAAGGAGGAGCTAGAGGGCTATTTAAAGCCGTAGAGTAACGGTTACAAAGAAAAGGAGGTCCACGGTGAGCTAGGGTTTAGCTCAACCGCAGAGGACAAGAAATGATGGTAGCGGCTGAGGAACATGACTTGAGAGGGACAAGCTGACCGCCAAGTGCTAGGGTCAAAGAGTGGTTGAAGGTGACTCACAGGGATATGACTTAGCCTACCAGCTCTCTGCCATGGCTCAGTCACGCGTGCGCGAGGTTGAAGATGACCAGGGTGATCAAAGGGCCCACAAATTAGGGAAATGGGGCAAAAGTGGCTCGGTTCAAAACCGGTGAGTGGGTTAGGCTGAGCTGAGTCAAAGAATCGAGTCAAAAGACTAGGACGGTTAGATTAGAAATGGACGACCGAGATTGGATTGAATCTCGGGTGGTCCGAACGGCACAGTCAATCTGGAGTGTCTGATTAGAATCTAATGGCTGACATGATCGCGCGCTTTAAAGGGATGAGCCGGGCGCGGGGATGGTTGGGTTCAACCAAGAAGGAAGGTTGGGCTCGAGCCTGACTCGAGTCCAACAGTACTTTGACTAAGGTTTGAAATTGAGCTAAAAACTTTGAGGAATTTTTAGAGGTAGCAAACTAACTCCAAAAATTCTAAATTTTTACAGGAGCTTTTAACTTTAGGTTGACCTTGTATAAAATTTTCAGAGGTTTTATGCAATGCATTTTCCTCCGTAAATTATGCAAGGTTTGAGCTAGGGTTTGACTCAAAGTCAAACTAGTTTGACTGACCTCTTAAAATATTCAAACAATTTCTAAAAATTATGAAATTTTTGGAGGAGTCACACAAAGATCCCTAGAACTTAGGAAAAATATTTCTAGAGGATGATTACAAGATTAACCAGGGATGCTTTTTGAAGGATCAAGATTTAGGTCAAAAGAGGCTTGTGGTTTTGTATTTCCATAATTCTTTTAGAAGAATTTTTTAGAACATACATGAAACATAAAATGCAAGAAAAGTTTTAATTTTTACACATTTTATTACATTTGAAACACAAGCCAAGACTTGGGATGTTACACCTTTGTACTGCCAATTTTGACATTGACTCAAACATACCTTGACACCTTAGATGAAAATCTAGTTTATGCAATAGTATGAACTAGAATATTTTGGGAAAATTATGCTTAGCCATGTTTAGACCAAAAATATTTGATTTGAGGAATTTCAGCCAAAAATCAAATGTTGTTTAAATTGTAACCATGGCATTGGTGTGTCATAGAAGTTTATAATTGACTTTGAAAAATAAAATAAAATGAAAATTGGTTTAGACTTGGGCGAAATGGATGCTTGGTGGGTGCAGGTTTATGCATGGGCTCAACTGGGTAGGTTGAGGCCCAAGGTTCTGTTGGTCGTCGCCCAGGTTAGTTAAGGACCGATCTTTGAGCGTTCTTTTGCTATGCCCCACGTACTACCAAAAGTATGGTATGGGACAGACTTGGCTAATTAATTTGCAGAATTCCATCGTGGTTGTGCCATATTGATGTGTGGGTGTCAGAGTGACCTACTTTTATGTATTTCCACATGGCGCAAGAGGGGCTTGAATCCGGCGGGTGGTTAGCCCAATAGAAGTGAAACCTTAGCGGCGGGACCACGGTGGGAGGATGCATTGTAAAGGCTTCGTGATGATCACTTAGTCGCACATCGATGAGGACATCAACCTTCTGGATCGACCACTACTCCACCTCCAACCGGCGATTCGACCGCCATCGATTCGGTTGTGTCAAGCGCTACTCTAACGTGCCAACGAATTTACTTCACTCATACCGTCTGCGACACATCACATTGGGCCGAGGGCCTTGTATTTGTATTAATTATTTGGCCCAAAGGGCAGCCACCACTCTAGGTTATTTGGACCGCCACCTCTGGTGCCTCCACCGGCCGCACGCATCGCTCACGCCAAGACTGCTCACGAGCCTTCGTTCACATGAATAGTAACCCCATGAATAGTACCATATTGCTTGCTCTTCGACATTTGCGGCTCCCTCTCCCCTATATAAGGAGGTCGCACCCCTTTAGTTTTCCTTGGATTTTGTTTAGTTAAAAGTTAGCCTTGTTGCAACTTTGTGTATTAGCTTGTGTCGACTAGACCAACCATAATACCGCTTCAAAATCCCTACTCAATTCAATATTTCAATTCCTATTTGCAATTTCAGATTGCTTTATCTTTTTCTTGCGTGCTTCTTCGGTGTATGCAGGAAACGACCTTCGTGGTTAGGTCATCCGGGTATTCGTGCACGGTTGATAACGACTTGTCAATCAGTTCAGCGATTGCGTGGTTTCGAGCCTTGCGTGTTTGTAGCCAGGATCGTGAGAGTTGAGCGACGACTACCGAACTTATCGTTCTCATCAAAAGATCGGGCCAACAATAGGACCTTCGGGTTCATCACACACCTTCGGAAGTGTGTCAGACGGATATTAAAAATTGATTATCTCTTGTGGGTAAAGCTGTACAACCTCTGTAGATTGTTAATCTATTCGAATAGCTGTGTCCACAGTCATGGACATGCTTGGCAAAGCTACTCAAAGTTAGACTTTGGTTTTGATTTCAAAATGTAAAAAAAAAAACAGTTTTGATATGGATGGGTGTCCATGAGAAAAGTTATGGGTTGAAGCCTTGGGTTGGTGCCCGTGTTTAAGTTAGTGTTTGGTTGATGCCTACACTAGCTTTATTATTTCAGTTAAAACTCAATTTTAGATATTATAAAACTTGAGCTTTTGAACTTAGTATTGTATTTAATGACAAATGTTGTTTTTGCACAAACAACCCTATAAGCCTTTCTTTGTTACATCCATGCATGCATTAACTCTATTGGTTGTAACTTGCGAGCATGGTAGTTGTGCTCATACTTGCTTTATGCAAACAAATTTCAGAGGAGAAGGACTTCGCTACTGGTGTGGACCATGACGACTAGGCTGCTACCCTAGTCGATTGCTGTGGCAGATCAGCTGGACTCTATTACATCTTCTTCGTCTTCCGCTGTATTCTTTATTGTTGGCTCGTAAGCCTTTCTTGCAATCAACTCTGTTTATTATTAAATTTATGCGAATTATGGATGTTACCACATTTGTTTCTTGTGTGAACTAGCTCACGATTATGGAACTAGTTCATAAATGCACGAGGATTTGGGGTATTACTCCCGGGTCCGACATTGGCTGACGGCAAGAATAACAAACTCTTGATTCATGCTACCTATTACTTCCTGGGTTGGGGTTGGCTGGTGCAGGATTGCGAAAATTACGAGCGGTGGGCAAGATCTTTGAAGTTGGTGTGTGCTCAAAGAATTCGTGATGGGAAACGATTGAACTGCGGTGGACCTATCCTTGCCTTCTATTGTATCTAGTGACTTCCTTACTGGGCCATCTTGCGCTTACGATAGTCTTCCAACTCTTTGCGCTTATCCTCAAGGACTAAAGCTTTATTTACTAGTTCTTTAAAATCCAAGAAGGTATGGGCGAGTAGGTTGACTTGTAGCCCAGAATTCAGTCCTTTCAGGAAACGACTCTGATGAGCCTTGTCGGTGGTGACATCCTCGACAGCGTAGTGAGCTAGCTGAGAAAACTTGTTGAGGTAATCAGTCACTGACATCCCTCCTTGCTTGAGAGCACGGAACTCATCCTTCTTCAGGTCCATTATCCCTTCCAGCACATGGTACTAACGGAAGACTGTAGAAAACTCTTCCTAAGATATGTTTTGCGGCGTCTCATGCGCTGCACAAAGTTTTCCCACCATTCGCAGACTATGCCTTCCATCTGGTGAGTAGCATATAGTACCTTCTCATGGTCGCTGCATTGGGTGATCAGTAGCTTCCTTTCGATGACGCAAAGCCAATCATCGGCCTCAACTGGTGAGACATTCCCAGAAAAGGTGGGTGGATGAGGCCTCATGAACTCGGCTAGTTTAGATGGTCCATGGTGACCATGAGCAGCTGGGGCTCCGTGCTGGTGATTGTTGTTGTTGTTGTTCTGATTGTTCATGGTTTGCATCTGATTCATCATTGAGTACATCAGCTGGGTCTAGGCTGCCATGAAAGCTCCAAAATTTTACAAGTCGATCGGGGGTGCTTGTGGTGGTACCGCTCCCGCGAGGGTTTGGTCGTTGACTTCTAGCACTGGGGTGCTGGAACCACATGCAGCAGTCTGGCGAGTCTGAACCATCTAGTGAAGTTCCATGGGTTAGATAAGATAGCAAGCACAAGATGAGTTAAGAACTAATCAGGGGTAGGTTAAACCCAACAAACACAGCTTTAAGAAAACCAACTGAAATACCTTTATTAATAAGGTCTTAGCATGGCTACAACAAATGCCTAAAGGCCTTTGCAGCTCACACTTGCACACAAAAGAAAATAATGATCCTAAGCACACAAACTACCGCCTAAAGGGCGACACATCTACACTTAAACTGGCTAAGCCTACCTAAACTGAAACCCTAGTGAACTCAGTCGCAAAGGTAGTATCCACAACCACGGTGATGCTCCCGCCTGCTGTAGACTTGAAAGTGAGCTGGGATCCTTGCGAACTGATCTTGATGCCCTCGGATTGGTGCAGTAGGAACAGGCGTCCCTAGTGCAACAGGCTTAGCTGGCTCCCTGCTCTGCAGCTTCTTCCGCCAACCGGGCCTTCCTCGGATCTTCTTTGGGATCCTCCTCGGTTCTTCGGTCTTCTTCCTCTTGATCCTCCTCATGATCGTCTTTGGTCGTTGAGGGTTTCTTGCTTGAATGGTGATCCTTTCTTCGCTCTCTGAAGGTCTCATAGGTGCACTCGGATAGGTGGATATCAACTCTAGTGACTCTCTCGCACGGCGCGCATCGAGCAAGATGAACCACCGTAGTATTGCCCTCTCCTTTCGTGGATGGGTAACATGCATGTAGATCCACTACGGCTCACGGGATGATAGCGGAAGACGGTGTCCTTCAGCTCACGCATGTAGATATTGCAGATCCTTAGAATGGCAATGCGTGATGACTCCTGTATCCCCTCAAGCCACGTGGTCTTCCAGACGGAGATGTTCAGAGGCTGGCTTGCCTTGGTATCCCTTCTAGCGTAGATCGTCAAGCGGCAAAGCACACCATGGTCTCGTCTGTTCATGATCTTGTTGCTTCCACGATACAATGGACGATCGAAGCTTCCAAGCACTTGTAGTAACTTCCAAAGTTCAGCAGCAAGTCCTCCCTTGCGTTCACCGTAGCTCTGGAGATGAGGCATCCGTCAAGACAGACGAAGGGGGGTAAGAATCACTGAAAAACAGCGGGGAGAGGAGAGATTTCAGCAATAGTTGAGTCAAGAAAGACTTGAGAGGAGTTAAGCAATTGATTAATCTTGCAAGTTAATTTTTGCTTTAGAAAATAATTTAGACACTCTAAGACAGCCGATCTAACTAAGGTCAAGACCTACAGTCAGTATGGCTCTGATACCACCTTTGTCGGGACCCAAAAATGCAATTCTGGACCCTCTGTGTATAATACACTAGTCCAGGATCACGCTAGTGCACACAGTATCAACAAAGATGAATATCAATCCACACAAGCGATTAATAGCATAAACGAGTAATTTGAATAAAAATAATAGTTTTGACCTTATGGTCGACTATACATTTATTAAGCCACGTAGGGCTAACAATAAACAAATCAGCAGTGAAACAAAATAAACTTCAGCGTAGATCCCATCAATTCACCACAGGCAACCGACTGGGATCCAGACCCTAACGACCAGCAACCTTCGTTGAACTCCTCGAAAGTAGGCGAAGACTCCTCCTCTTCTGTAGATTTGTTTGTAGAGCAAACATGTGTGCACAACTGTACTCACAAGACATACCACACAATACAATTTATAGATGTAGGCTTATTTCAAAGGAATGGCTTCTGTGGTTATTTTGCAGAAATACAACATTTGCAATTGAATACGATAATAGATTAAAATGAAGTTCAAAACAAATAGACAATAATAATTTAACAGTTGTTTTCACAAAGAATACAAAGCTAATCGTTTAATTCACTGACCACATGACTTAGATCACATAGTTGTCCCTTCCCAAAGTTTTATGAAAAACTACCCCTTGTGTGAAATCCCTGAGCATGTCCATGACCGCGGACGTGGCTATTCGAATAGATTGATTAAACACTCTGTAAAGGTTGTACACTTTACCCACACGATACGATCAGTGTAATCAATGTCAAGAATCCATAACTTACTAAGTTAGGCCTATCCCATACTAGGCATGTGGTTCTACAGTAAGGCTCAGTTCAATGGCGCACAAAGTTAAGCCCTTAATTGATCAAGGCAAGACTTTAAATTTCTAACTATACCACGAAGATTATCATTCTCATCCAACACAGATCCACCATAACAACATAGCCACTTGCCTCAGTCGAAATCTTTTTCCACCCTGTTGGTTAAGTATAACATATGCCATCAACGAGTAATAGCACATAGTACACACAAAGTTTTATCACATAGTTCTATAATCACTTAGTCAAGTTTATAATTGCAACTCATATGAGATGATGACTCATAGCATGGCTAAGCAATCTACTCGTACTAACCAACCCACGTTGGTGCTATAGTATTACCAACTAGTAATGAACCAATCCAGGGTGACAAAAGATCATGGCGTAACAATAAACAAGGTGGATATAACCAATTGGATTGATAACTACACCCAAAAATATTTAAATAAATACTTAAAGTAACTGCAATAATTTGAAACAATATGGTTTTGAAAACTAGGATTCAACATGATCAAATGTATGACTTGCCTTCGAAAAGGTCTAGGCACTGATCTTGATCTTGAGGCACTCCTTCTTCAACAAAGCTTCTCGAAGTATCAATGTCTACTCACAAACGAAGCAAATAAACAAACAAACAAATAATAGAGGCAAAACAAACTCCAAAAATTAAATAAAAATCTCAAATTAATAGATCTCGAATTTAGATGAATCTAAAAATTTGAATGGGATCAAACGGAGTTCAGCTACAAAAGATATGGACTTCGGAAGTTTGAATCTACAAGAAAAACCCTAAAAAGGATTTATCAGATTATTCCAAATTAATCTTCAACTTGGAAATCAGATTATTGCGTAGTGCTGATGTCAGCACTCACAATTTTGGAATTAAAAGGATTAAACGGAAAATCTGACATGTGGGACCCACATGATAGTCTCACGGCTCACGGTGAACTTGATCCATCAAGCCTTTAGATCTAGGGTTTGGTGAACCGTGCCACGCACGCACTAACGAAGCAGCCACGCACAAACGCTGACAGGGACGCCACATCAAATCGACGGCAACAACGGCTTGGGAACCAAGGTTCCGACGAACGGCGGCGATCCACTGGTGAAGAGTGGTACCGAGAGGTAGAGCACGCTATTGCGAACTTGATGAAGTACTTACTGGTGGTAGAGGTGGACTGAATTGGCCGGCGGCAAGGTGACCTTTGGGTTTTGTCGGACGATCGCTCCGGTGAGGCTTTGAGGCAATAGACGGGCTCCTAGGGAAGCTCCTGCGACGTGGATGATGACGGCGTTGACCACGAAGGCGGAGCGTTATTGATGGCAGCGCAATCGAAGGAAACAACGGCAGCGGTAGAAAACCTAATGCTCATAATGCGGCAGCTCTGGAGTGTTGGAGGCGCGGTGGCTTAGGGTTTTGGAACGAGAGGGGTAGGGCGAACCTCGGGGACCTATTTATAGGGCTGGGTTGGCACAGGATAAGGAATCTCCAAATTTGGAAATCCTCGGGTTTGTTTAATTTTAGAGATAGAGTTTGTTTCGATCCTGATTGAGAGCAGAAACGGGTGCGAAAGAATCGGAGATAAGGTTTGGTGAAGAAATATGGGAAGTTTTAGATAAGAAAGTCTCGTTGTCGGACAGGGCTTCTAGAATGTCAATGGCGGACGCAGCGCTACCTCGTGTGAGAATGAAGCTAGCTTAGAGACGACAAAGATGCAGGCCCACCGGTCAGAAGAAGCAGGCATAGGCACACGGCGTGTTCGAACTCCAATAGATCCAACCGTCCAACCTTGATCAGACGACACAAATTGTTGTGAACATTCGGACCGTCGAACAGCTCAACTTCATCGGACCATTGAAAATAGATCGACAGCTCACACCGTTGGTGGCATTCAAACCACCGAACAGCTCCCTTCATTGGATCGTTCATAAGCGATCGAACGATGGTTGATGAAAGGGAGGGAGTGGATGCGCACAGAGAGAGAGAGAGAGAGAGAGACTAACAGCGGGGACCATCTGTAAGCCAAAAGCGGCGGCACGCGTGTGGACTGGGCTGCACAGTGCTGGGCTGAGGAAGGGTTTGGGTTGGGTTTCAGCCTAAGAAGATTTTTGAGATTTTAAATACATTTTCTATTTTAGAAAATACTAGAAATTCAAATAAGCAATAGAAAATAGCAAACAAACCCATAAAAATTCTAGAAAATATAAAAAAATATATCTGAGCACATAGAACCCAAATAAAATAGTTTTGACAATTGTTCATGTTGGAATTATTCATATTAAATATTTTTGATTCTAAAAGTCCAAGTTAAGCTTTTGAGTTAAACTCCAATAAAATCAAATGGTGAATTTTCTCCCTACTAACTATTCAAAAGATTTTTAAAAGCTCAAAAAATTGGGATGTGACGGTGCGGTACTACCACCATTGATCATGCGGTTATACCGTGATGCGGTAGTTCCATCAAAAGAGCACCGGTACTACCGCTCTTCTAGGGGAGCAAACAAACTCCTAAAAAGCATCGTTCTGTAAAAAATGTACCGTGCTTTAAACGGTACTAGCGTGATACGGTAGTTCCGCAACTAGCGCACTAGTACTTCTGTTGGGTCAAGAACGACCACATCAGCTCACCTCAAAGGAGTGTCCATGTGGATGGCCCAGATTGAAAGGAACATTTATACCGAAGGTTTTAACCGCACGATCTAAGTGACTTTCGGACGGTCCGAACAAACCAGCGACGTGGACGGCTCAGATTCAAAAGAACGTTCAGACCACAGGTCTTAACCGCATGATTTGATCTTGCGCTCGGATGGTCAGACATTGACCGGTAGTACCGCCAAAAGAACACCAGTACTCCGTTTAAGCGGTAGTTCCACCAAGGAACCCCGGAACTATCGTTGCCAAAACAACAACACAAGACCAAATGATCAGATAAAACACGTGGACGACTCAGATTGCTTTGAACGTTCGGACCACAGGTCTTAACCGCACGATTAGATGGACGATCCGAACATTCACCAGTAGTACCACCAAAAGAACTCTGGTACTACCGTTGAGTGGTAGTACCGCTGAGTACACACCGGTACTACCGAAACTGCTGAGAAAAACAGAACACCAAAAATAAGCTCTCTGAAATAAACATATCGCCATGTAAAACCCGGTACTACCGCACACTAGTAGTACTGCTTACCAAATGTGGTCGTACTGATTTCCACTGAAGTTCTTCTAGAAGCTTTTCGAAATGCAATGCATGACTCCTTTGTCTTGAGCCATGTCGATCTTTTATCACCTTTGCATTTCCATTTCATGTCATCATTCAAACTCTGGGACCAAGCTTCTAAAACAACTTAGCACACACATTAGTCCCATAACATAATTGTAAATAATTGAATATAAAGCAATATAAGTATATATGAACTACACAAGTTTTATATACTCAAAGGATATGTTTCAGAGTAGAGATCCCCAAAATGTGGATAAAAGAATATGGATCAATACTAATGAAACCACAAAACATAGAGTGAACTCTCCCTAAATGTGTGCATACACAAATGTGTAATAAAAACATATGCTCATATTTAAGTTAGACTTTTAGTGGAGTTCAACCTATATTTTGGATCCGATGAATGCAACAAGATATAAGAATATGATGTCGAATGCATACCTCTATGATTTTCACCTTTATATCCAATTGATATTAAACAATAGGTATAACAATAGAAGTGTTAGTCTCACAAATAGATTTATCATTAATCACCAAAATACTCCATTAACTCATAATGGTGGGTCTAGATTCTTCACTTGGTAGAGTAGTCTCTCAAATCCTCGAAGTGCTTGTAGAATCTTCCACAACTCAGTAGCGAAGCCTTCGGTACGCTCTCCATAGGTTTGAAGTCGTGCCATCTATCAAAGACAGACAAAAGGTAAGAACCTGAAGGGATACGGGTAGGCTACATTAGCAGTAATTCAAAATTTCTACCACATAAACCAGGAAGCCAAGCAAGTAGATGATCACAGATCGTTACCACCAGATGTGCAATGTAGTGGAAGATGAGTTGGAGTAGCCTAATTCAACGAAAAGCATGTTGATGAAGTGGTTGTAGTCGATCGTCTCATCTAGCAACCTCCAATGTTCCTTGTGAAGATAGCGTATCGTCCTCAAGCACAACAGCAACCGTAGAGCGCATCTACGGTATCCACACGTCCAAGGAAGGAAAAACCATACACTGGTGTGCTAGCACCAAGATGCACGATAGAGCTCTTAGGAAGATGGCAGCTAGGGTTTCGGTGGAGCAACTCACATGTCTCGCATCTCTCCTAATAGCCTCATGCATCTCCTTATATAGTGTCCGTGACGGATCCTATCCGAACACGTTTTACGAATCGTATCCGTACTGGTTTGTTCCAACCCATTAAGTGTGTGACCCGTTAGGTTTTATGCGTAATTGATTGTGACTCAGAAACCCTTTCTGACCACGAGTCGTTAGCGGTTCCTAGCTGGACATAACGCTTCCCGAATACACACAAATTATATCGGATGAACCTTAATGCAATATGATCTACGACCAGGTCCTCATCACTTACGACCAGCTCGTATCTCGTCACGACCAGACCGTATTTAGGTATGACCAGTTCATAAGTCCTTACGAACATTTAATACTTAAGTACGACCAGTCTACGATCAGCTTGTATCTCCATACGACCAGTTTGTAATTGTGTACGACCAGTTCATATTTAGTCTCGACCAGTTCGTACTCTTTATAACCAGGTTTCGACCACTTTGTGCTTACGCTCGATCAGTCTATGACCAGGTTGTATCTCTATATGACCAGTCTGTAATAGATCGAACTAAGCGACCTACTCGTGTATTCTCCCTTTGCCTCACGATATCTTGTTTGAACTCCAAGTGAGATATTTGTCATCCATTTCAGCTTCAAAAGACAGATAAAATACTAATTAAAACAGCTCCAATAAATCTGAGAAAATTTGGCATGGAAGATCAATTATAGAGGATCAAATTTCATCATTATATCATCCTCAAATTATGAACTCATTTGGAGACACAAAAATCACAAATCAGCACAAAATAATGAAAAAGTCTGAATTTTCAGCATTTGATCAAAAAGAGAAAAAGTCAATACATTCTCAAATAAAGTCTAAATGCTTTGAAATTTTGTCAAAATAAACTTCAGACTCCTAAGAATCTTTTCCAACAAGAATTTTTTAAAAAGGAGTCTCCGTTCAAAAGATATGCTAAATTGAGCTTTTTTTTTTTGGCCGGGATTTTTGTTTTGAAGGCATGATTTTTGTTCCACGAGTAGAAAAGTCGAAAACATTTTCTAATGAACTCCAAAAGCTTTGAAATTTTTCAGAATTTAACTTTGGACTATTTAAAATGTTTTCCAAAAAGTATTTTTGAAAAAGGATTTTTCTTTCAAAAGATATGGCAAAAAACGCTTTGTAGGTAAGAAAAGATAATGATTTTGCATTAAAGGTTCAAAATGCAAACCAATTTGAATTTCTTGGAGATTTTCACTTTCTTGGCTTTGTATGAGTTAGAAATACTATTTCAAGCCAAGATACACAAATAAATCTGGCTCAAATAGCGAAACTCACTATATGCCAGAACAGGTCATTTGGATCAAAACTAGTTTTTCGTTGAACTCCAAATGAATATAACTTTTCAAAGGTTGGTCTTTTGTAAAAACTATGAACTAGAGAAATGTTTGAAATGATCAACCCGACGAGTTTGGTATTGACAACTTTTTCAAAAACTCAATAGATTTGATCTATGAAAATATGTCATTTAAATAAAAAAAAACAAGATCATCCAAGATCCTTTTGAGACCAAATTTGCTATTTTGTTTCTAAAATAGGAATTTTTACTTCAAAAGCGTTGGAAAACATTTGAAATATATATTTAGGTACTCTTATCTATTTTTTCACAAATTTGAACCTTTTAAGCAAGATTTTTTACTTTTGACCAAAAAGGCTCTTTAAAAAAAGGCCAAACTTGCATATCATGACAATTTCTCTAAAAAAAAATACCCAATGAAGCAAATGAGACTGAAAAACATGCATTCACAAGATCCATAAATCATTTTGGGCAAATAGGTAAAATAGTTTTCTCAATATTAATACTTTACCCCTTTTATTAAGTAAGCCCAAAATATTTAATAAGTTTTTCAACCCCCCCCTCACACAAAGGTTCCTCTTGATATTTCTTTCTTCTCCTTTGCCACACAAATAATTTTTTTTTATCTTTTCATCTTCTCATTCATCTCTCCCCCTTAAGCTTATACAAGCTCTAATTGCATTTCTTTCTCTCTATGTTTGTAAAGACCAAAAATATTGCAATTGTAGCTTTCTCTCCCTCTTTTAACCTTTTGTGTTTCCTTTATCTTTTCCATAAAGAGAATACACCACTTTGAAATTAATTCCACTTATGATGACATTTGATATCACTTGTGAGAATAATTGATACCAAGAATGATTTAATCCATTTGTAGAAGCTTGATATCGCTTGTATGCACAACTAATATTCCTTGTAGACACAAAGTTGATTTGGGCACTTGATATTTTCTTGAAGGATTGAAATCCACTTGTGAACATCGATTTTAAATTCCACTTGGATAATAAAGGTACCACATGGAGTTCACTTGCAAGCCACTTGATTCTGTTTGAGAAATCTTTAATACTTGCCACTTGGAATTTGGCAATCATTTGGTATTGACCAAATCCAGGAGATACCACTTGTAGGGGATACCACTTATTTTCCACTTGTAAGAGATATTACTTGAGGGAATACCACATATCGGAGAGAGCTTGGTTAAGAAAAGATTTTGCTAGGCAAAGAAAGAAATTAGATACCACTTTAAGGAAAAAGATGATATCACTTGTAAAGACAAAGATGAATCTCATGCCGAGGTCAAGCTGATCAAGAGTGCTAGCACTTTTAGAGAGAATACCATTTTTATGATAAAAGCATCACAATATGATCAAAATGGCATATGGAGTCAAGAAGATACTTTGAGGGTAGCTAGCGAATATAAGAAGGATCAACTTGACCGAAGGAAGCAACCAAAGTAGGTTTAAAATTGGATGGAATGAAATGGTTGTCTTGTTAGAGAAATCGATGATGCCGAGCGATGCAAATGACGGTAGTATGAGAGATGCGAAAGTACCGCCTTTCAATGGCCGGTAGTTCCGATTTTCTAGAACTTTAGGGATAGATATTGGAATGGAGAAATATGCAAATGATCCCTAGTTTTGCACTCAAATAAATGTCATTCAGGATCATTATGCATTGAAGAGACTAAAGAGTATCTAAGAACATAGTTTTTATGGATTAAGCTTTTGTTTTCGCAAAAGAAACTTAATTTTCATGAAACTTCTCAAAAGAGCAAAACTAAGCATATGAAGGAATTTAAAGCATCCAATTTCATGTATTAGTCATGAATACCATTATGGACCTATTCATGTGCATAATTTTGGCTTATATGGCAAAACCTACTTAAGTGCTAGAAAGTGACCACTTAGGTCAAAATAGGATTTTGGATGAATTTTGAAATCAAATAACTTTTGCTAGGTTGGCCTTTTGGAAATCATTTGAATACCAAAAAGATTTAGAATAGCCAACTCTAGGATTTTCCTTTTGGGACCATTTTAAAATCCCTTTTAGAATAGATTTTACACAAAAATCTAGTTTATATAAAAAACAAGATACTATTATCTAGAATTTTGGCTAGAAACTCATTTTTACTTGAAATAGATTTTTCTTGAGCCAAAACTTTTGAAAAGAATTTGTATACATTTTGCAACTAGTTTTTTCAAAGGATTACTAATAGTTATGAAATTGTTGACTTTTGGCTAAAAGACTCAATTTTGAAAAACAATACTAGCACTTAATTTATTTAGGCACACTTAGGGATGTGATATACATGAATATTACTTAGACTCCCCTTAATGTGCCAATATCACCTTGCTCAAGATTTTAATAATGAGGTTTATGAACAAGAGCAAGAGCACCCTTTTTTAAAAAAGATTTTTATGGAATGCAACCTACACAAGGTAAAAGGGCTAGATACTTCAATGTAAATACTTGTTACCGAGATAGCATTGGTTCTTGATATGAAATGATCATCCTCAAGCTTGGTTTCAATTTTGCCCATGGTGGAATCCACCTCTTCATGTGTGAGCCAAACTTCCAATGCCTCTTCAAGTACCTATTTATCATTTAAGCACTTTTTAGTACCCAAATTCGGTTGGGTCCATGAATGTTAGTCATAATAGATTTGAGCATCCAAATGACCCTAGCAATAATCTTAGGTGAACTAACACATCTAGCAAACACATTGCCATTATTATCCTTCCTAAGCAAATAATGATCATTATAGATAATAGGCTTAGAAGTGATACCTTTGGGACAATCCTTACTCGAATGTCCCTTTTCCCGGCACTTGTAGCAAGTTTGACATTTTCTTCCATCATTTGTCTTCTTGTCTTTCTTATTGCCGTCTTGCCTCATTTTTGATGACTTTGTCTTGTCATCCATCTTGTTTCGACACACAAGCAAGGTGACCATTTTCATGGTAATCAAAGCACTTGACATTCTTCATGTGTCTTGCATTGTGCCTTGTCTTGCTATTCTCTTTCTTCTTGGAGATGAAGCCAATACCACTCTTGTCTTGCAAGCTTATTTGCTTACTCAAAATATCATTGAGAGTGGTATTCCCTTTGTAGCTTCTTTCCAAGTCATTCTTCAATTTTTGTGACTTGGGCCTTGAGCTCTTTGTTTTCTTCTACAAGGTTAGTATCATAGGACATAGAAGAAGTAGAAGCATCTATTTTTGAGCAACAAGATATATCAAGTAAATCATCACAAGAGGTGGATATGCTAACCTTAGATGAAATGCAAGAGTTAGGAGCTACAAATGGCAAATCATCTAATAAGTTACATGTAATGCCTATATCCACCTTAGAGCTAGTGACTTTTTTGAGAAGGAGAGATTCATGTTCTTCTTTTAGCATATCATAATTATTTTGAAGAGAGATATGCTCTTTCTTTAAAACCTTGAATCTCATCTTCTCTTTCCCAAGATATTCATTAAGCTCTTCTAACATATCCATCAACTCATCATATGTAGGCTCATCATTATTTACCTCGTTATTACCTTTGTCCATGAAGCAATGAGGTGATGTGGATGGAGTTGAGGATTCCTTATTGTCGGAGTTAGAAGTTGAGCATTCTTCTCCCGACGTCCATTCTTCTATACAATCATCATTTGTGAAAGTGGACCTTTCATAATGATCTTGAAGATGGGTCCACATCTTATGAACATCTGTGAGATTGCAAATGACATCGAATATCTCTATAGTCAATGCACTAAATAAAGCATTAGTTGCTTGAGCATCGAGATGTAAGCATTTCTCTTCCTGAATAGTTGGAGCAAGAGGATCTGATGGAGGAGAAAAACCAACATCTACAATCCGCCAAATTTTAGGGCTCATGGCCTTAAAGTAGCATGACATGCGGATTTTCCAATAAGCATAATTTGTGCCATCAAATAGAGGTGTCTCACCGAGGTGCACTATATCACTAGTCACCATCCTTTACTCTCTAGATGGTTAAGTCTAATGAATGAGAGACGAAGCTCTAATACCACTTGTAAGATCAAGGAGGCCGACTAGAGGGGGGTGAATAGGCGGTTTTAAAAATCTTTTGGCTAAACCGAGTTTTATCTTTGTAACACCCAGACCCACATTACCTGGAATGCTACTAAACCACTCACTAGCCGAAATTTCAAGATAATTTAATCGACAACAATTTCTAGACATGAAGCAATAAGCGAAGCATAAACAACTAAGGAACAAATAAAACGATAACAAGTTCAATAATTAAAACAACCTCTAGCAGATTAATCAAAGAAATAGTTCACAAGTCCATCATTATTAAATAAAATATTCATCCTCGAATAGCTAAGCATTTGACTAGAATTTCATCGACTTTATTACAGCATGAGTTGATGAACCAAGTGCATTATTGTGGTGCCGCTCTACCCAACCCATGAATGCTCAACAATCACCTGTAGGGGGAAAACAAGGGTGAGATAAAAATCTCAGCAAGCAAACTGTTTAACAGGCTATTCAGACTACAAACAAATATACAACATCATTACAGTATCCACAAGTCCACATCCATAATGTGCATCCACATTCACTACAAGTTAATTAAACTACAAAGATATTAAGCATCAATATCCATTTCCCATAATGATCACAATTATAGCCTCAACCATATTTACTACCATCAATAGTAAAATATTAGCAAATGAGTCTTGATTAACTTCTTCATATTATTCACCACTACCACTACCAATGACAATAAAGTATTAACAAGTTTTACCTCATCTCTTTACTATTTCTCGCATCCACAACTGCTATCAACAATTACCACAAGAGAGTAGAATCTCAAGCCACAATCACAACCACTACCATTCCACAAGGGATGAACCCCAATCCACGACCATAGCCACCTTCCTCACACCACAAGTGACTCTCATGAGCCAATTCCACATTACAACTATAAAGTTGCAGTTGTTTGTAATATAACTTCACCGCAATATCTTGCATAATTATGCAAATGATCTTTCCACAATGTAATGCATATGTATGCTATGCTCCACCGCACCTTTACCCAACAAGGTAAAGGTATGCATCGTCTTCTGACAATGCACGATGTTGTACTGCAGTCTGATCGCTGCTAAAAGCGCGACATCCACAATGCAAATGTCATGATATGTCATGAATGATATGATAATCATAAACCACAAGAATTTAACCACAAAGGTCAACAACATACTCATCATGAATATTTTCTCATAATCCACATGTGTCTCAATAAGCACAATACCATTGTGTCATAAGACCATTACCACATAACCCACACCCGATTCACCAAGATCAAAATCAATCGATCTAAATGGAACTCTACCACATAGACCACAACATGATCATCATGAATATAACCACAAGGAATTATCAATATGTCCACCTTGAGTTTATTTTCATATTCCGCATTTGGCTCATTAAGCAAATTACCACATGACTACCAACAACTCTTCCAACGCATGGCAAAAATGAATATTAATTTGCTACCACGACCTCATCCATAAAACATGCAACCACGGCATATAACTTCAAGTTATGAAAAACATGTATATTGCAAGTAGTAAGAATAACGAGTTAAACCGTAGCACAACTGCTACATTTATTTGCCTTCCACGATGCGACGCGTTAGCCGGCAAAGATGAAACTCCTAAACCCGAGGCTTCACCTCCTAAACAAGTAAAATAACTTCAATAAGGACATAATATACCCAACGCTACTAATCGGCATTCTACACCGCTTCCCTGATGACTCAAGTCGAGTTTACAAAGCTGAAACTGAAAAACAATGTTTCCTGCCATATACCGTTTCTGGACAGCAGCACGGTAATTGACATAACTCATGGACTGGAAGTCGAAAAGAGGTAAACCCAATTTCTGTAGATTCTTAACTGACTAAACTACAATACTCTAGTTGACACGATAATCCAAATCGGCCAAAATAAAAGGCTAACCATTGTTTGAACTTCCAGTACAGAAACTGCCTACACGTTCGAACAGCAAAACTAAAATGACCATAACTTTTAATAGGTAACTCCGAATTGATTGTTCTTTATCAATATGAAAAGGTTATCGAATTATCTACCATAACATAGTTGTGGGAACTTTCCGATTCTACCAATTTCCCTTTCATATTTTAGGAAATATCCAGACAGATTATTCTCGTCGGATTTCTGGTAGCAGATACTAAATCGACCATAACTTTTGACTCAGACCTCGGAATTGAGTGATCTTCGTGGCTACTGAAAGATAACGACAGATCCCACATAACTCTAGGAGATGGAATCTTAAAATTCAGCCTCTAAATACACGAAATCACCCACGCAAGGTACTGGACAGAATCGAATCTTCTGCAGCCAAACTTTTATCCTACAATTCTAATCGGTTTCGCATCTACTACGGATCAAACAGCGGGGAAGGCATATCGTTACCCCTTGTAGAGCCGCTAGCTTGCTGAACCAATCCCCACGCGAGTTCTTCTTCTCCTTTTCCTCCTTCTTCTCCTTCTTCTCTTTTTCCTTCTTTGCAAAGGCGGCAACAACTCAGGCAGAGGGAGGCGCAGGAGCAGCAACTGGGCGAGAGGGGCGCAAGGAGGAGGTGTGGCGGCTTGGGGAAAACAGGGGAAGGAGGGGGTCGGCCAAGGGTAAGGGGGCTAGGGCAAGAAAAAAGGGGGTGTGGCCACCCCTTGGGCCCCCTTGGCCCAAGGTGGCAAGCCCACCCTCCCTAACTGTTTTTTTATTTAACAGCTATTTAGTTGTTTAATTCAACCTAAAGCTGACTCACAATTTTAATAATTTTTCTTTCTTTCTTTCCCGCGATAAATTGATTAACCGGCGGCTCTGCGTTGCCACTTATAAAAATTAAAACCTACGCCGAACCAACGATCTGGGTATTACATATGCGAAATTGTAAATCAATTCGGTTTTGCTCAATTAAAACCTAAATCAACTAATCTTGACTAAGTACACCAACAATAAGACTATTGACAAGATAACAAAACATACAAAGATAATTAAGCAATTTAATTCTAGGAATATAAATTGCACAAAGTAAAGCACAAGAGAACAAACCACAATGATTCAACTATTCTTGACTAAGTGCACTAACAATAAGACTATTGACAAGATAGCAAACATACAAAGATAATTAAGCAATTTAATTCTAGGTATGTAAATTGCACAAGATAAAGCACAAGAGAACAAACCACAATGACACAAGTATGTTTTTACTGTGGTATTCGGAGACTTGCCGGGCCCCCCCTAATCCACATTGAGGTAAGCCCAAACTAATTAGACCGGCTCCACAAATTAAGCCAAACACCTCGATCCACTCGGGGTTGCTCTTCCTTCACTCCGGAGATGGTGAGCACCAAACCACTCACAACACGCCGGGCCTTCTCACAAGCTTCTTGAGAAGATCACCGGACCAGGACGCCATCACGCCATCTAGGTGTCGACTGTAACACCCTGGTTTTTGGAACTTTTTGAAAATTTCAAAACAAAACAAACCACTTGGTTTTATCGAAGTCTAAAAGCTTAAACAAAACAAAACAAACCACTTAATTTGAGATTTTGGAATGGTTTCCAATTGATTAACTCGAACTTCAACTAAATTTCCTGCTGGTTTGTCGGTGTGATGGAGTGTTGGAGCTCTGGTGTTCTCTCCCCTTTTGTTCTTGTTTTGTTTTCCCTTCGGCCAACCCTTCTCTGTGGTCCAAACCTCCTCAGGTCTAAACCTCCCTTGTGTTTTCTCCTTTGTGTTTGGACCTCTTCTTTGTCCAGACCTCCTCGTGGTTCTGACCTCCCTTTTAAGTCACAACCACCCTCGAGCTGTTCTAAGCCCGGGTTTGTGTTTCAAATATCTTTTGATCTCATCGTGACTGTTGAGACCTCCTTTGATCTCATCGTGATCGTTGAGACCTTCTTTGATCTCATCGTGACCATTGAGACCTCCTCTGATCTCATCTTGACCGTCGAGACATCCTTTGGTTCCATCCTGACTGTTAGGACCTCCTTGGACATCTTTCCTTGGATCTCCCCTGTTAGATCCTTTTCCCTTTGGATCTCACTGTTAAAACTCCTTTGTGTTTGGACCTCCCTTAAGTCCAGATCCTATGCGCACTTCCCCCCTTGAGAACCGTTAGATCTTGTTTGGATGGCCTGACTGTGATCTTTTTACAAAGACCACCCTCTTGGTCAAGACCACCCTATGTGGTCACGACCTCTGGCCTTTTTGCAAAGACAACCCTCTTGGTCAAGACCATCCTATGTGGTGACGACCTTTGGTCTTATTGCAAAGACCACCCACTTGGTCAAGACCACCCTATGTGGTCACGACCTTTGGTCTTTTTGCAAAGACCACCCTCCGCAATCTTTTTGCGAAGACCACCCTCCGCAGTCTTTTTGCGAAGACCACCCTCCGTGGTCTTTTTGCGGAGACCACCCTGGTGGGACGGGACCTCCCTTACCCTCTACAGGACCACCTCCTCAGGACCTCCTACTATGACCACCCCGTGGTTGGACCTCTCCTTTGGTCATGACTTTCTCCTTAGTCTTTGACCAACCTCTTTGTTTGAGCCAGCCCTGTCCACTTTATCCTTTCTGCGCGTTAGCGGTAGAAAGTCCGTGAGCATTAAATGCCGCTGCGGCGCATTAAATGCTGTCACCTCCATTGTACCTCTCTCTCCCTCTTGTCCCTCCTTTACCTACTCCCATCCCCTCCTCCACTTATCCTTGAACACGTGTGTCCTTGAAACTCCCAACAGCCCAGGCTTTATAAGCTTGGACAGCTCTCTATCCTTGCCTTCTTCCTCATTTAAACTCTCTTGCTCTCTCCCAGTCAGCTCTTTGGACCTTCCTCCAAAGTTTTGGACCTCCTCCAACTAGCTCTCTGGATCTCCTCCAAGCTTTCGGAGTTCTTTTGTTGGTTCTAGTGATGCATTCTTTGAAGTTCTTTTGTTTTTTTTACTTGAGCTTTGTTTAAGTTGGTTTTGTTCTCTCGTGTAGATTGCGAGGACACCGAGGAGCCCGAGTACTTTGAGGAGGAAGACCCCCAAGCCTTCGAGCAAGGCAAGTCATACCCTTAATCATATTGACACCCAGTATTTCAATGTATGTACTTTCTGTTTCAAGCTAAGTACTACATGCATATTTCACTTAGTATTTCAATGCTAGTGTTTACACTCATAGTTAGACCTAGCTCTTTGTATGGCCAATGTTGGTATTGCAACTGAACTTGTTGTCGCCTTAGTTAAAAACCTGGTTAATACTTTAGTATGACCAGGGCCTTTTGAAAAAGAAATGTTTAGTTATGCGTAGACCAAAATATTAATTTGGGAAGTTTTACTGCCAAAGGCCAATGTTTTATCTCAAATGTTATAACCATGACATTGGGTTGTCATGGAAATCTGTTATTGTTTTCAAAGGCAAATAAATGAAAAAGGGATTTGGACTTGGGCATATTTGGTTGTCTGGTGGGTGCATCTCTATGCACAGGCTCAACTGGGTAAGTTGAGACCCAGGGTTGAGGTTGTCGTCTAAGTCAGTTAAGGACCGATCTTCGAGCGTTCCTTTGCTATGCCCCTTCGTGCAACCACAAGTCCTATATGGGTGGGACCTGGTTGATTAATTTGCAATGTCTCACCATGGTTGTTCCGTGAATGTGTGGGTGGTCCTTCATGACCTACTTTCTTTACATTCCCACCTGGCGCAAGAGGGCTGAACCTCATGGTGGGTAGCCCAATGGGGGTGAAACTTTAGCGAGGGGGCACTGTGGTGAGAAGGAGCATTGTAAAAGCCTTGTGATAACCTTTTAGTCGCACACCATCAGAATTGTGTGAGTGGACAATGTAATTTGGTTATCTCTTGTGAGTAAAGTTGTACACCTCTGCATTATATAATTCTATTCAAATAGCCGTATCCACGGTCATAGACATGCTAGCAAAGGCACTCCAAGTTAGACTTTGGTTTGTGTTTTCAAATGCTTTTGAAAACTGGTTTTAGATTTCTATCCAAATGGGTTTTGGTCGGGGAGCCCTACGGTTAACCTGGTGATAGGAGGTTATCCTTCACCCTTCAATCTTGTTATCAATCAATCAAAGCGTGTTAGAAAAATGAACTTTATGTATGGTGTAACCTACTTTAGAACTTATTACTTGTACTTTGAAAGAAATATGGCTTTATGCAAATCAACCTTATAAGCTCTCCATTGTGATATCTATTTATGCATGTCATTGTTATTTGATAAGTGTGACTTGCGAGCATGGTTGTTGTGCTCACTCTTGCTTGAATTAATCTTTTGAGCAAGCGAAGAGATCTTTCTTTGAGGACCAAGAGGTCTGGGCGACTAGGCCATGCCCTCCACCAATTGCCTTTGGTGTATTGGGTGGGTGTCTTTGTCTCCATTTGTGTAAAGCTACTTTTGCGGCTTGATGCTAACCTTGTAATCAACTCTTTTCTTTGTTAATGAAGTTCTCGTTGATGTATGATTATCACTTGTGTTTGCTATGTGAGCTAGCCATTGATCCTTGGGATTAATTCAGATCACAGGAGATGTAGGGCTTTTCCAAGTCCCACGACCTCCTCGGGCTGGGTCTCTCGACCTCCCTCAGGTCTGGTCATGGCGCTTGGGAGGTCCTGGTCTCAAGACCTCTCGGGTGACCCTTGGTGGGTCGTGATAAGTGGTATCAGAGCATCTTGGCTATAGGTCGTAACCTAGTAAAGTGGTTGTTAGTAGAAAGTTCAAAACTTAGTTTACAAAACAAGGAAAGTAAATTGTTCTCTTCTTATCTGGGTCATCTTTCTAATCTTATCCCCTTCTGAGTGTCTTTCCTCATCTCTTGCCCTCTTCACTGTTTTACAATGTTAAATGGATCCTCTTTCCTTTGAAACATCTATAGGAGGTCGTTAGCCTTGGTGTTTTAGATCTTTTCTCTGTTAGGACCTCCCTGTTCGTGTGTAATACCCCAAATGTATTCGAGAGAGAAGAAATAAATTAGAGAGGAAGATCAATTAAAAATAAGTGTTTTAACAGGAGATTAGAGGGTGATTTATGCATAATTAGGACAACCTGGGCTGTGGGCTTCCGGTCCACAACATTTAGGCCCATGGAGAAGGGGTAGTCGGCCACATAAGAAGGAGAGGGGGCAACCCTAGGGTTGCTACAGTAGCATGCTACAGTAGCCATGCTACAGTGCTGCCACCGTGCTACAGTAGCATGGTGAGCTACAGTACCCTCCAACCCCTTGCTTTCGCTGCCAACCAAGAAGGTGAAGGGAGAAAGCTCCTCGGGTGCTGCCGGCCAAGGAAGAGAAAGGAAGAAGAAGGAAGGGGAAGAAGGGAGGAAGGAAAGGGAGAGATTGTGGCCTGGGGTGGTGCTCATCGCGTTCAACAGCAGGTTCTTCAAGGGTAATCCCAATTCTCCTCCGATTAGTTGTGTAATTGGATAATTAGGCAATGTCGGTATTAGATCTATTTAGGGCAGACAGGATTGGCCGACGTTTTTGATGCGGTTAAAAGAAGAATCTGTCCTTGACGCCTCTTAGAAAGTTGTAGGCAACGTCGATACCTTTTAAGTAGAGTACAAGATCGCATCGTTTGGACGAGCGAATCAAAAGTTATGAATTTTGTAGCGCTGCTGTTCCGCAAATCTGCTATGATTCTGACAGATTTTAGTAATCGGACCTAAACCGATAGCTAGAGGAGTTTCTGGGAGGTCTCACTATAATGAAAAATGTAGATAATTGTTTTAGATTTCAGGGAAGCTAAAAAACGTGAAATTTGGATTAGTATTCTGAAAGTTATGGTGGTTTGAAGTTGCTGTCCAGAGAACCTGACGTGAAATCGACGTTCTGTTAATTGGCATGAAAGGGGTATTAAATGGCCGAATAAGGAAGTCCCACCAACTAGGTTTAGTTGGGGAATTTGATAATATTTAAATGAAGTCCAAGAACACCTCATTTGGACTCCTGTGCTAAAAGATATGAATTTTATAACACAACTATTTCCAGAGGGGACAGATCAGCATATAGAAAATTGGAGTTGGGATCGCGATACAAGTTATTGCTAGTTCGGGTTTGCTTATATAGTTTGTTTTGTCCATTACTGTTGTCTTAGTATGCTTTTAATTGAATTTAGGTGGGGGACTGGTCCCCGAGGCAGCACCTTCTTCTCATCCTCCGTTTTCACGCGGTTGAGGCAAGTACTCTGTTTGGTCGAGTAATTATGAATGGTTTGACAGTGCTTGCTAGTATTCGATATATATTAGCTATGGTTGATTGATAGTGTGATATGCTGGTTAAAGATGATGAATGTTTATGATACATGCTAATATTTGATATATATTAGCTGTGGTTGATTGATAGTCCGATATCTTTGGTTAAAGATGATGAATGCTTATGATACGAATGATTGTTATTCGGTATGCGGTGTTGATGTTGTTCGAGCTTATTGCAAAACTGAATTTGTTCATGTGCACTGTGTGAGCATACATAAGACCTGGTCACGTGGTGATCAGGAATGCATGTTTGAGGTCCCTGTCATGTAGATGACGGGCTTGAGGTCCCCACATTCGTGGAGTGTGGGCATTGAAAAGAGGTCCCCATCATGAAAACGATGGGCTTATGGTCCCCACACTTGTGGAGTGTGGGCTTGAGGTCCCTTTACTTGTGGAGTATTGGGCAATTGGTCCCCGCGCTTGCGAGCACCAGGCATGGGTACGCAGCGACGGTTGCATACCCGCATGACACGGTGTAATGCGCAAAGAGTGAAAAGAGAAAAAGGTGCATTGCATATTTGCATTACATAAGCATGTGATATGTTTATGAGTAAAGCTTGATAATGAATGATGATGTTGTATTTGTGAATTAATGTTTCATTATTGGTACTTCTTGAGTCCTTGTGGCTCACCCTTTCTTTTGTTGTGTTTTAGGTACCATTGCGAGATCGGCATGCATGGGAGGAGTAGACTTGAGTTGGATTCACACACTATCGCGCACCCTCAAAACTTGATCAAAATTTTAGAATGTCCTTTAATAAATAGGCAAATTGCTTAAGTATTGATTATGGTTATGCCTCATGCCCGAGTTATTTGTAATAATGATAAGTAACGTAATTTGGTTATCTTTGATTATGTTCTAGCTGATTAGCATGTTTTTAATGCTTAGTGATGATATTGAATGTTGGAAGATTTAGTTATGACATTCTTTTATCTGTTGGAACCTCCGTATAGTTAACTATACAAGGGCGGTTCTACCAAAATTTAGCAGATTGTTCTAGTTTAGGTTTATTAATGTCTTCTTGAGCATTCCGTGCTCATGTCGGCACGAGGGTGTTTCTGATTAGTATCGAGCGGCGGTAGGTCCGTGGTGAATGGATTAACGACTTAGGTAACTTAATTTGTTAAAATTTTGAAATGGTTAATGAACTTAAAAACTTGACACACTGGTGCACAGTAGGATGGGAATGGGTCAAGCATTGCATTTACGTTTCTGTTATGTCGCATTGATCATTGCTGTTATGAATTGATTACGAATGCTTATGACTTGATTATTATAATAGCTATGTAACTATAGTTGTTGTTGAGAGGTTGAGATCGTGGTTGTGGCCTTGGGCTTTACCAGGTTACACCACCATTCGTAGTATGAGGTTAGCGAAGTGATTACCTCGAATACCATAACTACAGGTATGGTGGGTGAATACCTTTAGGAAAGTTGTTCAAAGTTGTTCTCTTCTTGAGTTTGATTTAGACCAATTCTAGGTTTAGATGCGGATGGTGAAATTTGTTGAGATTTCACTTGGTCTCTATTTGTGTCTTGGGAGTTCTGCCCTTCTTATTGGAACATCTGATTCATTTATTCGCTTGGTATTCGGGATCTTTGAAAGTTTTCATTGCAAGTTCTTTATGTTGTGAAAGCTTGGGCTTTATGTATTTCATTTGGATTATTTGAATTTTGAAGTCAATGCCTCTTTTTCCTAAAGGGGTTAAAATCCTTTTGTGAGATCCTAATATGTTAGCGAGAGGTTTTAAACATAGAAGTTCTTTGATAAGGCTTGAGTTCTCAAGTCGTCTGACGTGGTGCATGACTGGTCTTAGGCGATTTTTGGAATTGGAGTTGATTGATGTGATATTGTCTTAGGATAAATACTGTTGGGTAGTGACAAAAGTATGTCCATACCTAATTGGGGTCAAAAGAATTATTAAGAAGTATGGGCAACTGGTGAGACTGGTTTGATCACTATGGGTGGTAAATTTGGTAAGCTTCTCGGTAGATTGAGATTTGTTGGACACATCGGATTAATCTAATCCTTTGGGATGGATAAGTCTAGAAGGTGTTAGATTAGTGTCATAGTGAAAATTCATCTTGGAAGTTATCTTTCATGGATAAGTACCGATCTTATGTAATTGCTAGGTGCAATTATAATGTATCAAGGTATGGTGTTGAGCATCGTTAAGGGATGAACCGATGGGATGTAGTGGGCGATCTTTGTTTACTTGATGGTGGAGTGGTAGGATAATAGTGTGTCTTTGATGAGAAGGTTGATAATTAAAAAAATTAGGTTATTAAACCGATTGGATTACTTGATCACAATGGATAACTCTAATTGTGTAGGAAGGAGAGATAAGGATGTATTTGATCGTTGTCCTAGTGGATAATAATCTGAAAATTGCCTTTAATTGGTTGCTTGATGGTCTCATATTCGCTAGTAGGAATGCAAATAGAGAAATGATCATAAATTCTCCTATGATTGTATAATTCGTTAAATGTCTACGATAACCGCTAGATTGGAAGTTGTGTACAAAATGAGTGTGAGCATTGCTAATAGGTGAAGGGTTGAAAAGAAATATGATTTATGCATGTGTGTCTCATGAGGAATGTGACTTGTGGCTGCATGCCCATGTTAAAAGAGTTGACAATAAAGATTCTTGTTAATAGTTTATTATTCTTCATGTTAATAAGATTGTGCGAAAAGGGTGGTGACTTGTGGGAGTGGTGATGATTCTTTTAGAAAGAAGGTAATTTGACCGCCTCCGTAATATCATTAAATGGAAAGTTTGGAGTTTTGCTTTTGTGAGATTTTGGTAGTTCATGCTTAATGTGGTGGTTGAAATTTATGAGAAAGGCGAGGCGTGAGATTGTTCTCATGGGTTCTTAAGTGATTAATGTGAATTGTTTTAGAAATACTTCTTCTTTGGTTGTAGTGGTGATGTAAACAAAGAAAATTGTTTACTCTGTAAAAGGAAGAAAAAATAAAGGTGTACCATAAGTATTTGGGGTTGGAGTTCAAGATTGTAACTGCAACTTTTCTATCGTTTAGCTTAAGCGTTTCTTGAGTTTCAAAGCAGTGTTTTATTGTGATTTATTGATGTCCAAACTCCCCTCTTGTGAACTTGTTGCCCTCAATTGCAGTCTCGTCTTTTGTGATTTGAGATCAATGCTATTTGACTATTTCTCTTGGTCTCGTGCTCACTGTGAGTAGTAGGGTTTCCTCGTGTGTTAAAACTTGTATTTGTTTGCTCTTTACTATTGAGAAAAGATTACCCGACTTGGGTTGCAAGGTCTTATAGGGTGTAATGTGGTGATTGGTTGGTGGTGGTCAAGTAAATGATCGCAGTGAGAATTATAGGAGCCAAGCTATTGGGAGATTAGTAGAAAGTGATTTGGTTTTGTCCTACAACTCTTGGAAGGAATTGGATTTAAATGGAATGATTGTCGTTGAAATAAAAGCATTAGTGTTACAACTAGTGGAACTCATAGCGAATTATAATCTAAGAACATTCAATCATGTTGGAATGTTGGGATTATCGAAAGTCTGGAAGCTTGATCAATGTGTTAGAGTATCGCGATTGGGTAATTTTGCAAGGTTGGGTAGGTGATCTATGACGATGTAGTTTATTGAGAGTAGGATTAGCGAAGTAATCTAATCGTAATGTCAATTGATGGAATAGTAGGTAAGGTTGAGATGTCGGCAGGTATGCCCTGGTTTTAGTGAATAACCTTCTGGAAGATAGAATTCTTTTAAAAGATAATTTGGTCGAGAAAAATATTTTACATGTGAATGATAATGTTTGAGTATGTTTAGAGTGTGGGAATTCTAGTGAGTGAATCTGAAGTTTTCTCCATGTTTTATACGAAAAGTTGGTTGTAGGAGTCTTGGAGGTTGAATTTGGTTGCCAATGGTTATGTGTAAAAACAGTAGAATAAGAGTGGAATCCGAGTAGTGGGATCATCATTGATAGTATCCTTTCGGTATAGTAAATGAGAGTGTGTGATATGAATTTCAAATTGGTTATCCTTAATGGATTGATGGATGTGATGGTGGGTGAATTCTATATTGAGTTGCGTTGGGAATTATTCTGTCAAAGTAATTTATTCGGTAGAGAAGTTGGCTAGAGTGTGATATCATGGGTTGGAAGAGTCTCCCTGCATAAGAGTGGATTTTGTGCTCGGTTGAACCTAGCTTTGAGGTCGCCAATTTAAGGTAATTGAGTTATTGTATTATGCGATGATTTGGGATCCTATGTTTTAAGAGCAAGTTAAATTCCTAAAAGAAAGATTGTGGAAAGGGTGTGAACTTGGATGGTGAGATATTCTCTTAGTTCTTATTTGAACCATGTGTTTATGCCGGATGTTAGTTACTACTTGAGTTGGTTCTTGTCGGTACATGTGGTCCCATCTAGTTGAGAAAAAAGGTTAAATTTGGTTATTCGAGTGATTTCGCTTTTGGCTATGTGGTATTTATCTCTAAACTGCCTATTTGAAAAGTGAAAAAGTTTTCATGTTAAATCCATTGATTTTGGATTGGGCTCTTCTAAGGGAAAATGGTTTTGAGTTGGATGCATTATGACTCCTTTGTTTTCAGTTGAGTTCTTTGGATAAGTGAGTTGGTATCACGAGTTCTTTGTCGTCCATTGTTAAAGGAGATCTGCTTGCATAGGTAAAGTGATCGATCGAGAGTCGGAACAAGAGTTCCGTGTGTTTTGTACAGACGGTGTACTTTGGTACCAAAAGGAAGTTTAACCAAAGGTAAGTTGGATATTTTCCTTAGTCACAGGAATTTATAGATTGGCGTATCTCTAGGACTGTCTCAGTACTCGTCATGGAGTACGCAATGTCTTGTATATTCCGGTCTTTGAGAGAGGACATGAGAGGTCCGGGGCTTGAGATTTTGTTTGGGCTGTTGGCCCACGAGTAAGACCGTGCCTTTGAGATGTGTCCGTTGAGTGAGTCGTGAAAGGTTGGGACGAGTATTAAGGCGTAACACATCGCTTATGTCGAGTGCGGTGGTCCCATAATTCGAGAGGAAACGACTTGGGAATTGGAGTCTCGCATGCACAAGCATTATCCGTATTGTAAACAACATGTGCGAGTTTTGTGGTAAATTCTAGCTGTGATTGTTCTTTGGCGTTTAAGCATGGTAACAATTCGGGGTCGAATTCTGTTTAAGGGGGGTAGAATGGAATACCCCAAATGTATTCGAGAGAGAAGAAATAAATTAGAGAGGAAGATCAATTAAAAATAAGTGTTTTAACAGGAGATTAGAGGGTGATTTATGCATAATTAGGACAACTGGTTTGTGGGCTTCGGTCCACGACATTTAGGCCCAAAGAGAAGGGGTAGTGGGCCACATAAGAAGGAGAGGGCAACCTAGGGTTGCTACAGAGCCATGCTCTGATCTTTGCTTGCGTGCTACTGATACCATGTTGTAATACCCTAAAATATATTCGAAAGGATGTAACCGGGAGAGAATGTAATACTCCGAAAGCGAGAGAAGCAATTAATCGGGATAGAATAATTTAATCGGTAGAGATTAATTTAATCGGGAAGGTTTCTTTAGAAAAGCATCAAAGCAAGAAAAGAGAGGGGTTTTCACTTTTCACGGCAACTGGGCTGGGCTTTGGCACATAAAGGCTGGCCGGCCAGGGGGTGCCACTTCCCCAAACCCTAACCGCCCCTCCTTCCCACTTTCCTCCCCCTCCACCCCTTGCCGCCGCCCCTTTGGCCTCCCCTCTGTGCGCCCGCCTCCTCCCTCCCTGGTTTTTCTTCCGTGGTGCTGCCCTCAAGACATCTTCCCGCTGCGGTGTTGGTCTCTCTCCATTGCCGGTCTTCGCAAGGATCGGGGACGGCGATCGTGGGCTGTGGAACAAGAAGAGAAATCACCACCAACTTCTTATTCGAGGCTCGCTCAACGTCATCTCCCACGTCGTCAAGGGTAACGATGTGTTCTTGGGATTTCTAGAAGTCATTCATTAAGTGGCGAGTAGTTTTGTTAAATTCCAGTCCGTCTGCGTTTCGTTCAGTTCTGTACAGTATGTTGGAGGGTTGTTTCGGTTGTTTTTAGGCAGAATCTGAAGGTTTGGTCTCTAGAGATTTCTAGGCCTCGCTCTTAAGTTTCAGTGGCCACCAAGTTTACTCTTTTCCGAGGTCTGAGTCAAAAGTTATGGACGTTTTAGTATCTGCTGCCAGAAGCGACGACGAGTAAACTGTCTGGATATTTCTTATATTTGGAAAGGGAAATTTGTTGAATCTGAAGGTTCACCTAACTAGGTTATGGTAGAGGATTCGATAACCTTTTCAGATTGATAAAGAACGTTCAATTTGGAGTTACCTATTAAAAGTTATGTTCTTTTTAATTTTGCTGTTCGTTCTGTGGGCAGATTCTGTACTGAAAGTTCAAACAACTGTTAGCCTTTTAAATTTGCCGAGTTGGATTATCATGTCAACTAGAGTTTTGTAGTTTAGTCAGTTAAGAATATACAGAAATTGGGTTTACCTCTTTTCGACTTCCAGATCTTAAGATATGTCAATTACCGTGCTGCTGTCCAGAATTAAGTTATGACAGAAATTGTTGTTTTCAGTTTCAGCTTTTGTTTTAGACCTGAGTTGTCAGGGTTGCGGGGGTAGAACACCGATTAGTAGAATTGGGTATATCATGTCCTTATGGTAGCTGTTTTATTTATTTAGGAGGTGGAGTCTCAGATCTTGGAGTACCATCTTTGCCGGCTAGCGCGTCGCATCGTGGAAGGCAAGTACCTTGCCACCTTTATTGATTTTGATTGGTGAATGTTTTATGATCTTGTTGTGATTCCGTATAATACATGAGAAGGTGGATTGTTTATGTTTTGATATATGTGTTATATCCACGTTTAGATATCATGTCTTTCAATATTCTCAATCCATGTTTCATCCACGAGAGTGGATTTCAAGTCCCACCATTCCAATGTGGGCAATGTTGACATTGTCATGTCCGATCCACGGAGTGGATTTGAAAGACCCATCAATTCCAGGATGGGCATGTAAGACCCATTAATTCCGAATGGGCAACTTTGGACACCGTGTGAAACGTTCTTCATACGGAAATTGGATCCCGCATTTTTGTTAAGATGCAGCTTGAGTGAACACCGACGGGTGTAACACTGGCTATACCGGTATATGCATGTGTGCAGTCCATTTCCTTGATTTTCATATGCTCAACATATAATTTCATCAGAAGTCATTTGAGATATGTTTAAACCTTGCGATGAGTTTGTATTATTTATGCTGTTGACTGTTCTTGCTGAGTCATGGACTCATTCTTGCTCTGTTTGTTTATTTTAGGTGATCGTTGATGAAGTCTATTGGGAGGAGTAGATTCACTTTGCTCAAATAATATCTTGCACTATAACCTCACACCAAGATGAATAATACCTTTCAATTGATATTGTTGGATTGTAATAATTAAGTTATACCGATTGACATGTTCACGTCATTGAGGTTGGTTTGATTTAATGTTAAGACCTTTGTTGGCTCTTTGGTAAGATTATCTGATTAGATTCATGAATAATTCCGCCTATGTTTCATTTGTGGATGATTTGTTTAGTTTAACTGATGTGTATCGTGAAATATCCTCTGTTGTATGTTGCTCCTTAGTTGATAGGTAGCATTTTGGCTTTTCTAATAGCCAGGGTGTTACAGTTGGTATCAGAGCGGGCTTTAGGTCCGTGGTTAATAGAAAAATATTAAATTGACACACTGTGCACAGTAGGTGGGGTTGGGAATTACATTGCTTCCGCATTATCTGTTGATATGTTTTATTTGTTGAGCAATTGTTGAATTGCCTCTGTGCTATCTTTCTTGTTGTTAAACTATGATATGATAGGTTATGATATTCTATATCTATGAATCGATTCTATGACTGCCATGAGATGATCCTGCATAATCATACTTGATTATATTGTTTATGCGTGTCGATAATAGTTGTTAAGAAGTGGAGGTCGTGGTTGTGACCTTGGACTTTGTCCGGTTATACCACCGTTCGTGGTATACGAATAGAGTAGTTACCCCGAATGCCATAGTTGCAGGAGTTGAGCGTAAGCTGCTTTCGAAAGTTGTTTTCTTTTTTTTTTGACCTCAAATCCTGGCAAATTCTTGTTTTGTGGTGGATGATGATTTTCTCTTGGGTTCATGGTTCATGGTAGTGGTTGTGTTCCATTGGTCTCTAATGGTTCTCTGAAACAAATATTGTTTTTCCGACTGCTGAGTCGCTTTTGCTACTTGTGATCTTTCTCAATTGGCAATTATCGATAATTCCTTGGTTGTTTCTTCTTTCCCTTTGGAAAAGATTGACTCATTTATTCGTTTGATAGTTGAGTATTGAGAGTTTCTATTGCAAGTTTGTTAGCATGGGAAAGCTTTGGCTCTATGTGTTCCTTTTGGATTATTTCGAGCGTTGAAGTTTAAGACACCTCTTTTATGGTGGAAATTGATAAAATTCTTTTGTGATACCTTTGTTATGGTTAAACAGAGATTGTAATCAAATAACTCGATATGGTATGGGTATTAAGTTGAGTCATTGGTGTGATGCATAACTAATATTAATTAGTAACCTTGGAAGTGAAATTGATTAAGTTGATGTTATCTTTTTCTAGTTCTTGATGAACGGTATATATGAGTAGTGACTAAGAGATATCAAGAAGAATGGAACCTTGATGAACTAGTCTGGTCATTAAAACTGTTTAGGTTGTTAAACTTGTTGGGTTCTTTGGTTCCCATGGATTAATTTAATTGTGTGGAAAGGAAAATTAGAGGGAATACCAGATTTACGTATTCCTTAGTATGATTAATTATCGGAATTGTGTTTAATCGGTTGAAGGGATTGAATATGGGTGGATCTAGAATTTATGAGATAAGTTCTATATAGTTCCTTTATATAGAATGACGCAATGAAATTGGTTGTAGTGTTGTTAAGACTCTTGATCGATAGAAGATTTCGATTTTTGAAGTTTTAGTGTATTTTTGCCGAAATCCAGTGTGAGGAGGAACAGTTGAATATGTGCTTGTTAATATCCATGTGATTTGGGAAGGAAAGTATGTAGCAACTAGATTTTATAATGAAGCGATTGATAACAACAATGGTTGTCGTTTAAATGTTGTGCGTTGAAGTTTGATGATGAGCATCGCTAAAAGTTGAACGATATGATACAATAGGTGGCTTGAGCCCACATGATTGTGAAATAATCGGATGATAATGTGTCTTTGATGAAAGAGTTTTGGTAGGAGCTTTTCAATTGGGTAGTAGACCCTTCTAAACTTAAGAGGTTGATGTAGTGATGTTGTGTGGTTTTGGTATACTCTCATTTTGAAGATGGGATGAAATGATAGTATGGGAACATTTGATGAAACTTTGGGGGGCTTTCTAATGGAATAGTAGATGAGAAGGATTCGTGTCTAGAGTGTATTATTCTTGATATTAGTAAGATTACCGCAAGAAATTGCGATTTGAGCTAAGAGGTGATTGAGTTTGCTTGACCGGTGACATATTGAAAGATTTTATTGGTTCTTAAGTGGCTCCTATGATATGGTCTTAAAAGCTTATCTTGTTTAAGCTGTCAAAGTGATGTAGTAATCACAGAGAATAACTTTCCTTGTTAAAGGAAGGAGTGAAGAATAAGTGTTTGAAATTTAAGTCATTTCGCATCTTGCAGTTTATTTGAGTGTGCTTGAACCTTATGCAGTTACTCCATAAGAGTTTATCAATTTACAAAGGGCATTACCTTCTTCTCATTTGTGGTTTGGTATTCGCTTTCAGTAGGGCTTGAGCCCTCGACTGTTGACTTTCCCTTATGTTTTTTCGAGTTCTTGGCCTAAGTGACAGTTTTCCTTGGTCTTGTGTTCATTGCGGTGGCACATGTCTTCCAAGTTGATAAGAAAAAAAATTGATTCCATTCGCTCTTTCTTTTGAGGAAGAATCAACCTATTCGTTTCACCTGAGTCTTCTGAGGTGTTTATTAATTGTAGTTGTGAAACTTGGGTTTTAAGTAATTCGATGAGCATTAGAGGATGAAATAATTTCGTAATATAGTTCTTTGAGAGAAGTCTATCTCAGTGGAAGTTATCTTGAGGTTAAACTGATTGCATTATTACTGACTAGTAGAAACTATAGTGATTGCGATCCAAGATCATTGTTCACTTGGTGGAACTTTAGAATTACCAAAGTACGGAAATCTTGATCAATTTTATAGAGTATCGCAAGTTGGTAGTATTGCGAGGTTGTGAAGGGTTATTCTAGATGATATGGTTTAATGAGAGTGGGATTACAAAGTAATCGAATCGTCATGTCAATTAATGGGATAATAGAAAATGTTGAGTATGGTTAAGAGTGATTTGGTATTAAATGAGTAACCTTCTGAGAGTTATAATATTTGTAAAGGTAAACGGGTCAAGAAAATATTTTCATGTTGATGTTAATAAGTGAGTATGTGGGAATTGTGGATTTTTGGATTTAATCGAGGATTTCCTATCTTTTATATGAGAAGTTAGTTGCAAGAGTCTTGGATGTTAAATAAGGACTTTACAATGCTATGCTAGAACTTTGAGTCGCCCAAAGATTATGTGTAGAAGAAGTAGAATAATGGTGGATTGCGAACAGTGGGATGATCGTTGATAACACCCTTCTGATGTAGTATATGAGAGTGTGTGATGTGAAATCTGAGATGTTTGTTCTCAGAAGGGTTGAGGTGATATGATCGTGTGAGAGATCTAATTTGGGGATACTTTCTGAGTGCCATCTGTCAAATGAATTCTATCAGTAAAGGAAAATCGGTTAGAGAATGTTGTGTGAAATCATCAGAGTCCCTCTTCAAGGGTGTAGACAAGGTGTTTCGATTTAGGCTTGGTGTTGAGATCGCCAAGTTAAGGGTAACAAGTTAGTGTGTTGTGCGATGATTGGGATTCCATATCTTGAGGGAAATTTTGGTCCTAAAAGAGAAACTGTTAAATTGATGCTTCCTCAAGAAGTGAATCATTTTCCTGATTCTTGTTTGATTTCTGTGCTGTTGATCATTGTCTTTCGCAAGTTGAGCTCGGCATTTACGTTGGCGTGTGTGATTCTTTCCAGTTCAGATGGAATAAAAGAAATATTTGATTTGGGCATTCGAGTGATTTCTCATTTGGTTTTTGTGGCGTTTATTCGCAATCGTCGCTTGGAAAATGGAAATGGTTTTCGTGATGAATTCCTATTTCGGATTTGACTCTTGATCATCGAGTTGGTAACGTTTGGTCGCGTTGAGAGTCCTTGATTTTCAGTTGGGCTTGTCGGTAAAGAGTGTGTTTAAAGCAAGTTACATTGTGTGTGTTTCGTTAAAGGAGGTGACCTTGCTTTAGTGAGGAGTTTTTTTAGAGGCGGAACACGAGTTCTGTGTTCTATGTGCATGTCAAGTGGTTAGGTATCTTTGGAAAGTTTAACCCAAGATACATTGGGTTGTTCTCGCTAGTTGGCGTATCGCCAAGACTGTCTCGAGTCCGTGCGCGGAGTACGTAACGACTTGTACGTTCTGGTGTTGAGTGAGTACCTGGGAAAGTCAGAGAGAGTGTTGAGGTATAGACATGGGTACACGTTATGGTGTTATGTTCACGTCGGTCTTAGCGAGAAGAGACTTGGGAGGTAGCCTCGCATGATCGAACTTTAACCAAAGTTGTTCACGTCAGGTACATCTTGTTAGTTATTGATTTTCAGTTGCGGTTGTTGTTGTTTTTCGAGTAGATGACAGGTAGAATTCGGGGTCGAATTCTGTTGAAGGGGGGTAGAGTGTAATACCCTAAAATATATTCGAAAGGATGTAATCGGGAGAGAATGTAATACTCCGAAAGCGAGAGAAGCAATTAATCGGGATAGAATAATTTAATCGGTAGAGATTAATTTAATCGGGGGGAAGGTTTCTTTAGAAAAGCATCAAAGCAAGAAAAGAGAGGGGGTTTTTCACTTTTTCACGGCAACCTAGGCCTGGGCTTTGGCACATAAAGGCTGGCCGGCCAAGGGGGGGGGTGCCACTTCCCCCCCAAACCCTAACCGCCCCCTCCTTCCCACTTTCCTCCCCCCTCCACCCCCTTGGCCGCCGCCCCCTTTGGCCTCCCCCTCCTGTGCGCCCTGCCTCCTCCCCTCCCTGGTTTTTCTTCCGTGGTGCTGCCCCTCAAGACATCTTCCCCGCTGCGGTGTTGGTCTCTCTCCATTGCCGGTCTTCGCAAGGATCGGGGACGACGATCGTGGGCTGTGGAACAAGAAGAGGAAATCACCACCAACTTCTTATTCGAGGCTCGCTCAACGTCATCTCCCACGTCGTCAAGGGTAACGATGTGTTCTTGGGATTTCTAGAAGTCATTCATTAAGTGAGCGAGTAGTTTTGTTAAATTCCAGTCCGTCTGCGTTTCGTTCAGTTCTGTCCAGTATGTTGGAGGGGTTGTTTCGGTTGTTTTTAGGCAGAATCTGAAGGTTTGGTCTCCTAGAGATTTCTAGGCCTCGCTCTTAAGTTTCAGTGGCCACCAAGTTTACTCTTTTCCGAGGTCTGAGTCAAAAGTTATGGACGTTTTAGTATCTGCTGCCACAAGCCTGACGAGAGTAAACTGTCTGGATATTTCTTATATTTGGAAAGGGAAATTTGTTGAATCTGAAGGTTCACCTAACTAGGTTATGGTAGAGGATTCGATAACCTTTTCAGATTGATAAAGAACGTTCAATTTGGAGTTACCTATTAAAAGTTATGTTCTTTTTAATTTTGCTGTTCGTTCTGTGGGCAGATTCTGTACTGAAAGTTCAAACAACTGTTAGCCTTTTAAATTGGACGAGTTGGATTATCATGTCAACTAGAGTTTTGTAGTTTAGTCAGTTAAGAATATACAAAAATTGGGTTTACCTCTTTTAGACTTCCAGATCTTAAGATATGTCAATTACCGTGCTGCTGTCCAGAATTAAGTTATGACAGAAATTGTTGTTTTCAGTTTCAGCTTTTGTTTTAGACCTGAGTTGTCAGGGTTGCGGGGTAGAACACCGATTAGTAGAATTGGGTATATCATGTCCTTATGGTAGCTGTTTTATTTATTTAGGAGGTGGAGTCTCAGATCTAGGAGTACCATCTTTGCCGGCTAGCGCGTCGCATCGTGGAAGGCAAGTACCTTGCCACCTTTATTGATTGTGATTGGTGAATGTTTTTTATGATCTTGTTGTGATTCCGTATAATACATGAGAAGGTGGATTGTTTATGTTTTGATATATGTGTTATATCCACGTTTAGATATCATGTCTTTCAATATTCTCAATCCATGTTATACATTCATTTTGCATGTTTCATCAACGAGAGTGGATTTCAAGTCCCACCATTCCAATGTGGGCAATGTTGGACATTGTCATGTCCGCCCACGGGAGTGGATTTGAAAGACCCATCAATTCGGGATGGGCATGTAAGACCCATTAATTCGAGAATGGGCAACTTTGGACACCGTATGAAACGTTCTTCATACGGAATTGGATCCCGCATTTTTGTTAAGATGCGGGCTTGAGTGAACACCGACGGTGTAACAGCTATCTGGTATATGCATGTGTGCAGTCCATTTCCTTGATTTTCATATGCTCAACATATAATTTCATCAGAAGTCATTTGAGATATGTTTAAACCTTGCGATGAGTTTGTATTATTTATCCTTGTTGACTGTTCTTGCTGAGTCATGGACTCACTCTTGCTCTGTTTGTTTATTTTAGGTGATCGTTGATGAAGTCTATTGGGAGGGAGTAGATTCACCTTTGCTCAAATAATATCTTGCACTATAACCTCACACCAAGATGAATAATACCTTTCAATTGATATTGTTGGATTGTAATAATTAAGTTATACCTGATTGACATGTTCACGTCTGTTGAGGTTGGTTTGATTTAATGTTAAGACCTTTGTTGGCTCTTTGGTAAGATTATCTGATTAGATTCATGAATAATTCCGCCTATGTTTCATTTGTGGATGATTTGTTTAGTTTAAGCGATGTGTATCGTGAAATATCCTCTGTTGTATGTTGCTCCTTAGTTGATAGGTAGCATTTTGGTTTTTCTAATAGCCAGGGTGTTACACATGTGAGCTCTGATGCCCTCCCACCTTGCTTTTTTGCCAACCAAGAAGGAGAAGGAGAAAGCTCCTCGGTCTTCTTGCCAAGGAAGAGAAAGGAAGAAGAAGGAAGGGGAAGAAGGGAGGAAGGAAAGGGAGAGATTGTGGCCTGGGGTGGTGCTCATCGCTTTCAACACCAGGTTCTTCAAGGGTAATCCCAATTCTCCTCCGATTAGTTGTGCAATTGGATAATTAGGCAATGTCGGTATTAGATCTGTTTAGGGCAGACAGGATTGGCCGACGTTTTTGATGAGGTTAAAAGAAGAATCTGTCCTAGACGCCTCTTAGAAAGTTGTAGTAAACGTCGATACCTTTTCGTAGAGTACAAGATCGCATCGTTTGGACAAGCGGATCAAAATTTATGAATTTTGTAGCGCTGCTATTCCGCAAATCTGCTATGATTCTGACAGATTTTAGTAATCGGACCTAAACCGATAGCTAGAGGAGTTTCTGGGAGGTCTCACTATAATGAAAAATGTAGATAATTGTTGTAGCTTTCAGGGAAGCTAAAAAAACGTGAAATTTGGATTGGTATTCTAAAGTTATGGTGGTTTGAAGTTGCTGTCCAGAGAACCTGACGTGAAATCGACGTTCTGTTAATTGGCATGAAAGGGGTATTAAATGGCCGAATAAGGAAGTCCCACCAACTAGGTTTAGTTGGGGAATTTGATAACCTTTAAATGAAGTCCAAGAACACCTCATTTGGACTCCTGTGCTAAAAGATATGAATTTTATAACACAACTATTTCCAGAGGGGACAGATCAGCATATAGGAAATTGGAGTTGGGATCGCGATACAAGTTATTGCTAGTTTGGGTTTGCTTATATAGTTTGTTTTGTCCATTACTGTTGTCTTAGTATGCTTTTAATTGAATTTAGGTGGGGACTGGTCCCGAGGCAGCACCTTCTTCTCATCCTCCGTTTTCACGCGGTTGAGGCAAGTACTCTGTTTGGTCGAGTAATTATGAATGGTTTGTGATGCTTGCTAGTATTCGATATATATTAGCTATGGTTGATTGATAGTGTGATATGCTGGTTAAAGATGATGAATGTTTATGATACATGCTAATATTTGATATATATTAGCTGTGGTTGATTGATAGTCGATATCTTTGGTTAAAGATGATGAATGCTTATGATACGAATGATTGTTATTCGTATGCGGTGTTGATGTTGTTCGAGCTTATTGCAAAACTGAATTTGTTCATGTGCCTGTGTGAGCATACATAAGACACAGTCACGTGGTGATCGAGGAATGCATGTTTGAGGTCCTGTCATGTAGATGGCGGGCTTGAGGTCCCCACATTCGTGGAGTGTGGGCATTGAAAGAGGTCCCCATCATGAAAACGATGGGATTATGGTCCCCACACTTGTGGAGTGTGGGCTTGAGGTCCCTTTACTTGTGGAGTATTGGGCAATTGGTCCTGCGCTTGCGAGCACGAGGCATGGAGTGCGCAGCGACGGTTGCATACCCGCATTACGGTGTAATCGCAAAAAGTGAAAAAGAGAAAAAGGTGCATTGCATATTTGCATTACATAAGCATGTGATATGTTTATGAGTAAAGCTTCAGTAATGAATGATGATGTTGTATTTGTGAATTAATGTTTCATTATTGGTACTTGTTGAGTCCTTGTGGCTCACCCTTGCTTTTGTTGTGTTTTTAGGTACCGATTGCGAGATCGGCATGCATGGGAGGAGTAGACTTGAGTTGGATTCACACACTATCGCGCACCCTCAAAACTTGATCAAAATTTTAGAATGTCCTTTAATAAATAGGCAAATTGCTTAAGTATTGATTATAGTTATGCCTCATGCCCCGAGTTATTTGTAATAATGATGAGTAACGTAATTTGGTTATCTTTGATTATGTTCTAGCTGATTAGCATGTTTTAATGCTTAGTGATGATATTGAATGTTGGAAGATTTAGTTATGACATTCTTTTATCTGTTGGAACCTCCGTATAGTTAACTATACAAGGCGATTCTACCAAAATTTAGTGATTGTTCTAGTTTAGGTTTATTAATGTCTTCTTGATAGCATTCCGGGCTCATGTCGGCAGGGTGTTACATCGTGGTCAAGTGGTAGTCCTTTTTGCAAAGACCACCCTGCGGGTTCTCTTTGCAAAGATCACCTCTTGTGTCCATGACCACCACGCCGTAGTCCTAAGGGCAATGATGTGAGACCGGTGTATTTAGCTTGTAATACTTAGTCTTCCCACTCGTAAAAGCGTCATCACGAGGCGATTCGGAACCGTCATCGCGAGCGGTTGGAACCGTTGTGTTTTTATCGTCTGTGATAGCGGCGGTTATCACATACGGTTAAAAACCGTCGTGATAAGTCACAACACAAGCGGTTCTAGTTACCAACCGTCGTGATATCCACATATCACGAGCGGTTCTAGTGACCAACGTGCGTGATACGTCACAACACGAGCGATTCTAGTTACCCGTGCATGATATGCACATATCACGAGCGGTTCTATTCCTAGCTATGCGTGATATCTATATATCACGAGCGGTGATTATATGAACCGTCAGTGATATCCATATATCATCCGAGCGGTGATAATTATGAACAAATGCGTGATAGCTCTTTCAGCCTAACTAACTTATTTTTGATTTTCGGCTAGTCTCGAATTGCTAGCCATACCCTCTGAAAACAAGCGGTGGAAAATAGATACATTACGGATGAATCAATAGTTGACACTCAAAGTGATTATTATAACTCAAAATCAATTAGAAATGAATATGTATCAAATATTGTCGCTAGAGTTACAATTGAATTACAACTATTCAAAGTGAATTACAATTAATGAATCATTCAAGGTCGTTCGTGGTGTTGGAGTAGTGAAACTCTCAGTCAGCGCGGATGATATCCGTCATGATGAAGGTCTGAGCCTCCTCGAACATCAGAGATCTCTCTACGAGCAGTGAATCTAAATCTATATTCAAGCCACGTAGCTAGCAAGAGTAAAGTAGTAAGCATATATATTTAAATTTATAATTAGAAAATAATTATTGTGAGATTGACCAACCTCAGGATCCTTCAACTTAGCACTCATGAGAATGCATATGATGGCAAGCGTAGAATGCACATTCTTACGCTTTTTCTTGGTGACTTGCAAAAATAGAATTACATATATAGGTATAGTCGGTTCGAGGCGCATTATTACGAAGTATGATATAGGATTATTGTGTTGTAGCACGTCTGGAAATCGCGTCCTGTGATTAAATGTGGCGTTCGTTCCCTTGTATAGCCCTCCTCGGCAATATAGGAGATGAGCGACCTACATGTTTCTAAAAGTTAACCTCGACCATTTCAAGCGAAGGAAGACTACAATAGAGTTATGTATGGAGAAATGAGCACACACATCAGTACTCCTTGCACAAGGGTGAAGTCGTGGCTTTTTTGACTAGAGAATCAAGGTATAGTACTGGTTCCTCTTTGGTATAATGACTAAAAGGATCGATGGTGCCTACTCATGTATGTCGCTTGAGTCATTAAACCTAAGTTAGTGCTACATTATAAAGTACAAATGAAATTTGTATAGCAAGTAGTGAAGCACTTACTTCGGTTGTAGGGCACCATTATGTAGTCCTTGTTGTTTTGAGCAAGCAATCACATGCGTTATGTATTTCTCGACATAGGATGCATGCCAATTTGGTTTGCTCGGAGACCACGTGTGGAGTCAGAAACCCACGGTTCTTTCAATCGTCGAGCATTTTTAATCATGTATCGTACATAAGCAATGAGTTGTTATATTCGGTATTACATGAATGTAGAACTTGATTGTACACACTTACAGTGTTCAGCATCGTAGAAGTGAGACATCGAGGGCTTTGAGGTTGAATAGGTCGAATAAGTCGTCGAAGCCCACGACGAAGGGGGCCGGCTCGTGGAGGAAATAGTCCTCCGTGTATCTGACGGTGATTCCATCAGCGCACCCTTTCTCTTTGGTCTTGTGCAAGTACCAGGTATGCAAACTCCGACAAGCTAATCCAGCGTAGGCTAATACTACGGTGGTCTCCAACGGACTTCCGAAAGAGTATTTCTTAGGGTTAGGAGGCGGAAGCGCCTTAATGTTCTTCGATTTTGATTTGTCCTAAATGACTTGCCCCTACGCGTCTTCTGTGATCGACTCGGGACCGTCTGGCGCACGCTTTTTGTTCGTTCATGTCTTCTCTGGGAGCCGATGAGGCGGGCTTCGAGCGAAGGTTGAGGTGTAGTCATGGAGGTCCTATTGGAGGCATGGTCGTGCAGAGATGGTTGGGGTGGAGTCATCGGAGGTTGAGCGACGCTGCGAGGTCGAGGCGATGTCCTTCTTGGGTCTGTTGGAGGCATGGTCGTGTCGAGATGGTTGGGGTGGAGTCATCAAAGGTTGAGGCGACGCTGCGGGTCGAGCGATGTCCTTCTTGGGCCTTTGGATAAAGCGTACCGGCATCCCCTAGTGTTCGATGTTCATTATGCTGGAGGAATTCTCGATGTTCCTCTGCCATCTCGCGTCGTACCACTTTCCTCGGAGATCGGGCGGCGCGAAGATGGTGCGGGCGCCATGTCGCTTACTTGCTATCTATATATGCGAAGCAATGTGCGTAAGCTCTAAGCGACCAGATTCAAGCGGATTTACTCAACTTAACAGAAAATGATGCACAAGCGTAATATATAAAGAAGGATTGATGGTAGTTTGTGCTCTCGGAAGGAGAGTTGCAAAAGAACAAGTCTTTGCCATCTCAATCCTATTGTCTATACTCTTCATTAAATGAATATGATAGTATAAATTCAAACTATGAGCTCTAAACAAAACTTTGCTTAAGCGCCAAATGATCTCATTGTCACATCGAAAATGATCTTAACTATCACATTCAATCTCGGTATAAGACAAAGTTCATCCGCGAGCGAACGGAAGAATCGAATAACTAGCATTCAGCAAAGTAACAAATTATTAACGATATATCAAATTGTGATAGCAAGTAATACAATAGAGCTCAAGAATGAACTAACTATCACATTCAATCTCATTATAAGACAAAGTTCAACACAGAGCATGTCAACAAAGCCCACTGATCAATTTGCAATATCTTTAGTACTAGATTCAGTTCACATATTATCAAAGAATATCAAAGTCAATATATCCACCGGGACAAATCGTAATATAGGAATACTCACAGAGAGGATGCCGCACAACAACTCATGGTACAAGGAGGAGGCCGGTGCAGGGGAGAAGGCTGACGCGGGGAGGAGGCCGGTGCAGGGGAGGAGGCCGACACGGGGAGGAGGACGGCGCGGGAAGGAGGCCGTTGCAGGGGAGGAGGACAGCGCGGGGAGGAGGCCTGTGTAGAGGGAGGAGGTCGACACGGGGAGGAGGCCGTGCGTCGAGGCGGAGGCAGCGTTGTCGATGTTGGGGGCGGCGGCGTCGGGTCTTCGGCCGGGAGGTGAGCAGGCGAACCCTAGAGGAAGGAAGTGGCGAGTCAAGAGCAAAACCCTAGCGGTGCGGCTCTTTATAAAAAGGATATCACGAGCGGCTCTATTAAAAGCAAATGCGTGATATGGTATAAATCGTGATATGGTAATATCTGAGCGGTTCTTTAATAGACCGTCTGTGATATGCCTTTCAATCCCTTCGACTCTGCGCAAGTGTCTCTTTATCTCTTCATCTCTTCGTCTCTGCTCGACTTTACTACTTCTTTTATATAAATAGACAACCATTATCAAAGGTTTCTCACGAACCTCCTTGATCATCCCTCTCTCTCCACAAATTCCAAATGGCTTCCTCTCAAATCACGGTGTCTTGGCCTACATTTTGGTTGTGTACTCGCACCTCTCTAGTCGCAACTTTGGCCCAAGCTGCGAACAAGGCGTCCGTTCGCAATGCAATCCGTTGTGAGACCCTCCCATCTCTGGGAGACCATAACGGCGATCATCGGTCGATTGGAGCTCCTCCTCCAACATGGAACCGATGCGAGGCTCTCGGCATCCGTGAGTAAACCTGCGTCGTGGAGATTGCCCTATAGAACTATTTGGTCGCGCAGGATGCAGCCCATAGAGTCGGGCGACCTCGACATTGCGGGAAGCGGGTCCGCCTGGCGAGGCTGTGGAGACCAGGGTTGATGGCCTGCGGGCTATATGGGACTTGATTACGAGTCGAACATATACAAGAGAAATTGGCGTGCAAGGTCACAGTGGGCGTTTGGTGAGGCGATCGCGATCCGCCCAGCTGAAGGCGGCGAGAAGGCGTGCGAAGATTTGAAGACTAAGATAGGATCGCTCATCCTTTTTATAAATGCATGATGTAAAAGCGATATATCCGATCTATTATGCGTGATGTAAAAACAATATAGTCTTTTTATAAATGCGTGATGATATGGTCTATTTATCTTTGGGCAATTCATTTTAGTAATTATTTGCGCATATATATTCTCTCATGCGCTATCACGAGAGGTTCAATGAAGAACCATGCGTGATAATATCCTCATCCTGAGCGGTTCCATGAAAAGCGTACGTATTGAACTTATCTGACGGCTCCATGTTAAGCGTGCGTGATATACTCACATCACGAGCGGTTCATAAGAAAAACAAATGCATGATATACTCACATCACGAGCGGTTCATAAGAAGAACAAATGCGTGATGTGAGTATATCACGGCGGTTATACTTATGAAAATGCGTGATATGGAGAGATATCACATACGGTTCAACATGGAGCCGTCTGTATAAGTTCAACATGACGGTTAGTTAGAGGAACCGTCTTTGATATATTCACATCACGAGACGGTTGGGAATAAGAAGCCGTCGTGATATGCCACCTATAAATATCAAGACAGACAAACCCCTGCCTAGCGCCTCGATCTATTCTTTGGAATAGAAGCTTTGCTCTATGTTGGGTGTAGGAGGCTTGTTTATTTTGCTTGCCTTGTTCTTGGTTGTGGGTTGCCCTAGCAACTTATGGCTATTGGCTTGCATACTTGCTTTGTGAGGCTTGGCTTGGTGGTAGCTCTCGGTTTGGGTGTTGTGAATGAGTGTTTATTTGTTTGACGGTGGGTGTTTTGTGAGTGGGATAAGCTTATGGGGTGCATTTCTAATGTGGCTCTTCTCTTGTCTGTCCACTTAAGTCTCACATTGCCTTTGTGGCTTTGAAGGAGAAGAGGGCGGTGAGGAATCTCGTGGGATATTTGGAATTTTAATTAAGTGAGTTAGGGTGCGATCTTTAATTCTTTATATTTGCTCTAGGTTTATCTTTAATCAATTTTAGTGTATTTGGTTAATAGGAGGAGTACGTATTTGCGGTTTATTAATATAATTTAACACTACTAATTATTCGTGCGTAGCGTAGATGGGTGGCTGGATGTGCAGTGCGGACCGTGTGAGTGAAGAGTACATTAATGGCGTGATTGCTTTTAAAGAGCCGGGAGCGGATATGTTGAATAAGGATAGAATTTATGTCTTGTCCATGCATTGATTGCGTGTCGAAGATTTTTAACAACCGCGCGGATCGTAGGGCACTTGATTGAAGGGTTTTAAAAAGGGTATACATGTTGGACGATCACGGTGAAGAGCAGATTATACGGAAGTTAATAATGACAACATCGCCGAGGAAGTTAATAATGATGACATCGTAGGAAGTCAGCGATATGCGGATGTGGTATGTGTTTTGATGAGGATAGGTCGTGCGATGACAATCTGGATCGGATGCTACGCGATGCGAAGAAACTACTGATGAGAGAGTTTTGTAAATTCGGCGCTTAATGGAGGACTCGAAACCTTTGTTCCACAGGCATGGCGGAATACACAAGGTTGTCAGCCGTACTTGAGCTAGCTGAAATTGAAGCGAGCAATGGTTGGTCGACAAGAGTTTCATGGCATTATTAGGTCTCCTAGCGGACATTCTTAGGAGAAACGTGTTTCCAGCACCACCTACCAAGCCAAGAAGGTTCTTTGTCCATTGGGAATGGAAGTAGAAAGAATACATGCATGTCAGAGCGATTGTATCTGTATCGTAAGAGTATGAGACTTGCATGTATGTCCGTGTGCAAAGCATCCGATACAAGCATAAGAATACTACTAAGGTGAAGCAAAGACCTCCTGCTAAGGTGTTGTGGTATCGCTGTGATCCCACGTTTGAGCGTTTATTTGCGAACGAAAGGAGGCAAGATTGATGCGTTGGCACTCGGAGGCGTAAGAAAGATGGAAGCTAAGACACCTGCTTGATTACGCGGTGGAGAAACGATCGGGCCTTCAAAGAGTTCGGTGCGGGCAGAAACATAAGGTTAGGCTTGAGTGCGGATGGAATGAATCCTTTCGGTAACATGAGCGGCCGACATAGCACTTTGGCAGTGAATCTATGTATGTACAACCTTCCTCCTTGGTGTGTATGAGCGGAAGTACATTTTGATGTCACTACTTATCCAAGGGCAGAAGCAACACAGGAACAATATTGATGTGTACCTAGCACCATTCTTTGGATGATCTTGTGACCTTTGTGGAGCGAAGGGAGTACAAGTATGGGATGCGTACAAGCAGAGAACTTCTCTTCTGCGCCATGTTGTTTTGCACTATCAATGATTTTCCTGCCCTTGGTAACTGTCGTGCTTGATGCTGAGAAGAGCTATAACTTTGTCCTGCTTGCTTAGATGCTACGGAGAGTGTATGGCTGAACAACTCGCGCAAGCTGTGTATATCAGTCACGTAGGTTCCTTCCCGAGTCACCCATACCGCAAGATGAAGAAACAATTTGTGAAATAAGGAGGGCGATTCGGCTCAAGGGCTTTAGAGGAAAGAGGTCTATGATATGGTTAAGGATATCGATGTTGTGCTTGGGAAGGGCGTAAATTAAAAACCCGTCGAGAAGAACATCGGAAGAAGCGGTTAATTTTTGGGACTTGCCTTATTGGGAGCACTTAGAAGTTAGTGTAACACCCGGCCAGACATGAGCACGGAATGCTACTAAACAAAACACTAATTATTCTAATCAAGGCAATTTTAGTAAATTTGTGAGAACCTCCTTGTAAAGTTAATTACACTTGACCACTACAAGAAACAAGACATAATAAACCTTGAGCATCTTGCCCAAATAACTAAAAACAATTGCGATCGAAGATCATTCAACTTTATTTAGTTCAAGTGGCATGTGTGTGACTACAGACTACCACTACTACAAAGCAGGCAATAGCGGACACCTCATCACGAGACGGTTCCAAAGGGCAAATGCGTATTTCTTTCTCTGAGCGGTTCCCTTTGGAGCAAATGCGAGGCTTCGTCTGTGATATGTCCTCATCACGCAGGCGGTTCTATATACCAACCGTTTGTGATACTTCCGCAGGCGGTTACGTAATATGAACCGTGCGTGATGAGGACATATCCTGAGCGATTCCTATGTCTGAACCGTCATGAAGTATCACGAGCGGTTGGTAATATATGCAAACCGTCTGTGAGAGGGCGCCTTATCACGAGCGGTTTGGAAATAAGCATCATGAAATATCACGAGCGGTTCAATTTGAGCTATGCGTAATATACTAGTATCACGAGCGACTCTATTAAATAACCGTCGGTGATAGTATTATCACGAGCGGTTCCCATATAGAGCCGTCTGTGATATCCGTCGATCTGTCTCTTCACCATCGCTGCCGTCTCTTCGTCTCGCACGCAAACGATACATACCGTCTCTTCGTCTCCGTGCGATTACTCCTAATTCTTGATATAAGGCGGAATAATCACGAAGATTAAACTCCTCCCATCGCTCTTCGTCTCACGGTTTGAAGTCGTCAATCGCCAAGGTTAGCATGCGAGCGATCAGGCGGCACCAAGGCGAGGAGTCGGTGATCGCGCTCTTTCTCACGATGTCGTCGTCGACATCGTCGGCCGTCAATGACGCGAGCTCTCCTCAGCCATGGAGGACCTATGCAGCCTACGATTAGCGTCACGTACATCTTTATGTCTACAATATCGTGCGTACATACTACTATTTATTCTAACATCTTGAATGTATATGCATTATAGTTGCAAGGCCTTGTACAAGGTGTCAAAGAATGCGCCGTGGGGCGCGTGGCGGCTGGAGCGAGAGGAGGTGATGAAGTGGCGGGACAACGGCGCTACCGCGCCGTCGTCAACCACACGGCGCCGCGCCGGCAACCGAGGCTTGTTTCATCGTCGGCCTCGGGCTTGTCTTGGCGCCCCAAGACATACTGTGCGGCCTCATGTTCCTTGAGCAGGCGGCGTGGCGGCACAAGGCCGTGGCCTCGTCTTTCGGTCTCCTCTCTACGGCCGGCGAGGCGGCGTGGCGTTGGAAGCACTACATCGGCGGTCGAGGGCGAGCCGACCGGCGGCGGGTGCGAGCGGCCAAGACCAGCCGGAGTGCGGCGGTGCGAGCTCGCGCGGACATGGTCGAGCGGCGGCGTGGGGAAAGGCGGGCCGCTTTGGGCGGGTGTGGCGTGTCGGAGGATGGCCACGGTGCACGAGCATTTCTTTGCGGTGTGGAAGGGTGGGGCGACTCGTCGTCTTCTGCGATGGCAGCTGCGAGGATTAGGCATGAGTATACGGTTTCTTTGCAAAGGTGTTAGACTATTTGCCATAAAATTTTAGTTTTTAGGTTTCTAGAAAGGTGGTGCGTTGGACTATTTTCCAAATGAAATGAATTTTTAATGCACCAAAATATACGGTCCACAAGGGCGGAGCGATTACAATTCCACGTTGACATCAAAATATCGTGCGACATATTACAAGTTCATAACACATGATGTTATGGAATAAATTAATTACAATGGAGTAATTTCTTAATTAAAATATAGTCCTTCACGATGATCGACGCGCATATAGCTAGCTTCCTCATTGGGTTCTTCCTCGAGCGATCCGTCTCTCGAAAGGAGGCAACTCGTCAAATTGATTGTATTCTTCCTCGTCCACTACATTCTCAACTCAGACAATCCTTCTTTTCCATGAAGAACTACGTGGCGCTTCTTATTTGCGGGTCGGTTACATAGAAGACTTGAACAACTTGGTTGCTTGATGCGAATGGTTCGTCTTTGTATCAGGACACGATCGAGGTCCCGAGTAGTGACGCCATACTTGTCGACCTTCACATGTGGGAGATGGACCAACGGCACCGAAATAGGGGATCTTGAAAAGCACGTAGTCGAGCTCCCATATCTCCTCTATTTGCCCATAATCTGAGCTCTCGGCCCATCGATGCTCGAATGCATCTATCACGGACACCGCTGTTACGGATTGTGCTCTTCCTATCTGAGTGCCGTATAAAATGTGTACCCATTTATGTCGTATCCTTGCCATGTGACAATTGTAAATTGTGGCCCTTTTGCCAACCATAGCGCGTATCATCACTTGATGACCTCGGTCATGATTCGCACCTTTACCCATTCGTTGAAGCAAGCGGTTGTGCTCTCTCGTGATCAAACCTCCGCCAAGTGCGGATTACATTGGCGTACCATGTCTTTGTGCTCGTCGATGTGCGAGGGCGGTTGGGTCATGTGTTGCAAGGCCGTGAAATGGGCTTGGCGTGCGTATCGGTCGGGGGTGATTGATTTCCTTAGATGGTCGATACCATCGGCCTTCCCTCATGGCGAGATAGAGGCACACCTATCGGTTCCACGAGCCATGTAGTCGGCGCGAGAACTCAATGACCTCTTCGGTTGCATAACCCGATGATCTTGCCCTCGGTCGAGATCGATTCCGTCACGTAGGACTTGAGAATTCCCATATACCTCTCGAGCGGGTACATATGATGTAGGAACACAGACCGCATATCTTTATCTCTTTCACAAGATGAACAATGAGATGGACCATAATATCGAAAAATGACGGAGGGAAATACATCTCAAGTTGACATAGAGTCGTCACCACCTCGGCTTTGTAGAGCATCTAGTCCTTCGGGATCGATGACCTTCGAGCAATTAAGTTGAAGAAATAACCGACCTCAAGATTGCCACTCGGACCTTGTTCGACAAGATACCCTAATTACAACAGGAAGCATTTGTGTCATCGGCACATGACAATCATGAGACTTCATACCAATTAATTTCAAATCTTGCATAGAAACAAGTTTCTTAATGTTAGCGAGTAACGAGACGGTACTTTGACACCATGCAAGCTTTGGCACAATTCATTTCTCTCGGCCTTGGACATAGTGTAGCAATTTGGTGGAAGGTATGTTCGTCCTTTATCGGTCTCTTCGGTGCTAACTCGGTCCTTATGTTCATATCAACCAAGTCGCGTCGATGCGTTAACACCATCCTTTGTTTTGCCACTAATGTTGATAAGAGACCAATCAAGCTTTCACATACATTCTTCTCCACGTGCATGGCGTCGATGCGATGTGAACTTCTAAGTGCTCCCAATAAGGCAAGTCCCAAAATTGACCGCTTCTTCGGATGTTCTTACGGCGGGTTTTTAATTTACATCCCTTCCCAAGCACAACATGGATATCCTTAACCATATCATAGACCTCTTTCCCTCTAAAAGCCCTTGGGTGAATTGTCCTCCTTATTTCCGTCGAATTGTTTTTCATCTTGCGGTATGGGTGACTCTGGGAAGGAACCTACGGTGGCGCATATACACGATTTTACGAGTTGTTGACCATACACTCTCCGTAGCATCTAAGCGATGCGATGACGAGCTTTGGCTCCTTTAAATCTGCGAAGCTTGAAGAGTTACCAAGAGCGGAAAATCATTGATAGTGCGAGAACAACATGACGCGTAAAGAAGTTCTCGTTTATCGCATCCCATACTTGTACCCTTCGTTCCACAGTGTCACAAGATCATCCAGTAATGGTGCTAGGTACACATCAATATCGTTCCCAGGTTGCTTCGGCCCTTGGATAAGTAGTGACATCAAAATGTACTTCCGCTTCATACACAGCCAAGGAGGAAGGTTGTACATACATAGGTTCACGGGCCAGGTGCTATGTCGGCTGCTCATGTTACCGAAAAGATTCATTCCATCTGTACTCAACCCTAACCTTATGTTCCTCGGTTCCGCACCGAACTCTTTGAAGGTCCGATCGAAGTTTCTCCAACTGCGAGAATCGTGGGGTGTCTTAGTTTTCCATCTTTCTTACGCTCCTCAGAGTGCCAACGCGGCAATCTTGCCTCCTTTCGGTTCGCAAATCGCGCTTCAAGCGTGGGATCACGAGCGGATACCACAACACCTTAGCGAGGAGGTCCTTGCTTCACCTTAGTAGTATTCTTACGCTTGTATCGGGATGCTTTGCACAGGACATACATGCAAGTCTGCATACTCTTTACGATCGAGATACAATCGTTCGGACATGCATGTATTCTTTCTACTTCCATTCCCAATGGACAAAGAACCTTCTTGGCTTGGTAGGTGGTCTTTGGGCAACACGTTTCCCTCGGAAGAATGTCGCTAGGAGACCTAACTGCGCCGTGAAACTCTTGTCGGACCAACCATTGCTCGCCTTCAATTTCAGCGGTTCAAATGCGGTTGACAACCTTGTGTATTCGGCTTGCGGCCCGGTGAACAAAGGTTTCCCGAGTCCTCCATTAAGCGCTCGAATTTACAAAACTCTCTCTCTTGTAGTTTCATACGCATCGCGTAGCATCCGATCCAGTTGTCATCGTCGACCTATCGTCATAAAAACACGATCCACATCAGGCATATCGTTGACTTCCTCGTCGATGTCATCATTATTAACTTCTGTATAATCTGCTCTTCACCGTATTGGTCCAACATGTATACCCTTTTGAAACCCCTTGAATCAAGTGCCCTACGATCTGCGCGGGTTGTTAAAAATCTTGATTATCGCAATCAATGCATGGATGATACATAAATTCTATCCTTATTCAGCATATCTGCTCGCGGCTCTTTTAAAAGCAATCACGCCATTAATGTACTCTTCACTCCTGCAGTTCATACCGTACATCGATTCAGTCCATCTACGCTACACATGTAACAATTAGTAGTGTTAAATTATATTAATAAAGCGCAAATACGTTACTCCTCCTATTGCTTGCAAATCGTTACTCCTCCTATTAAGCAAATATAAAGAGTTAAAGATCGTTACCCTCGGAGCTCACGGCGAAAATTCCTAATATCATGAGATTCCTCACTGTCCTTCTCCTTGGGCCAATGAGCAGGGCAAGAGAGCCACGATCGAAATACACGGCTTATCCACTCACAAAAACACTCATTCACCTACACCCAAACCGAGAGCTACCACCAAAGCCTCACAAAGCAAGCATGCATGCAAGCCAAATGACCATAAGTTGCTAGGGCAACCCACAACCAAGAACAAGGCAAGCCAAATAAACAAGCCTCCTACAGCCAACACAGAGCAAAGCTTCTCAAGCCCCTCTATTCCAAAGAAGAGATCAGAGGCGCTAGGGCAGGGGGCCTCGGTCGGGTCTTTATATTTATAGGGGTGAAATATCACGAGCGGTTCTTATTTCCAACCGTGCGTGATACGAGCATATCTGAGCGGTTCTACAAACCGCTCGTGTTGAACTTTCCTGAGCGGCTCCATGTGCAACCGCGTCGTGATATACTCAACATCATGAGCGGTTCTATTCACAAACCGTCGTGCTATGAAGGATATCACGAGCGGTTCCACATGGAGCCGTCTGTGATAATCAACTCTGAGCGGTTAGTGAGAGGAACCGTCGTGATAATATATTATCACGAGATGGTTCTTTATTCAAATGCAGCGATAGCGTCTGGATTTGCCCAGTAATAATTAGATGATAAAAAAGACCATATCATCACAGACGATAAAAAAGACCATATCATCACAGACAAAAAGACCATATTTACATCACAGACAGACAATAGGCGGCCTTGCTCGTTTTACATCACGGCGATAAAAAAGGATGGCGATCCTATCTTAGTCTTCAAATCTTAAATGACGCATTCTCGTCGGCTTGGTGGGGCGGGATCACCGATCGTCTCACCAAACGCCTCCACCGTGACCTTGCGCTCAATTTCCTCTTGTAGATGTTCGGACTCGTAATCAAGTCCCATATAGCCGAGAGGCCATCAACCTGGTCTCCACGGTCTCGGCTAGGCGGACCCGCTCTCTGCAATGTCGATGTCGTCCTCGACTCTGGGCTGCATCCTCGGTGCGGACCAAAGAGTTCCATAGGACAATCTCCACGGCGAGGTTTACTCGCGGATCTTTGGAGAGCCTCGCCTTGGTCTGTTGGAGGAGGATCTCCAATCGGCCGATGATCATTATGGTCTCGGTAGATGGGAGGGTCTACAGCGGATTGCATTGCGAGCGGGCGCTTGTTCGCGGCTTGGGCGAGTTGCGATCGAGAGAGTGCGAGTACACAACCAAAATGTAGGCGATCTGTAGGGATGAGAGAGAAGCCATTTGGAATTTGTGGAGAGAGGATGATCAAGGAGGTTCGTGAAATCCCTTTGATAAGGGTTGTCTATTTATATAAAAATTTGGAGCAGGAGAGCGAAGAGACACTCGCGCGGGAGATGAAGGGAATGAGATCCATAACGCAGACGGCTCTATGATGGATCCGTCGTGATATATTATCACGACGGCTCTATTAAAAGCAAATGCGAGATATCCACAATATCACGAGCGGCTGTATTTAAGCGCCGTGCGTGATAATATCACGACGGTTTTCTTAAAGAAGCCGTGCGAGATATCCTCAATATCGCGACGGTTCTTGAATGGCACCGTCGTGATATTGAGATATCTCGAGCGATTCTTTAAGCAAACCGTCTGTGATATTATCGCGAGCAGTGCTTAAATAGAGCCGTCTGTGATATTGTTGATATCTCGAGCGGTTCTTTAATAAGCCGTCTGTGATATCCTTTATTAAAAGCGCACCTAGGGTTTTGCTCTTTACTCGTCGCCGTCTCCCGCGCCCCTTAGGCTCTCGCGCGCTCTCGGCTCCTCTAGGGTTCGCCGTTCACCTCCCGGCCGTAAGACCCGGCGCGCCGCCCCTTCATCGGCAGCGCTGCCTCGCCTCGGCGCGCGGCCTCCTCCCGTGTCGGCCTCCTCCCTCTGCACGGCCTCCTCCCGTGTCGTCCTCCTCCCTCTGCCGGCCTCCTCCCGCGCCTCTCCCTCCTCCCGCGTCGGCCTCCTCCCCTGCACAGGCCTCCTCCTTGCACCGTGAGTTGTTGTGCGGCATCCTCTGTGAGTATTCCTAAAGATCGCAAATTGATCGGTGGGCTTTGTTGACATGCTCTGTGATGAACTCTGTCTTATCTTGAGATTGAATGTGATAGTTAGTTGATTCTTGAGCTCTATTGTACAAATTACTTACTCTTGTCAATTTCATATCTTTGTTAATTTGTTACTTCGGTTGAATGCTAGTTGTCACAGACGGTTGAATGCATCAGTCAATTTGATATCTTGTTAGTTCATTCATGAGCTCTATTGTATTGATGAACCCTACGTGATGTGACTTTGATAGTCTTTGATAATGTGAACTGAAATTGATCGGTGGGCTTTGTTGCAGTTAGCTCTGTGATGAACTTTTCTCTTATCTTGAGATTGAATGTGATAGTTAAGAGATCATTTTGAGAATGATTGAGATCATTTGTGATTAAGCAAAGTATTGTTTAGAGCTCATAGTTTGAATTTATACTATCATATTCATTTAATGAAGAGTATAGACAATAGGATTGAGATGGCAAAGACTTGTTCTTTTGCAACTCTCATACGAGAGCACAAACTACCATCAATCCTTCTTTATATATTATACGTTTGTGCATCATTTTGGTTAAGTTGAGTAAATCTGCTTGAATCAGTCGATTAGAGCTTACGCATATTGCTTCGTGCATATATAGATAGCAAGTAAGCGACATGGCGTCCGCACCATCTTCGCGCGATCACGGATCTCAGGAAAGTGGTGCGTCTGCGAGATGGCGGAGGAACATCGAGAATTCCTCCGGGCATAATGACCGTCACGGAGGTCAATGCCAATGGGATCCTGTGAGTCCCCAAAGCGGGCGAGATTCGAACCTTGTGCGGGATACTTGGAAGGGAACGGGTCCCCATCACCACACCTTGGTGGGACAACGTGCCGGATGTTCGGAAGCTTGGTGTGGGACGAAGTTTTAAAATCGTTCACTTTCCCACCGTGAACTGTGCGCGTGGAGCGACAGCGCGTTGCTCTCGATCGGAAGGCGTGGAGGACCTTCAGGCGTGCTTGTCACAAGATGCGTGAACACGGGTCGAACGCCCTTCACGGCGTATAAATTCTTGTCGCGGGATATATGGGGCGCCTTTGTGCAAATGAAGACGACGCCCGAATTTCTTGAGGAAAGTCACGGCGCACAAGGCTCTCGGACACTTAACACTCACCCCACAAACTCGGCACGGCTGAGTACGCGGGTAAAACCGCGCAATGGGCGGCGGAGGGCCGCGAGCGAAACAAGGCCATTTCTTTGAGATCCACGGACCAGTCGCGCTCTCTCTGGTTAGGCGAGGGCATCGATTCGTCTTTGGCGAAATCTCTTTCTAAACCCGAGGCCAGGATGTGGCCAACCGTGTAGTAAATGTCTTGAACTACCTAGTTGTTAATAAGTCTATAACTTCATAATGTATATAATAACATGATGACCTCTTGCGGCAAGAATTGAGTTCGCATGTTGAAGGCTCCTTCCAAGCGAGAAAGGAGAAGGATATACTAACTACGCCCCAGGAAACAAGGAGCACCGGGTCGCCACACGAGGCAAAGGGTTAACGTATCTTGGAGGATGGATTCCCGACGACTACTACACGTATAGGAGCAAGAAGAGATCCAAGGCGAGTGCGACACGGTGTTGGAACATGTGCTTACTTCAAAATTTGAAGGAAGAGAAGCGGGTGCTTCTTGCAAAATTTGAAGAAAAGATAGCAAGATTGCGGGACCAAGTGAATCAACTACTACTCCTCAACAACCGATCGCGAGCCGCCCCGTTGTTTTGGTAGGCGATCCTCCTCAACATCGGAGATGGCGTCGCCCACGCAAAATTGTGAACACGATGATGTCCAATTACCTATCGGCGACATCAAGGTAATGTACATCTCGGAATGCTCCAAAGATAGACCTATAGGACGCCTTAGCTAATTGCGTATCGTTTTGTAGGAGCCGACGCCTGCACACTCCAAGTGAGGATGGTTGGGATGTCTATTGAAATTTGGCGGGGTGGTGTATCCATGCAATGAAGGGATAGTGCGCCACGGTGCCCGGTGGCGCGAGGTTACGCCAGAGTCGGTGGACATGGTACATGATAATTTTAGGGTCGTCGGCGGAGATTCGCCCGAACGACGAAATCATAACACTAGGGGATGCCCTGTACAGTTTTATTCAGTGGCCAAAGAAGGACATCGCCCTGGACCCTGCAGTGCCGCCTCAACCTTCGATGACTCAACCCCAACCAACTCCACACGACCATGCCCTCAATTCAACTTTTGAAGGACATCGTCCTGGACCCTGCAGTGCCGCCTCAACCTTTGATGACTCTACCCCAACCACCTCGACACGACCATGTCTCTCCAACAGGACCCTCCATGACTGCACCTCAACCTTCGCTTCAGAAGCCCGCCTCATCGGTTCCCGTGGAGAAGACACGAGCGAACGAAAAAAAGCGTGCGCGTATCGGTTCGAGTCGTCGGCGGGAGGAAGGCGGCAGAGCGCGCAAGTCGTTCGGGACAAATCGAAATCGAAGAACATTAAGGCGCTTAGCCTCTAACCCTAAGAAATACTCTTTGGAAGTCCGTTGGCGGCGAGCATGATTAGCCTCTGTTTGGATTAGGTTGTCGAGTTTGCATAGCCTTGGTACTTGAAGAAGACCAAAGAGAAAGGGTGCGCTGATGGAATCACCGTCGGATACCGGAGGACTATTTCCTCCACGAGCGGCCCCTTCATCGTGGGCTTGGCGACTTGTTCGACCTATTCAACCTCAAAGCCCTCGATGCCTCACTTCTACGATCTTTGGACCTTTGTAAGTGTGTACAATCAAGTTCTACATTCACGTACATTCACGTAATATAACAACTCATTGCTTATGTATAGATACATGATTAAAACTGCGGCGATTGAAAGAACCGGTGGGTTTCCTCGACCACACGTGGTCTACGAGCAAACCATCTTGGCGAGCGCATCCTCGTCGAGAAATACATAATGGCGGGATTGCTTGCTCAAAACTACGTGGACTACATAATGGTGCCCTACAACGAGTAAGTGCTTCACTACTTGCTATACAAATTTCATTTGTACTTTCTCTGTGATATGAACTTAGGTTTAATGACTATAGTGACATACATGAGTAGGCATCATTTGGATCCTTCTAGTCATTATACCAAGAGGAATCGGTACTATACCTTGATTCCCTAATGAAAAAGGCCACGACTTCACCCTTGTGCAAGAAGTAGTCGACATGTGTGCTCATTTCCTCCATACATAACTCTATTGTAGTCTTCCTTCGTTTGAAATGGCGAGGTTAACTTTTTGGAAACATGTAGGTCGTTCATCTCCTATATTGCCGAGGAGGGCTATACAAGGGAACGACGCCACACTTAATCACGGGACGCGATTTCGATGCGTGCTACAACACAATAATCCTATATCATACTTCGTAATAATCGTCTCGAACCGACTATACCTATATATGTAATTCTATTTTTTTGATGCGCAAGAAAAGCGAGAAGAATGTGCATTCTCGTTTGCCATCATATGCGATTCTCATGAGTGCTAGGTTGCGGATCCGAGGTTGGTCAATCTCATAATAATTGCTAATTATAAATTTAAATATATATGTGTAACACTTTACTCTTGTTTGTAGGTTTTGAATATAGATTTAGATTCACTCGTTCGAAAGAGATCTCGGATGTTTGAGGAGGCTCTGCACCTTCATCACGACGGATATCATTGCGGCCAGCGGAGAGTTTCACTATTGAGCGACCTTGAAACAATTAATATATTTGATATAGTTGTAATTCACTTTGAATAGTTGTGATTCAATGGTAAACTTTGGGTTGTCACTTTGGGTTGTATGACAATATTTTACGAGCGAGTTGATATTACAATGTTTGTTGTATTTGATATATGTTCGTTTGTATGACAATGATCACTTTGGGTTGTCAACGATTGATATCGTGATGTATCTATTTTACGCTGCTTATTTTGAGAGGGCATGGCTAGCAATCCGAGGCTAGCGAAAATTTTTAAAAATAGTTATGTTGAAATAACTATCACGAGCGGTTTATCAATCAAGCAAATGCGTGATATATATAATCGAGACGGCTCTATTATATAACCGTCATGATATACACATATCCTGACGGTTCGTAAATATAACCGTGCAGGATATCCTTTATCACTGAGCGGTTCTATTTACGAACCGTGCGGGATATGTATATCACGAGCGGTTAGTAAATAGAGAAATGCGTGATATGCGTCTATAACGACGGTTCTTGAATAGAGCCGTGCGTGATAATTAGATATCACAGAGCGGTTATATAATTAGAACGTGCGTGTTGTGACTTATCACGAGCGGATGTTTAAATGCGTGATAACGCCGACTTATCACAGGCGTGCAAAAACACGAGCGGTTGGGCAAATGCAGCGATGGCTATCGAACCGTGCGTGATGAGGCTGTGTGTAGTAGTGTACTTTCCCCCATGCATGTCGTTCTTGGCTCGGTACCTAAAACAACAATAAAAGCAAGAGTGAGTCAGCAGACTCGGCAAGTCTGAGAATAAAAGTTATAACATCAGCATCTATATATAGGAGATCAACAATAACCGTCTCACATGCAAATGAAATGCTCATGGATCATTTCTTTTATCTTTCTTTGTGCATTACAGGTAATGCAAAGTATGCAACCGTCGCTACATACACATGCCTATGCGGCGCACGCACAGGGACCAATTGCCCAATACTCCGCAAGTATTGGGACCTCAACCCACACTCCATGAGTGTGGGGATCTCAGGCCCGTCACCTTCATGACGGGATCTCAAAGGAAAATATACCAGTCACCATGTGACCAAGCCTCAACATGATCTCAATATGCACATGCTCATCATTTATTCATCATCAAATTACTAAAAGCGATAACAACATACAACAATAGAGCATAGACATATTTGGTGCATCCACCAATCTTAAACATTCACCTTGCCAACAATCTCGCTATGCTATCTCATATCAAAAGCACACAAGCATGACCAATCAATCACAACCATGAATCGGACACTACACTTGCCTTAACCGTGAGAGAATGTAGGGCGTCAAGGCGGTGCTGCCTCGGTACCAATTCCCCACCTAATACATTAAGAATATAAACTAAGGCCACAGCAACGAAAAACATGAATTAAATAAGCGAACTCATCAAGTAGCAGATTGCAACGCGATCCCAACCCCACAATCCTAAGTGCTGAACTACCCTCTGTGAACAGTCAAGTTCTAAAATTCATATCTTTCTGTACAGAGGTCCACATTAGGTGTTCTTGGACTTCATTGAAAGGTTATCAAATTTCCCAACTAAACCTAGTTGGTGAGATCCCCTGATTCGTCCATCTAAAATCACTTTTAAGCCGATTAACAAGACATCGATTTCACGTCAGACTTTCTGGACAGAGCACTAAAACTATCATAACTTTCAGTTCGTTTATCCAAATTTCGCGTTCTTGTCCTTCCCTGAAAGCTACAACAATTATATAGAACTTTTGTTATACTGAGATCCTCTAATTCTCTCTTTAACGGATCGCAAAGGTCAGATTACTAAAACCTGTCCAGAAACTGACAGGGTTGCAGAACAGCCGCACCATTAAATTCATAACTTTTGCTAAAGAGGTCCAAAAATTATGTTCTAGCACTTCATTGAAAGCTATTGATGTCCTCTACAACTTCCTAGGAGACACCCGAGACTGAATCCATACTTAACTATATCACAACGTCCCTCTAACGCGATCTGCCCTGAGGCGACAGAATTACCGACATAGAACAATTAAGCGCTAAAGCATCTAAACGAGGGGAAAACGAGGTTACCCTTGATGAACCAATTGCCGGGCACGATGAGAACCCACGTCGACCTCTCCCCATGAAGATGGTCTTCTACCCCAACCTTCTTATTCCTCTTGATCTCGATAGCAGCGGGAAGGAGCGCCGGCTTTGGACAGCAGCAAGGAAGTGGTGCTGGTTTTGGGCAGCAGCGGGAGGAACACCATGAGAAGGGCGCAGCAAGGTGCTGGCGAGAGGAGGAGGCGCGAGGAGGGAGAGAAGTGGCGTCAAGGGAGGGTGGGCGCCCTAGGGTTTGCCCCCATATGGCGGCCACCACCCCACCAATGGGCTGAATGCAAGTGGGCTTGAAGCCTTGGCCGAGTTGTCCAACCTTCTGAGAAAACCCCCTCAAACTGCTGCTAATTCTATTTTCTAATTGGTCATTTTCCCTCTTTTAATTATTCTCACTAAACTAGATTTGGGGTATTACACTCTACCCCTTAAGCATGAATTCGTCCTCGAATTCTAACAGTAGAAATAAGCGAAAAGTAAACCGCGAATAGAACTTAACTTTAGTAAGCAGGATAACAGATTTGCGAGCGGTGGATAAAGCTCACGCATGTGAAACCCCAATTCCCAAGTCGCCTCTCTCTCGGACTATTGGGACAAAGGCACCTTGACACAAACCAATGATCGGTGCCTCAATACTATACGACCTCTCTAACAAGCGCACGGGATGATCTTTGAAGGTCGGTGGCTCACTGTACTCGCTCATCACTTTGGAACAAACATGGCGATGCATACTCCGCGCATGGACTCAATACGGTCCTAGCGATTTGCCAACTTCAAACTTCCCACAACTACAGAAACAAACCAATGTGCCTTGGGGTATCCTTCCCTTTGGTACCAAACCACGAATTTGTGCACAAGCATATGGGCAGCTCGTTCTATCTTGATCGACCTCTTTATCCTAACTAGGAGGGTGTTAGTTAGCGGTACGCACAACACAACTTATTTTAATCAACTCTAATAACTGATTCAGCGAAAACAAAGGATTCACAATGCAATTCCAACTTCCTAAAAACACTCAAATCCAAAATCGAAGATCCCCAAGAAAACCCTTTTCACATTCCAACTAGCGGTTTAGAAATAAATGTCACATAGGCCAAAAGCGAAATCACTCGAATAATCAGTTAACCCTTTTTTCCTCAATGTAAAGAACCACATATTAGGCAAGAACCAACTCAATTTGTAATTGACATTCGTTATAAACACATAGTTCAAATAAGAACTAAGAGAATATTTCACTATTCAAGATCACACTCTTTCCCATAATTTTTCTTTTAAGATTTTAACTTTCTCTTAAATCATAAGATCCCAAATCATCGCATAACGCATTAACTCATTTCTCTTAAATTGGCAACCTCAAACCTATGCTCTACGAACACAAAATCCACACTTGTGAAGAGAGACTCCTCCAATCCACAATATCATTACTCTAGCCAACTTCCTTACCGAAAGAATTACTTGTCAAAATAATTTCCAACACAACTCAATATAGGTTTCATCCACCATCACATCCCATAATCCGTTAAGGATGAACAATTTAAAATTCATCCCACACTCTCATATACTAGCCCCAAAGGATACTATCAATGATCATTCCACTACTGGAATCCACTCTTATTCTCCTACTTTTACACATAACCATTGGCAACCAAGATTCTAGCATAAAATGCAAAGCCCAAATTCAACCTCCAGGACTCATCGACTAACTTTGCGTATAAAAGATCGAGAAATCCTCAGATTCACTCCCTAAAATTCCACACTCTAAACATACTCACACATTATCGTCCACATGTAAAAAATATATATATATACATATATTTTGACCAAATAATCTTTTAGAAGAATTCTATCTCCCAGAAGGTTATTCACTAAAACCAGGGTATACCTGCCAACATCTCAACCTTACCTACTATTCCACCAATTGACATTACGATTAAATTACTTTGCTAATCCTACTCTCATTAAACTACACCGTCAGAGATCACCTACGCAACCTTGCAAAATTACCCAATCGCGATACTATAACACATTGATCAAGCTTCCAAACTTTTAATAATCCCAACATTCCAACATGATTGAGGATTCTTTGATTATAATTCGTTATAGGTTCCACTAGTTGTAACACTAATCTATTTTATTTCAACGACAATCTTTCCATTTAAATCCAATTCTTTTCCAAGAGTTATAGGACAAAACCAAATCACTTTCTACTGATCTTCAACTAGCTTGGCTCCCATATTTCTCACTACGATCATTTACTTGACCACCACCAACCAATCGCCACATTTCACTCTGTAAGGCCTTGCAACCCAAGTCGGATAATCTTTTCTCAACAGGAAAGAGCAAGAAAACACAAGTTTTAACACACGACGAAACACTACTCCCCACAGTGAGCACGAGACCCAAGAGAAATAGTCAAATAGCGTTGATCTCGAAAAAGAAAACAAAAGACGAGACACAATTGTGGGCACAAGTTCACAAGAGGGGAGTTTCGAACAACAATAAATCACAATAAAACACTGCATTTGAAACTGAAGAAACACTTAAGCGACAATGAAAGAAAAGTTACTTGTTACAATCTTGAAGTCCAACCTTAAATACTTATGGTACACCCTTTTTCCTCTTCTCCTTAACAGAGAAAACAATTTCCTTCATTTACATCACCGCTTGCCAACCAAAGAAGAAGTACTTCTAATACAATTCACGTTAATCACTTGAGAACCCATCAGAACAATCTCACGCCTCGCCTTTCTCAATAATTTCAGTCACCACACTAAGCATGAACTCCCAAAAGCTCACAAATGCGAAACTCCAAACTTTCCATTTAACCGATATTATGGGAGGTGGTCAAATTACCTTCTTTCTGAAAGAATCATCACCACTCCCACAAGTCACAACCCTTTACGGACAATCTTATTCACATAAGGAATAATAAACTATTAACAAGAATTTTTATCATCAACTCTTTTAACAAGGGCATGTAGCCACAAGTCACATTCCTCATGAGATACACATGAATAAATTATTATTTTTTCAACCCTTCACCTATTAGCAATACTCACACTCATTTTGTACACAACTTCCAATCTAGCGGTTATCATAGACATTTAACATATTATACCATCATAGAAGAATTTATGGTCCTTTCACTATCTACGTTCCCACTAGCAAATATGAGACCATCAAGCAACCATTTAAAGGCAATTTTCATATTATTATCTACTAGGACAACAGTCAAATACATCCCTTCCTCTCCTTCCCTACACAATTAAAATTTAACCATTGAGTTCAAGTAATCCAACCGGTTTAGCAAGCGCAAACATTTTTAAAATTTTATGATCAACCTTCTCATCAAAGACAGACTATTATCATACCACTCCACCACCAAGTAAACAAAGATTGCCAACTACATCCCATCAATTCATCTCTTAGCGATGCTCAACACCACACTTTGATACATTATAATTGCACCTAGCGATTACATATAATCAGTACTTATCCATGAAAAATAACTTCCAAGATGAAAATTCACTATGACACTAATCTCACACCTTCTAGACTTATCCATTCCAAAGTTAGATTAATCTGTAAGGATTAGATTAATCCGTTGAATCAGCAAATCAATCTCTGGAGAAGCTTACCCCAATTTATCACCTATAGTGATCAACCAGTTTCATCAACGTTCCACTTCTTAATAACTCTTACGACCCGATTAGGTATGGACATACTTCTTATCACTACCCAACAGCAATTACCCCATGACAACATCGCATTAATCAACTCCAATTCTAAAAGAATGCAGGCTAAGACCAATCAAGCACCACACTGCAGATCCGACTTGAAAACTCAAATCTTATCAATGACTTCTATGTTTAACACCTCTCGCTTAAACATATCAAGACCTCACGAAAGGACTTTAACTTTCTCGGAAAAGAGGCATTAACTTCAAAACTCAAGTAATCCAGGAAATACACAAAGCCAAAGCTTTCACATGATAAAAAAACTTGCAGAGAGAAACTTTCAGTATCACGAGAATACCCAAGAATAAAAGAATCAGATTCTCCGAAGAAGGGCAGAACTCCCAAGATACAAATAGAGACCAAGTGAAATCCCAACCAGTTTCACCATCTGCGTCTATACCCAGAATTGGTCTAAATCAAGCTCAAGAAGAAAACAACCACGACCTCAACCTGTAGCTATGGTACTCGAGGTAGTCACATCGCTAACCTCATACTATGAACGGTGGTGTAACCTGGTAAAGCACAGGGCCACAACCACGACCTCAACCTCTCAACAACAACTATAATTTTATAGCTATCATACTAATCAAGTCATAAGCATTCGCAATCAATTCACAACAGCAATGATCAATGCGACATAACGGAAATGTAAATGCAATGCTTGACCCATTCCCATCCTCACGTGCACTAGTGTGTCAAGTTTTTTTAAGTTCATTAACCATTACAAAATTTTAGCAAATTAAGTTACCTAAGTTGTTAATCTATTCACGCGGACCTACGACCGCTCGATACCAATCAGTAACACCCTTGACCCGACATGAGCACGGAATGTTACTAAACAAAACACTAATTATTCTAATCAAGGCAATTTTAGTAAATTTAGTGAGAACCTCCTTGTAAAGTTAATTACGGAGGTTCCAACATCTGAATAATTCATAATTTAACTAACTATCATCCAGAGACATCAAAAGATAATCAAAGATATGCTAAGTATCTCACAATCCAATGAAGCATAAAGTTCCACTACTCATCATTATTACACTTAGACCACTACAAGAAACAAGACATAATAAACCTTGAGCATCTTGCCCAAATAACTAAAAACAATTGCGATCGAAGATCATTCAACTTTATTTAGTTCAAGTGGCATGTGTGTGACTAATGACTACTTTCCCCCATGCATGTCGTTCTTGGCTGGGTACCTAAAACAACAATAAAAGCAAGAGTGAGTCAACGGACTCGGCAAATACAGAATAAAAGTTATAACATCGGCATCCATATATAGGAGATCAACAATAACACGTCTCACATGCAAATGCAATGCTCATGGATCATTTCTTTTATCTTTCTTTGTGCATTACACGGTAATGCAAAGTATGCAAATCGCCGCATACCCATGCACATGCGCGCGCACGCACGAGGACCAATTGCCCAATACTCCGCAAGTATTGGGACCTCAACCCACACTCCACGAGTGTGGGGATCTCGAGCCCGTCACCTTCATGACGGGATCTCAAGGAAAATATACTGGTCACCACGTGACCAAGCCTCAACATGATCTCAATATGCACATGCTCATCATTTATTCATCATCAAATTACTAAAAGACGATAACAACATACAACAATAGAGCAAAGACACATTTGGTGCATCCACCAATCTTAAACATTCACCATGCCAACAATCTCGCTATGCTATCTCATATCAAAAGCACACAAGCATGACCAATCAATCACAACCATGAATCAGACACTTCACTTGCCTTAACCGTGAGAGAATGGAGGACGTGAAGACGGTGCTGCCTCCGGTACCAATTCCCCACCTAATACATTAAGAATATAAACTAAGGCCACAGCAACGAAAAACATGAATTAAATAAGCGAACTCATCAAGTAGCAGATTGCAACGCGATCCCAACCCCACAATCCTAAGTGCTGAACTACCCTCTGTGAACAGTCAAGTTCTAAAATTCATATCTTTCTGTACAGAGGTCCAAATTAGGTGTTCTTGGACTTCATTGAAAGGTTATCAAATTTCCCAACTAAACCTAGTTGGTGAGCTCCCCTGATTCGGCCATATAAAATCACTTTTAAGCCGATTAACAAGACATCAATTTCACGTCAAACTTTCTGGACAGAGCTCTAAAACTATTATAACTTTCAGCTCGTTTATCCACATTTCGCGTTCTTGTCCTTCCCTGAAAGCTACAACAATTATCTACAACTTACGTTATACTGAGATCCTCTAATTCTCTATTTAACTGATCGCAAAGGTCAGATTACTAAAACCTGTCCAGAAAAGCGGGGTTGCGAACAACCGCACCATTAAATTTATAACTTTTGTTAAAGAGGTCCAAAAATTATGTTCTAGCACTTCATTGAAATCTATTGACGTCCTCTACAACTTCCTAGGAGACACGAGACTGAATCCATACTTAACTATATCAAAACGTCCCTCTAACGCGATCTGCCCTGAGGCGACAATTACCGACATAGAACAATTAAGCGCTAAAGCATCTAAGCGAGGGGAAAGCGAGGTTACCCTTGATGAACCAATTGCGGGCACGATGAGAACCCACGCACGACCTCTCCCCATGAAGATGGTCTTCTACCCCAACCTTCTTCTTCCTCTTGATCTCCGATAGCGGCGGAAGGAGCGCCGGCTTTGGGCAGCAAGGAAGTGGTGCGGTTTTGGGCAGCAGCGGGAGGAACACCATGAGAAGGGCGCAGCAAGGTGCTGGCCGAGAGGAGGAGGCGCAGGAGGGATAGAAGTGGCGGCCAAGGAGGGTGGGCGCCCTAGGGTTTGCCCCCATATGGCGGCCACCACCCCCACCAATGGGTGAATGCAAGTGGGCTTGAAGCCTTGACCCAGGTTGTCCAACCTTTGAGAAAACCCCCTCAAAGCTGCTGCTAATTCTATTTTCTAATTGTTCATTTTCCTCTTTTAATTATTCTCACCAAACTAGATTTGGGGTATTACTGATTAAATCAACGCATCGACGTCATGCACGTGGAGAAGAATGTATGTGAAAGCTTGATTGGTCTCTTCTTTGAACATTAGTGGCAAAACAAAGGATGGTGTTAACACGGCGTGACTTAGTTGTTATGAACATAAGGACCGAGTTAGCACCAAAAGAGACCGATAAAGGCGAACATACCTTCGACCGACTTGCTACACTATGTCCAAGGCCGAGAGAAATGAATTGTGCCAAAGCTTGCATGGTGTCAAAGTCCCGTCTAGTTACTCCGCTAACATTAAGAAATTGTTTATATGCAAGATTTGAAATTAATTGGTATGAAGTCTCATGATTGTCATGTCTGATGACACAAATGCTTCTGTTGCAATTAGGGGTATCTTGCGAACAAGGTCCGAGTGGCAATCTTGAGGTGTGTTATTTCTTCAACTCAATTGCTCGAAGGTCATCGATCCCCAAGGACTAGATGCTCTACAGCCGAGGTGGTGGCGACTCTATGTCATCTTGAGATGTATTTCCCTCCGTCATTTTTCGATATCATGGTCCATCTCATTGTTCATCTTGTGAAAGAGATAAAGATATGCGGTCTGTGTTCCTACGTCATATGTACCCGTTGGAGAGGTATATGGGAATTCTCAAGTCCTACGTACGGAATCGATCTCGACCGGAGGGAAGCATCATCGGAGGTTATGCAACCGAAGAGGTCATTGAGTTCTGCGTCGACTACATGGCTCAGGTGGAACCGATAGGTGTGCCTCTATCTCGTCATGATGGAAGGCTGAATGGTATCGGGACCATCGGAAGGAAATCAATCACTCCCGATCTGGATACGTACGCTCAAGCCCATTTCACGGTCTTGCAACACATGACCCAAGTGTCCCCGTACATCGACGAGCACAAAGACATGGTACGCCAATAGAATCCAGACCGGTCGGAGGTTTGGATCACGAGAGAGCACAACCGTCCGTTCAACAAATGGTTAAAGGTGCGAATCATGGTGGGAGGTCATCAAGTGATGATCTGTTGCTATGGTTGGCAAAGGGCCACAATTTACAATTGTCACATGGCAAGGATACGACATAAATGGGTACACATTTTATACGACTCGAGGATAGGAAGAGCCTGATCCGAAACAGCGGTGTCGCATAGATGCATTCGATCCGATGGGGTGAGGAGCTCGTACTATGGGCAAATAGAGGAGATATGGGAGCTCGACTACGTGCTTTTCAAGATCCCCTATTTTGGTGCCGTTGGGTCCATCTCCACAGGTGAAGGTCGACAAATGCGGCGTCACTACCGTGGACCTCGATCGTGTCGGATACAAAGACGAACCATTAAATCAAGCTAACCAAGTTGTTCAAGTCTTCTATGTAACCGACCGGTAAATAAGAAGCGCCACGTAGTTCTTCATGAAAAAGAAGGATTGTCGGAGTTGAGAATATAGTGGGCGAGGAAGAATACAATCAATTTGTGAGTTGCCTCTTTTGGAGACGGCATCGGGCTCGAGGAAGAACCCGGTGAGGAAGCTAGGCGTATGCGCGTCGATCATCATGAAGGGCTATATTTTAATTAAGAAATTACTCCATTGTAATTAATTTATTCCATAACATCATGTGTTATAGACTTGTAATCTTTCGTACGTATATTTTGATGTCAACGTGGAATTTTAATCGCTCCTGTCCTTGTGGACCGTATATTTTGATGCATTAATATTTCATTCAATATTGAAAATAGTCCAGTTGCACCACCTTTCTAGAAACCTAAAAATCTGAAATTTTATGGCAAATAGTCCAACACCTTTGCAAAGCGGCATACTCATGCCTAATCACGTAGTAAATCGCTGCGAGAAGGCGACATAGTCGTCCCACCCTTCCACACCGCAGCGGTGCTCGTGCCGGTGGCCATCCTCCAATAGCGCCACACCCGCCTTCTTCCTCACGCGCCGCTGGACCATGTCGCGGCGAGCCCTCGCACCGCCTGCACTCCCGGTTGGTCTTGGCCATCTCGCACCCGGCTCCGGTCGCCTCGCCCTCGACTGCTGATGTAGTGCTTTCCAACGTCGCGCGTCTCTCCGGTCATGTAGAGGAGGAGGCCGAGCACGTATGCCGCGGCCTTGTGGCCGGCCACGGCCGCCCGTTGAAGGAACATGAGGCCGCGCTGCATGTCTTGGTGCTCGAAGACAAGCCCGAGGCCGACGATGAAACAAGCCCCGGGTTGCCGGCGCCGGCCAGGTGGTTGACGACGGTGAGGTAGCGCTCGTTGTCCTGCCACTTCATCGCCTCCTCTCGCTCCAGCGCCACGCGCCTGCCCACGGCGCGTTCCTTGGACACCTTGTACAAGGCCTTGCAACTCCAATATACGTACAAACAAAATTCAAGATGTTAGAATAAATAGTAGTACGTACGTATTTTGTAGGTATAAATATGTACGTACGTTAATCGTAGGCTGCATAGGTCCTCCATGGGCTGAGGAGAGCTCGCGGCCACACGGCCGACAATGTCGACGACGACATCGTGAGAAAGGGCGGCGATCACCAACCTCCTCGCCTTCGTGCTGGCCGTCATGCTCTGCATGCTCACCTTGGCGATTGCTGCGCGTATGTACTCAAAACCGTGAGACGAAGAGAGCGATGGGAGTTTAATCTTTGGTGAATTATTCCGTCTTATAAAGAACTAGGAGTAACTGGCACGTGAGACGAAGAGACACATGTATCGTTGGCGTGCGAGACAAAGAGACGGTTGTGCCATGGTCAGATGAAGAGACACATTGCGCGGGAGATGAAGAGGTAGGAAAGAAATATCACAGGCGGTTCTATCTTGGAACCGTCTGTGATAATAATATCACAGACGGTTCCAAGATAGAACCGCTGCGTGATATTAGTATATTACTGACGGTTATACAATTGAACTGTGCGTGATACTTCCTGAGCGGGTTTATTTCCAAACAAATGCGTGATAAGAGTCCTCATCACGAGCGGTTCATCTTACGAACCATCGCGAAATATCACTGACGATTCGTAAGATGAACCGAAATGCGTGATGAGAAACTATCACGAGCGGTTCTAATTACTAACCGTGCGGAAGTACCTAAGCGATTGGTAATAAGAAATGCGTGATGAGGCACATATCACAGACAGTTCCAAATGGAACCGTCTGTATAAGTTCAACACAGACGGCTCCTTTGGAACCGTCTGTGATGAGGTGTCTGGTATGGCCATGCCCTCCATCCAATTGCCTTTGGTGTATTGGGTGGACTGTCTTTTGTCTCCGCTGTGTAAAGCTGCTTTTGCTGGCTTGATGCTAACCTTGTAATCAACTCTTTTGCTGTTAATGAAGTTCTCGTTGATGTATGATTATCACTTGTGTTTGCTATGTGAGCTAGCCATTGATCCTTGGGATTAATTCAGATCACAGGAGATGTAGGGCTTTTCCAAGTCCCACGACCTCCTCGGGCTGGGTCTCTCGACCTCCCTCAGGTCTGGTCATGGTGCTTGGGGAGGTCCTCGGTCTCAAGACCTCTCGGGTGACCCTTGGCTGGGTCGTGATAAGTGGTATCAGAGCATCTTGGCTATAGGTCGTAACCTAGTAAAGTGGTCGTTAGTAGAAAGTTCAAAACTTAGTTTACAAAACAAGGAAAGTAAATTGTTCTCTTCTTATCTGGGTCATCTTTCTAATCTTATCCCCTTCTTAGTGTCTTTCCTCATCTCTTGTCCTCTTCACTGTTTTACAATGTTAAATGGATCCTCTTTCCTTTGAAACATCTATAGGAGGTCGTTAGCCTTGGTGTTTTAGATCTTTTCTCTGTTAGGACCTCCCTGTTCATGGTCAAGAGTGGTAGTCCTTTTGTAAAGACCACCCTCTGGATTCTCTTTGCAAAGACCACCTCTTGTGGCCATGACCACCCTGCTCGTAGTCCTAAGGGCAGTGATGTGAGACCCCGGTGTATTTAGCTTGTAATACTTAGTCTTCCCTTCACTCTAGCATCATAAACAAAATATATCGTGCCCCGATGCACATGTGCTTCCCAGAATTGCAACACACATACATCTTTACAAAATCATGCATCATTTCCATACAACACAATAGCAAGTCTAGCAAAGACATACATAATATAGAGTTATTACAAAAGGAGCCGACCGGCCAAATGACATCAAGTAACAAAGTGACAGTGGAAGCAAAAGCGCCATAAGATGGCTATAAACAAAAGACGACCGGTTAGCCACATAACCCACAAGGTAACCGACCCGGCCGCCAAGCTAGTCGCACGATCCGCAGCAATTCTCACAGAAGTAGATCCCTTGGGGATCCACTTCCTCCTCTACACACAACAAGCAATGCAGGTGAGTACAATAATGTACTCGCAAGACTTATGAGTAACAAGCTTATACTTAGCTACATGAAAGTTGTAACAAAGGAGATGGTTATATAGTTAATTGGACGCATAAACAATTTTCATTTGCAATAATGTAATGGATTGAAAGCACTTTATCAAATCTGTTTTTACATGTTGAAATAACAACGAGGTAACAATAAGTAACATAAATAACAACCTAGAGGTGACTAACCCAATAGCCACCACAACATAGCACGAATCCCCGATTCGTACCACCCATCAAATGTAATACCCCAAGTGTAACAGCCCAAATTTTAACACCCATCAAATTTTAATTTCAGCCCAAAGTGTAACAGCCCAACCAGCAGGAGATAAAGGAGTCGATTCTGAAAGAAGCTCATGAGTCGCCATACTCCATTCATCCTGGAAGCACAAAAATGCACCAGGACCTAAAAGAAAACTATTGGTGGGTCAGCATGAAGGGCAAAATTGCTGATTTCGTCGCTCGTTGTGATGTCTGTCAAAGAGTCAAGGCAGAGCACCAAAGACCCGTTGGTCTGTTGCAACCATTACCAATTCCCGAGTGGAAGTGGGAAGAAGTTGGTATGGATTTCATCATCGGACTCCCTAAGACCCAATCGGGATATGACTCCATCTGGGTGGTAATTGACCGATTAACTAAAGTGGCCCACTTTATTCCTATCAAGACCACCTACCAGAGCAGCAAATTAGCAGAGTTGTACATGGCCAGGATCGTCTGCCTACATGGAGTACCCAAGAAGATTGTGTCCGCGAGGTTCCCGATTCACCTCTCGGTTGGAAAAGCACGCATGAAGCCTTGGGAACGGACTCAACTTCAAAGACGGCGTATCATCCCAGCAGATGGTCGACGAGCGCACCAACCAAGTCCTTGAAGATATGCTTCGAGCCTGTGCCTTAGACTTCGGAAAAGGTTGGGACAAGGATCTACCATATGCAGAGTTCTCGTACAATAATAGCTACCAAGCCAGTTTGCAGATGGCTCCATTTGAAGCTTTGTATGGTAGGAAATGCCGAACCCCACTCCTTTGGGATCAGGTAGGAGAACGTCAACTCTTTGGACCTGAGTTGATCAAAGAAGCTGAAAGTAAAGTAAAGGCTATTCAGGAGGATGGTTAGTCCAATGGTAGAAACCTTAGCAGGCATAAATACATTAAGACACTGCATTGTAACGGCCTCATGATAATTGCTTAGTCACACGCCTTCGGAAGCGTGCTTTGGCCGACATTAAAAGAAAATTATCTCGTGTGGGTAAAGCTGTACAAACTCCATAGAGTAGAAACTATTCGAATAGCCGCGTCCGCGGTCATGGGCACGCTAGGAAAGCCACTCTAAGTTTGACATGTTTTTGGTTTATAAAATGATTTCCACATATGATTTTAGGAGGATAATCCTATGGTAAAAATTGGGCGGTTAGCCAAGTGATAGGAGGATATCCTTCACCATTCAATCAATGGAGGTTATCCGCTATTAATTGTCATTTTAAACACTGATTTTAGTTATAATATAAAAACTGGCCTTAGAAATTATTATTGGTATTTAACAAGAAAATGCTGTTTATGCAAAACAACCCTGCCATTATCCTTTGTTTACCTTATGCATGCATTAACTTTCAATATTGGGTGTAACTTGCAAGCACGGAAGGTGTGCTTACTCTTCTTTGAATAATCTTTATTCAGAGAAGACCTCTATCGGGACGGTGAGGATCTTGACGACTAGGCTACGCCCCCAGACGATTGCCTGTGGCAAGTTGTGTGGTCTACTACTATTTTGTCTTCCGCTGTGTTATTTCTTTTCTAATTGACCTTAGGCCCCATTTTTGTAATAAACTCAGAAATTGTTATTAATAAAATGCATGATATGATTGTGCTATCACTTTTGTTTAACTGTGTACACTAGAAATCCTGGACTAGTGTATGAACACAGAGAATTTGGAATCCTTTGCTCCTAGGTTCGACAAAAGTGGTATCAGAGCCATATCGACTGTAGGTCGTGGCCCCACAATTTCCTTAAGGACTTATTTTCAAAAAACTAAAACTATTTTTGAGTCTATCCAGAGTCCTCTCTCAACCCTTCTCTTTAAAACGGTTACTGACTCATCTCTTTCTCAAAAATTGTAGATGGCCGAGATCCCGGGTGCTACCTCTCACGGAGTTCTTGCTGGACACTAGGCCGAGCTTCTTTGGGAGATGATGCAACATTTGGAGTACAAGAAGTGGCCAACATTCCAGGGCTATAGGTACAAGGTGGGAGAACGACGTCTCTAGAGGATGGAAGTGTTGATTTACTCCGATCTGTTGCCAAACTCAGTCTTCCACATCTTCCACGCTCCGATCAGACGCGACACCTTCACTAATGGCATTCAGGATGCAGCGAGAGAGGCAGTCCGCCTTCTTCGCCATATCTACGACCGCTACCTCGTCGGCACCGAGTTCCAATATTACCCGATGCATCTTCCGACCAGACTCGACAGTGTCTTCCGCACCGCCAAAGAAGAGGATTCCCCCGAGCTGGCACACCAGGTGGACTTGACGAAGGCACTGGACTATGCCTACGGGAACACCTTGGAGGACTTGCGTACCGTCTAGGATAGCTTGGAGTATACGGAAGCAAGGCTGAAGGCAGTAGAAGCAGAGCTGGCTAGCTACAAGGCGGGTGAGGCTAGCTCTAATGAGATAGACTACACCCCTAGTACCCCATAGATGCTCTCCTTTAGTTCGTACTTTAGATGCAAATTATGAGCTATCAATTACCCTTGTGATAGCCATGATCCATTAATAAAATAAATGAATAAAAGAACTATTTTGAAAAGTTGGTTCTTTGTTGTGTGTTTATTGGTTCTTGAGCTATTTTAGATTTATCCCCCTTAGGATTCCTTGCTATCTTTTCTAAATCCTTGGAGGATCCAGCAAATGGTGAACACCCGTAGGAACGGCAGCGGCAGTGCCAATGGTCAAGGAAACGATCAGGCGGACTATCAGGATAATCTCGTTCCGCAGCCACCACCACCACCACAGGCAGAAGGACCCGACTGGCACCAGATGATATCGAATCAGACCCATCTGATTGACCTTCTCGCCCAATCGCTGCAGAATGCTCAGAATGCTCAAGCCGCTACCGCAGTAGCAATAGCTCCAGCTCCACCCCGCACCACTAGAGGTTGACCATGTCTGAGTTCATGAGGATGCGTCCGCCGACTTTCTCAGCGATGCGAACCAATGGGCGCGATGGCGGCCGGGCCATCGGAAGAAGCTGGACATCACTCAGTGCTCTGATTGTGAGAGGGTTCTGTTTGCCTCTCACCAATTGAACGGTCCCACATCGGAATGGTGGGATAATTACTGCATCGCCCATAATGATGCTCAATCCATCACATGGGCCGACTTTGTGCGAGCCTTCCGCCATGCACACATCCCAGCGGGAATGATGACGTTGAAGAAAAAGGAGTTCCATGCACTCGTCGGAACAACCGCACGGTGAAGCGAGTACTGCTGCGATTCAATCAACTCGCGCGCTACGCCCGGTGGCGAGCGAGATGAGGATAGACAGGAAAGGTTCCTGGAGGGATTAAATGATGATATCTCTATCCAACTGATCTCTCAGAATTTCACCGACTTGCAGCAGTTGGTGGATAAAGCAATCGGGCGGAGGCCAAACACATAGAAATGGAGAACCGCAAGCGGAGGATGGCCGCCCAAAGGTTCAACGCATGAGGTCTGCCCAAACCTCGCATCACCACACCGCAACGTGGGAAATTCCAATCTTCCACGTCCCGCACTCCGGCACCACCACAGTGCTCCAACACCTCCAACTTCCGTAGCACTTCATCGGGAGGGCAGTTTCAGCAGAAGCACTCCACCTCCTCAGCTTCAGGAGTACGTGCTTCCATTGCAACGAGACAGGGCATTATGCCAACAAATGCCCGAAGAAGCAGCAAGGCGTGGCTCCAGCCAAGCCGATCTCAGGAGTTCCAGCTACTGGCGGCATCACAAGGCCAGAGCGATTCACCAAGGCGGGTGAACCATATTCTGCAGAGGAAGCGAGCGGCGCGGATGTTGTTCTCGATGCGTTCCTAGTTAATTCAATACCAAATTGTCCTATTTGATTACGAGCTTCACATTCTTTCGTGTCAAATAAGTTTGTGGGAAAATACGGGTTATCTATATCCTCCTTAGCTACTGCCATGATAATCCATTCCCCGGGCTCGGAAATGAGGACCAGTTCTCTATGCCTAAATGTTACCCTTGAGATATCCGGAGTATCCTTCCTAGCAGATCCGATAGTCTTACACTCCCAAGGTCTGGATGTAATTCTTCGAATGGACTGGCTAGCCGAAAACCATGGTCAAATAGACTATGCCAATAGGTCTATCACCTCACCAATGAAAAAGGCATATCTGTCGAATTCAAACCCAAGACCCGCACCGGAGGGAGTTCCATCCTCACCAGCTTGAAGGAAGTGGCGGAAGACATACTAGTGGCACGGGAATACCCAGCGTCTTTCGGATGATCTACGGCATGCCACGGATAGGGACATAATGTTCCTAATCGATCTAGTCCCGGGACAGCTCAATCTCGGCGGCCCTACGAATGCCGACCAACGAGTTAGCAGAGCTGAAGAAGCAAATCGAAGAATTGCGAAGCAAAGGGTACATTCGACCCAGTTCCTCACCTTGGGGAGCTCCTGTACTATTTGTCAAGAAGAAATACAATAGTATGAGAATGTGCGTTGATTACAGATCACTCAACGAGGTGACAATCCAGAACAAATACCCGTTGCCCAGGATTGATGATCTGTTCGACCAGTTGAAGGGAGCAAGTGTCTTCTCGAAGATTGATCTGAGATCCGGTTATCACCAGCTGAAGATCAGACCGGAAGATATCCCGAAGACCACCTTCACCACCAGATATGGACTGTACGAGTTTACAGTAATGTCCTTTGGATTATACAAACGCCCCTGCCTATTTCATGAATATGATGAACAAGGTGTTCATGGAATTCCTGGATAAGTTTGTGGTCGTCTTCATCGATGACATTCTGATCTACTCGAAGGATGAAGAAGAACACGAAAAGCACCTCAGGATGATCCTAGACAAGCTCAGGGAGCACCAACTTTATGCCAAATTCAGCAAGAGTGAATTCTCGCTAAGTCAAGTGGCATTCCTAGGACATATTGTATCCGCGAGAGGAATTGCAGTAGACCCCGCCAAGGTTGAGGCAGTAATGGACTGGAAACAACCCAAATCAGTCACCGAGGTGAGAAGTTTCCTTGTACTAGTGGGCTACTATCGCAGGTTCATCGAAGGTTTCTCTAAACTTGCAAAACCCATTACTCAACTTCTGAAGAAACATAAGAAGTTTGAATGGTCAGGCGCCTGTGAAGAAAGCTTTCAGGAACTGAAAAAGAGGCTAGTCTCAGCACTGGTGTTAATTTTACTGGACATCCGCAAGGATTTTGAGATATTCTGTGACGCATCTCGTCAAGGCCTCGGATGTGTACTAATGCAGGAAGGCAAGGTCGTAGCTTACGCATCCGGCAGTTGAGGCCGCATGAAGGGAATTATCCGACTCATGATCTGGAGTTAGCAGCAATTGTGCACGCTATGAAAATCTTGCGGCTTTATCTCATTGGTAACCGCTGTGAGATTTTCACGGATCATAAGAGTTTGAAATACATTTTCACGCAGCCCGAGCTCAATCTCCGACAGAGAAGATGGTTGGAGTTGATAAAGGACTACGACCTCGGAATCCATTATCATCCGGGCAAAGCCAATGTGGTAGCAGATGCCCTAAGTAGGAAGGCGTATTGCAACACCATCATGGTACAACAAAATCAGCAAGAGCTGTATGAGGAACTGAAGCACCTGAATCTGGATATTGTCAACCAATATTGCGTAAACGCTTTGGAAGTTCAATCGACTCTTCAGGACCAAATCAGAACCAAGCAGTTAGAAGATGAAGACATCCAAGAAATCAAGAAGAATATGAGAAATTATTGGTGGGTCAGCATGAAGCGCGAAATTGCTGATTTCGTCGCTCGTTGTGATGTCTGTCAAAGAGTCAAGGCAGAGCACCAAAGACCCGCTAGTCTGTTGCAACCATTACCAATTCCCAAGTGGAAGTGGGAAGAAGTTGGTATGGATTTCATCACCGGACTCCCTAAGACCCAATCGGGATATGACTCCATCTGGGTGGTAATTGACTGATTAACTAAAGTGGCCCACTTTATTCCTGTCAAGACCACCTACCAGAGCAGCAAATTAGCAGAGTTGTACATGGCCAGGATCGTCTTCCTACATGGAGTACCCAAGAAGATTGTGTTTGACAGAGGTTCCCAGTTCACCTCTCGGTTCTGGAAATGCCTGCATGAAGCCTTGGGAACCAGACTCAACTTCAGCACGGCGTATCATCCCCAGACAAATAGTCAGACAGAACGCACCAACCAAGTCCTCAAAGATATGCTTCGAACCTGTGCCTTAGAGTTTGGAAAAGGTTGGGACAAGGATCTACCATATGCAGAGTTCTCGTACAATAATAGCTACCAAATCAGTTTGCAGATGGCTCCATTTGAAGCTTGTATGGTAGGAAATGCCGAACCCCACTCCTTTCGGATCAGGTAGGAGAACGTCAGCTCTTTGGACCTGAGTTGATCAAAGAAGCTGAAAGTAAAGCAAAGGCTATTCAGGAGCGTCTGAAAGTAACTCAATCTCTACAAAAGAGTTATGCCGATAACCGTCAGAGGGAATTAAACTTTGAGTAGGAGATTTTGTCTATCTCAGAGTTACCCCACTTAGAGGTGTGAGGAGATTCCAGACAAAAGGCAAACTCGCACTCCAGATATATCGAGCCATACAAGATCTTGGCAAGACGTGGAGAAGTAGCTTATCAATTAGAGCTGCCAGAAGCCTTGACAGCAGTACAAAATGTCTTCCACGTGTCGCAGTTAAAGAAGTGCGTGCGAGTGCCAGAAACCACACCCTACTGGAAAGTTGTGACCTTCAAGAAGATCTCACCTATGTAGAGCGACCAATTAAATTCTGGATGTCGCAGAACGTGTTACCAGAAGCAGAATCATCAGATCGTACAAGGTACAGTGGAGCCACCTTCCAGAAAGTGAAGCCATATGGGAGAAAGAAGAGGCCAACTACCCTGATCTTTTTGCTAACCAAGACTGAATCTCGGGGTCGAGATTCCCACTAAGGGGGGTAGGTTTGTAATAGCCCAAATTTTAAATTTTAGTTGAAAATAAAGTTTAATTATTTTTGTGGATTTTTGTGGAATTTTCAAAAGCTTTTACTTAATCAAATTGAAGCTAAACAAATTTATTTGCAAAATCTATTACCAAATAATAGTGGGAATTATTTTATTCAAGTCCCAAATGCTCAGAGAATTTCTGTGAATTTTGTCAAAATTTTGGACTTAATTAGCTATATTCTAAAGCCTAATTGAATTACTAGTATTAAATTAAATAGAAAATCAAAATAAAAACCCAAACTGTCTCTGGGCCGAAACCATCTCCTGCCCGCTTTCCTTCCGTGCCCGCACGACCCAGCTGGCCCAGCGATTCTGCGCGCCCACGCCTCCATCCACCGTTGGATCTAATCCAATGGCTCAGCCGCCACCCGCCACTTTCCTGTTCACGCGCACTCCACGCCGTTGGATCACCATCAAACGGCCACCAGTGCCCCGCCCCTTTCCTTTCTCCGCGTCACCGACAGGTGGGCCCACCTCACCCCTTCCTCCTCATCCTTCCTTTCTTCTCCGCGCCCCTTTCCTTTTCTCACCCGCACACTCCACCATGGATACGCTTCAAGAAGCTTCGAAATGTGGCTGAATCCTGATCAAATCACCGAAATTTTGCGTGCATTAAAACCACCGCACCGAATCGCGCCCGTTTCGGTCTTTTCCCTTCCATCTCTGGCCCCGATTCCCCTATTTCCGCCTCGGACACCGGCGGGAGCTTCTTGCGCGCCACGACGAACCCCCGTCGCGCTCGACCTATAAAAGGGCGCCCCAACACCGCCTCCCGGCACTAAACCCAGCACCACCACACACCTCGCCCCTACCCCCTCGAGCTCGCCGGATTTTGCATTTCCTCACCAACGGCCAAACCTCCGTCCACCACCGTTTGCACCGCCGTCGTCGACCTCCCAGCCACTCCGACCCACCAGCGGCTTCGAACGACCACGCTCTACCTCGTGCGCACCTTCTTGCCACCGGAGCACTGCCGGAACACCATTGCCGACACAAGCCCATGCGCGCCTCCGCTTCTTCCCCATCGCCGGTTGCCGCTGTCAACCTCTGGCCGCCCGTGTAAGGTATAAATGCTCCCCGTTGCCTTCTCTACCCGCTGGTACCCTCGCCAAGCACCGTCGTGCCTCCAGTCGCCGGCGACCATCGGACACTGTGCGCCGTCGCCGGCCCTGTGCTGGCGTGGCAGCCACCTCGGTGCCACCCGGAGCCACATCGCCATTACCGCCCATGTGGCGCCCGCGTGTCACGCCGGGTCAGCGCTCGCGTGGCACGGATCACCCCCCCTTGGACCCAATCACCGTAGACTCAGTCCATGAGCACCGAGCCACTTACAAGTGGGGCCTGCATGTCAGGAATTATTTTTAATTCCTTAAAATTCCGAAATTCCCTCGCTGGCGTCAGTATTGCGCAATAAATAGATTTTTCAGTAGAAAAATAATTCAGAAAAATTCAATTAAATTTTAGATTTAGGTTTGAACTTCAAAAATTCATATCTTTTAGATCTGAACTCCAAATTGGGTGATTCAAGTTGCAAAATTTGTATAAAATTATAATCTAGCTAACTAAACAAAAATATTTCAATTTGGAGTTATTTTGAATTGTAGTTTTTAATTTATTTGAATTTGAAGTTAATTTATCGTATTTTCGCGTATAGACCTCGACGACTCTGGAGAGTTAGATCCTTCTGACGATTTAGAGTTTCAAGACTTCAACGAAGGCAAGTTACACTATTGATCATATTGTTCCCAGTATTTTAAAGTATTTAATTCCTGTTTTCAAATTATTATTGCATGCATATGTTATATAAATGTTTGAATATCCTGTTCTTGTACATAGTTATTCCAACTTTCATTGTATGGCCAATTTGATTATTGATTACGAATGCCTTGCCACCCTTAGGTAAAAATTGGTCATATGCTTAGCCATGCTTAGATCATATTTATAAATTTGGGAAGGTTTAGCCAAATCTTTTACAACTTGATTTCAATTTGATTCTGTGGTATTGTTTTACCACGAAAGTTTATAAAGAGGTTTTTACTCTAAATAAAATAAAATGGTTTGGACTTGGGCGAGATGGATGGATGGTGGGTGCAGGTTCATGCACGGGCCTAATCTGGTTAAGATTAAGGCCCAGGGTTTTAATGGAAAGACACCCAAGTCAGTTAAGTACCTCTCTTTGAGCGTATTTTGCTACGCCTTACTGTACCACCACATGTTTGGAATGGGACAGATTTGGCTAAATAATTTGTGGTGTCTTAGTGTTATTTGTGCTATGTTGTATGTGTGGGTGTTGGTTAGACATTAGTCCCTCCTAGCGCAAGAGGGGGCTCCCGGAGGATGGTTAGTCCAATGGTAGCGAAACCTTAGCGGGCATAAATACATTAAGACACTGCATTGTAACGGCCTCATGATAATTGCTTAGTCACACGCCTTCGGAAGCGTGCTTTGGCCGACATTAAAAGAAAATTATCTCGTGTGGGTAAAGTTGTACAAACTCTACAGAGTAGAAACTATTCGAATAGTCGCGTCCGCGGTCATGGGCACGCTAGGAAAGCCACTCTAAGTTTGACATGTTTTTGGTTTATAAAATGATTTCCACAGATGATTTTACGATGGATAATCCTATGGTAAAAATTGGGCGGTTAGCCAAGTGATAGGAGGATATCCTTCACCATTCAATCAATGGAGGTTATCCGCTATTAATTATCATTTTAAACACTGATTTTAGTTATAATATAAAAACTGGCCTTAGAAATTATTATTGGTATTTAACCTGAAAATGTTGTTTATGCAAAACAACCCTGCCATTATCCTTTGTTTACCTTATGCATGCATTAACTTTCAATATTGGGTGTAACTTGCAAGCACGGAAGTTGTGCTTACTCTTGCTGAATAATCTTTATTCAGGAGAAGACCTCTATCAGGACGGTGAGGATCTTAACGACTAGGCTATGCCCCAGACGATTGCCTGTGGTAAGTCGTGTGGTCTACTACTATTTTGTCTTCCGCTGTGTTATTTCTTTTCTAATTGGCCTCAGGCCCCCTTTTTGTAATACACTAAGAAATTGTTATTAATAAAATGTGTGATATGATTGTGCTATCACTTTTGTTTAACTATGTGTACACTAGAAATCCTGGACTAGTGTATGAACACAGAGAATTCGGGATCCTTCGCTCCTAGGTTCGACACCAAGTCTATTTTAGTGAAAAGAAAGAATTAGAGAGAAGGACCAACTAGAAAAAAAATTAACAGAGGATTAGAGAGTTTCTGCAATTATTCGGCAACCTGGGCCTCAGGCTTTGGCCCAGGAGGCCCAGGAGGGGCCAGCCACCAATAAAAGGAGGGGGAAACACTAGGGGTGGTACTGTAGCACGGCGTGCGATAGTAGCCCCCCGGTGAACAGTAGCCACCCCGCCTCCTTGCGCTGTCTCCTTCAGGTGCTGCCGACCAAGAAGAAGAAGAAGAAGAAAAAGAGGAAGAGGAAGGGGAAGAGGGAGAGGATCTTCTTCGTAGGGTGTCTCATCATCTCCCTGCGATTCTTCAAGGGTAACCTCAATTCCCCTTTAATCCGATGCGTTTTTGGATAGTTAATCAAGATCGGTAATTATGGTCCGCTCATGACAGATTTCGTTAGACAGTCATTTTGATGTAGTTAAGTGCGGATTCAGTTCTGGGCATCTCCTAGAGTATTGTAGAGGATGTCAATAGCATTATTTGGACCTTAGTATCAGAAGTTATGAATTTATTAGTGTGGTATTACATGAGTGCATCGAGATTCGACGAGTTCTAGTAATCTGACTTGAGCGATCAGTTAAACGGAAAATTAGAGGATCCTAGTATAACAAAAGTTGTAGATAATTGTTGTAGCTTTCAGGTAAGCCCAAGAGTGTGAAATTTTGACAAACGAGCTGAAAGTTATGATAGTTTTAGTGTACTGTCCAGGGAACCTGATGTGAAATCGATGTTCTGTTAATTGGTATGATAGGGGTATTAGATCGCTGAATCAGGAAGGCCCACCAACTAGGTTTAGTTGGGGAAATTGATAAGTTTTCCATGAAGTCCAAGAACACCTCATTTGGGCTCCTGTACAAAAAGATATGAATTTTAGATTATGGTTGTCCACAGAGGGGACAAATCGAACTTTAGGAGTTGGAATTGGAAATGCGCTTGAGAGTGTAGCGAGTGCGATTGTGCTTTTGGCTAAGTTTTGGTTCAGTATGGTTGTCTTAGCATGCTTTATATTCATATTCAGGTGAGGGATTGGTTCCATGGGCAGCGCCCTTGTGAGACCCCGGTTTATTAAGCTTGTAATACTTAACCATCCACTGGCTCTAGTATCACAAACAGAATAACCCGTGCCTCGATGGACATGTGCTTCCCAGAAAATGCAGCACACATACATCATACAAAAAGCATGCATCAATTCCATACAACATAAGATAACAAGTCTACCAAAAGACGTACATAATATAAGTTATTACAGAACAGCCGACCGGCCAAATGACATAAGTATTAAGAAGTAACAGCGGAAGCAAAAGTTGCCACAAGATGGCTTAAACCAAAAACGACCAGGTTAGCCACATAACACCACAGGGCAACCGACTGGGCCGCCAAGCTAATCGCCCCACACACTGCCACAGCACAACTCACAAAAGTGAGGCCCTTCGGGCTCACCTTCTTCCTCTGCACACAATAAGTAATGCAGGTGAGTACAAAAATGTACTCGCAAGACTTACAAGTAACAAGCCTATACATAGCTACATGAAAGTTGTATCAAAGGAAGGTTGGTTATATGGTTATTTGGACGCATAAAGCAAGTTTCATTTGCAATAATGTAATAGATTGAAAGCAATTTAACAAATCAGTTTTTTTAAGCATTGAAATAACAGCGACTAACAATAATTATCAAGTAACCACCTAGAAGTGACTAACCCAATAGCCACCACATATAGCATGAATCCCTGATTCATACCACCCATCAAGTTTTAATTTAAAATGTTGTAGTCTAACTCTTGAAAGACATCCCCAAGCGTGTCCATAACCTAGGACGAGGCTATTCGAATAGTTTTAAACCCCGCAGGGGTGTACTAATATACCCACACTTCAGACTTCCTTTAAGCCACAAGATCAGCACACTTCCAAAGGTATGCCGGCACGACTAAGTCTTACGAGACATTTCCAATATTGTGAATCAACTACGAGCCGCTCGTATGGATAGAAATCCATACGCTTACATTGTAAAGCCAAAAAGGCAACTACCCCTCGGGGCAAAGCTCTTTGGACAACTACAATGCTCCCACACACAACCATCTCATTTTACCACGACGTAACGCACACACGCCCTCCTGCGAGTCGTAGCCAACACACGCCAAAGTACTAAGTCAAGAGAGGTCCCATACCCTCTAGTGTGATTAGCACGCAAGAATGCTTGGTTTGGTGTAACAAGATGTTCGGTCCTTGTTGACTCGGGCACCATTCCAATCACACCCAAAAGATCACACCATCTTACCATTGTGCCCAAGTCCAAATTATTTTTATTTTCAGTTTTAGTTTTGCAATTTGAACATAGCACAGAGCTGAAATATAGAGATCATAATAAGTTTGTGTGATCAAGGTTATCGACAAGTCGATAACCGCCCATTTCTACCGATAGCTAAGCATGGCTAAGCAACAGACTCGTAAACTACTAAGTGACAAGGGTTCATCCAACGAACCCAAAATCACAGCAAGATAAACCTAGGCTCAGTAGTAGAGGATAAACATTTGCCTACTGATAATGCATCTACTAGGTGAACTATCGACAATAGTTAAAACAACATAGCAATGCATACGTAGAATTTGCAAATAATATATTATAATTTGAAAATAGTAGGACCAACATGATCAAATGATGCTACATCTGCTTGCCTTGCTGGAGTGCAGGATCTAATGGTTGTGGCTCAGATTCGATATCAATATTATCTTCGGAACCTAACGCGAAAAGGCGATAAAATCGATAAGAACGAAGAACACCAAATAACTCCAACAGCAAATGACATCCAAATTTAATAAAATTTATACAGCAGCTAGGGGATGATTTTATACAATTTTAGGAACAAGAATCATGCAATTTGGATTTAGCATGCAAAAGTTATAGCCAAAATACACTTTCTCAGCCTACAAAATCAACTAAATTAATTACTGGTACTGTTCATGACAAAAATTTCTAGAATGATCCAAGGTCTGAAATTTTTATGACAGGTAGGTTATGACATCCTAATGACAGCAAAGTTGAGTTTACTAAATTTGAAGTTATAAATATTTATTTATGATTTTTCTAAGTTGTAAACCTAGCATATGTTACTTTACAGAAATGAAACCATGTTCAAAACCTATTTTGCATTAAAGTGCACTAACAGAGGAATTTAACAAAATTTATTTTGCACAAATTGGATTTATACAGAAAAAGATATGCATTTTTCAAGGTCTAAATTCATTTTCTGGAATATTCTTAAAATGGCTGATATCAAGTTATTAATGTTTGTAAAACTCTCTGTTACAGAAACTTATCTAAATGCATTTTTAGATTAAACTTTAGTTAAATATGAACCTATCCCAACTGGAATCAATTCAAAAGGAATTATAACAATTTAGCTATACATTTTCTAAGCTTTCCTAGAATTACAAGAACTTTAAATAATGGCAGAAATGAATCAATAAAGCTTATGACATTTTCTGCTGCAAAAACAAGTCTAAATGTATTTTAAAATTAAACTATAGTGAAACATGAATTTAATGCAGTTGGAAACATCTAAAAAGGATTTAAAATGAATTAGTTCTGAGTTTCTAAAGTTTTAATACAATTCTTAGTTGATAAGAAAATGCTTACTGAAACATAAACAAACTTAATAGAAATAAGCGACGCGGACGCTCATGGGCCGTTGATGCGAAATCCAACGAGCCACACGCACGGAGAACAGCGCACGCGCGCGATTCCCAAAAGGAGCCCACCGTTGGATCGAGATCCAACGGCTCACGTGGGGGGAAACATTCGGACCGAGTGGATGCCTCGACCACCCACAGTCGCAGATCTCAAGATGAACGGCTCAGAGCGCACCTCCCTTCGGGGAGTCCGAATGCACTCGCGATCGCAGCCGCAGATCTCAAGATGAACGAACCAGAACGATTAGGAAACCGGACGGTCCGAACGTTTCTCTAGATCTGGGTCGTTGATCACAAGATCGACGGCCCACGATCAACAACGCACAACGCACACACGCACGTGGGTTTAAAAGCGTCGGGAGGAGTTTAGCGAGTGGACCCACATGACAGTGACACAAACTGACTGCTTAAGACACCTTAATTACTCCCAATGATTACCAATGATTAAGACCTTAAATGTGTCTTAACGACCACAGCACAGAGGGAGTCCCGTCCGGCAAAAACCGAGCGGCAAAGATGAGCTCGTCGCCGGCGGCTCCGGCCACGGCGGCGCAACCTAAAGGCTAAAATGGATTTGCAATAGCCTTGCGATCCCGATGGTGGTAACCTCACCGGTAGCGATGACCCTAAACGCCGGCGAGCCAGAAAATGAAGATGGGGGCTTTTACTGCCAAAAGCGAAAATAGCAAAAAGCTCCGCTGCAGTCCAGAGAAGTTTGTGCCACAGCCTCTAGGGACTAATAAGAAGTTACCTTGACCGAGATGAGCTTCAAAGATGGTCGGAGAAGGTCTGACCACGGTGGAGCTTGCCGGACCCAAGGAAGAAGATATGAAATTAGAGACCTGAGCCAAAATGAACACCACTGATGATCAAAATAGCTACAACACATCCCATATAAGCTTCATGGGCAATTAATTGAGAAATAGAGCACTCACCGGAGCTGAGGAAGAAAGGGGATGGTTTCGGCCGAATTTGAACAAACCACAAATTTGTCAAATCCTGTGAATAAAACCCAAAATTAAGTGAGGGGAAATGATTAGGGCATTAAGGAGTAGAAAAGAGTACAAGAATATTTGAAAAAGAACCACTGGAGCTTCATGATCCTCAATAGAGCTCTACGGGTCAACAATGGTGATTTGGTGTTTTTGGTGAATTAAGCTCCAAAAATGAAGAAGGAGCTTTGGATGGTGTAAAGGAACACCACGAAGGAGTTTTGGGGCCCTTATAAAGTTTGGAAAACTAGGGTTTGGCAAAAGGAGCCTCTCGGGTGACAATGGTTTAGGGCACAAAAGGTGAGCCGAAAAGAAGAAGTGAAGGGGATGTAGGAGTAGGGCATGCCTCTCGGCCGAAAGCAACTGCAAGCACTTAATGCCGACCAGGGAGACGTTGCCAGAGGAACACGATTTGACAGCGCCATGCCTCTCTCTGTTCACGCACGGCGAGAGGTTGAAGATGACCAGAGAAAAAGCTCGGACGATTTTGGACCCTTGGATTTTGATCGGGCGGCTGATATCGCGCCACGCTTCTGAGGTTTAAACACAACAGAGGAGAGTGTGAGCGTTGGATTCTAATCCAACGGCTCAGACCGATCAAAACAATCGGAAGTCCGAACATTTCTGGCTACACGGATGGTCTGATTTTAATCCAACAGCTGGGATTCGCCCAAGGCTTCTGAAGTTTAAATCAACAGAGAAGATCGCGAACCCTTGGATCAGAAATGAACGGCCACGATGAGAGATTACATTCGGATGTCCGAATGTTCTCGCGAAGCTGGGCCGTGCGATCAGGATCCAACGGCTGAGATTGGACGCGCGCTTTTAAAAGGAGGCCCGGTGCAGTTAGTTGACTGGACCAAGTCAAGTGGCTTGAGCCCGAGTCTGACTCGAACCCAACGCACAGTGAAAACAGGTTTTAGGTTTTAAATTGAGCTGGGACTTTGGGGATTTCTTGGAGATAGCAAAACAACTCCAAAAATTATGAAATTTTTACTGGAGCTTGCTAACTCAGATATTAACCTTGTGTAAAATGTTCAGAGGTTTTTATGCAGTGCATTATTCTCCAAAAATTATGCAAGGCTCTGGTTTAAGGTTTGACTGAAAGTCAACAGGTTGACTGCCCTCTAAAAATATTCAAACAATTTCTAAAAATTGTGAAACTTTTCAGAGAGGTCACATACCATCCCAGGAACTTAGGAAAAATATTTCCAAAGGATTATCACAAGATTTGAGATGAATGTTTTTGGAAGATAAGGTTTTGGATCAAAAGACTTGTGACTTTGTATTTTCATAGCTCTTGTACAAGAATTGTTTAGAACATACAGGAAATACATGATGTAAGAAAAAGTTTTAATTTCTACTCATTTTCTTACATTTGAAAAACAAGTCCAAAATTGGCACGTTACAACCCTCTTCGCGTCTTTCGTCCCTGCACGGTTAAGACAAGTACTATGTTTGATAGAGTAATTATGAATTATTTGATAGTGTGTGCTATGTTTTGATACATATTAGCTATGCTTGGTTGATAGTATGATATGTTGATTAAAGATGGTAAATGCTTATGATATGAATGATAGAAGTATGAATGAGTAAAATTCATAAGTGATGTTGCTGAGGAGGTATGAATATGATGATTCATGATTTGTGCATATGCATCATGTTGACAAAATGAAGACTTGGTCACATGGTGACCAAGAATTTGTTGAGATCCTTGTCATGTATATGATGGGCTTGAGGTCCCCACACTTGTGGAGTGTGGGCTTGAGGTCCCCTTTACTTGCGGAGTATTGGGCAATTGGTCCCTGTGCTTGCGAGCACAAAAATGGTACGCGGCGACGGTCGCATATCTCACATTACCAGTGAAATACGAAAAAGAGTGGAAGAGAAAAGATGCATTGCATAATTGCATTCATACATCATGAGCTATGTTTCCGAGTAAACCTTTGGATTTGAATGTTGTTGCTGTAATTGTGAGGTTAACGATTCTTTTTGGTGTTTGCTGAGTCTTTGGGCTCACTCTTGCTTTTGTTGTGTTTTTAGGTACCTGTTGCGAGATCGGCATACATGGGAGGGAGTAAACTTGAGTTGGATTCACAAACTGCCATGCATCCTTAAAACTTGATTAAATTTTGGAATGTCCTTTAGTAAATAAGCAAACTACTTAAGTATTGATTGTGGTTATGCCTCATGCATCGGGTTATTTGTAATAATGAGGAGTAACGTATTTTGGATATCCTTGCATATGTTCTAGCTGATTAGCCTATTTCTAAGGCTTAGTGATGATATTGGATGTTAGAATATTTAGTTATGTTATTCTTTTATCTGTCGGAACCTCCGTATAGTTACCTATACAAAGGAGGTTCTGCCAAAATTTAACAAATCGTCATAGTTTAGATTTGTTTAATATTTCTTCAGTAGCATTCCAGGCTCATGTTGGGCTGGGGTGTTACATCAAGTTTTAATTTAAAAGGTTATAGTCTAACTCTTGCAAAACCTAACCAAGCATGTCCATAACTTAGGACGAGGCTATTCGAATAGTTCAAAACCCTGCAGGGATGTACCAATGTACCCACACTTCAGACCGCCTTTTTGCCACTAGATGAAGCACACTTCCAAAGGTATGCTGGCACGGCTAAGTCCTACTAGATGTTTCCAATATTGTGTATCAACTACGAGCCGCTCGTATGGATAGAAACCCATACGCTACATTGTAAAGCCGAAAGACAACTACCCACTCGGGGTAAATCTTTCGGACAACTACAATGCTCTCAATATCTTCCCTCCTACAACCTCCTACGACTCGAAGCCAACACACGCGAAAGTACTAAGTCAATACAGGTCCCATTTCCCTCTAGTGTGGTTAGCACGCAAAAATACTTCGATAGTGTGACACAAGATGTTCGGTCCTTGTTGACTCAGGAACCAACCATACACACCCAAAAGCACACCATCTTACCATTGTGCCCAAGTTCAAATCATTTTATTTTCATTTTTAGTTTTCACAATTAAACATAGTACAAAAGCTGAACCATAAAGGCATAATAAGTTTGTGTGATCAAGGTTATCGACTAAGTCGACAACCGCCCATTTCTACCGGTAACTAAGCATGACTAAGAAGCATTAACTCGTAACTACTAAGTGACCAGGGCTCATCCAACGAACCCTAAATCACAGCAAGATACTCCTAGGCTCAGTAGTAGAGGATAAACATTTGCCTACAGATAATGCATCTAATGGGTCAACTAATCGACAATAGGTTAAAACAAGATAGCAATGCATACGTAGAACTTGCAAACAACATATTAGAATTTGAAATTAATAGGAGCAATATGATCAAATGATGCTACATCTTCTTGCCTTGCTGGATGTGCTCTTGCTGTAGAGGATCACTTTCGGGCTCAACAAACTCTTCGGAACCTAACGCAAAAACGCGAAAATCCAATAAGAACAAAGAACATTGAAAGAAACTCAAAATACAAAGTTATCCAAATCCCATGAAATTTACACAGCAACAAGGGTATGATTTTAAATGAATTTAACAACAAGAATCATGTCATTTGGACTAAACATGCAAAAGTTATAGCCCAAACAATTTCTCTCAGCCTAAAAATTCAAATTAAATTAATTTTGGTTACTGTTCATGACACAATTTTTTAGAAAGATATAGAACCTAAAATTTTTATGGTAGGTAGAACATGGCATTCTAAGAACAGCAAAACTGGATTCACTTCATTTGGAGTTAAAATGAATTACTTATGATTTTTCTAAGTTATGAAACTAGAGTATATTATTTTTCAGGAGCAAAGGCATAGTGAAAACCTATTCCACATTAAAGTACATTATCAGAGGAATTTAGCAAACTTGAGTTTGCCCAAATTGGAGTTATACAGAAAAAGTTATGCATTTTACAAGTTTTAATTGAATTTCTGGAATATCTGTAATACCCTAAATTATATTCGAAAGGATTAGTCGAGAGAAACTAATTAAATCGGGAGAGAGTAATTGAATCGGAGAAGGGTTCTTTTAGTAAAACACCAAATCAGGAAATGAGAGGGGTTTTCCGCGTTTTAATGGGCAACTGGTTTGGGCCTAGGCAGGTGTGGGGCTGGCCGGCCATAGGGGGGAGGCGCCACACCCTCCCCAAACCCTAGCCGCCCCCATCTTTCCTCTCCTCCACCCCCTTGTGCCGCCACCCCCTCTCCACCTCTCCACCTCCCTCCACCCTCCCTTGCGCCCCTCTCCATCCCCCACCACCTCCATTGCTGCTGGCCAAGGAGGAGAAGGAGCTCCATTGCACGGCCAGGCCAAGGAGGAAGAAGAAGGAGAAAAGAAGAGAAGGAAGAAGAAGGAGAGGGAGAAGAGAAGAGAAGAAGAGGGAGAAGAAGGGATCCGCAGCGGAAGCGTGGTGGTCATCATCCCCGCTGTGTTCTCTCTTCGTCTCGGCAAGGGTAACCCGTGGTTCTTTGCTTTAGATCAATTTCTAGTTGTCTAATTTTCGGATGTCAGTTCGTCGATATTCTACAGCAGTGAAGTTTGTCGGTTTTGATTAGGTTAGAGGCAGATTTGGGTCTGGGTGTCTACTAGAAAGTTGTAGCTATCGTAGTTACCTCTCATTGCCGACAAGAATCAAGTCATTCGGACTTCGGTAGCCAAAGTTATGAATTTATTAGTATTTCTGTGTTTCTGGAGAGAAGCAGAATTGCTAGTGTTGGTTAACCTGATAGAAGCGCATATTTAGAGGGGTTTCCAAAGGGTCTCACCATAACGAAAAATGAGGCTAATCCTCTTATCTTTCAGGAAAGCTAAAGATCACTGAATTCGGACGAACGTAGAGAAAGTTATGATAGTTTCTTTGTCGCTGTCCAGAAACCCGATGTGAAATGTTTGCTCTGATTAAATAGATTGGTAGGTCTGGTAGATGGCCGAATCAGAGGGTCTCCCCAACTAAGTTTATTTAGAAATTTTAATTACCTTTTCAGATTGTCCAAGATCATCCCATTTGGACTCCTGAGCAGAAAGTTATGAATTTTTGAAGTCTGCTGTCCGCAGTGACCGATCGCTAGAAATTAGAAAAACTAGACGTGATAAGAAGTTTAGCGATTTCGATTGTAATGTGATGTATGATTTTGGTCCAGTATGCTAGTCTTAGTTTGGGGTATCTTCTTGTCCAGGTGGCAGCGAGATCCCAAGGGCAGCACCCACTTCGCGTCCGCCGTTCTCGCGCGGTTAAGGCAAGTATTCGGGTTATAGCGTATTTTCGGTTGTATGATAAAATTGTTGTGATTGCTTGATGTAGCCTTGCACGAATGTTAGTGTAATGAGTTTTCCTTTATCTTGATGAATGCAAGCTATGGTTAACGTTTCCCTTGAGCGTTGCTAAATCTTACATGTTGTTATGTACATGTTAAATTCTTGGGTATGAAAGACGTGGGTATGGAGCATTTGCATGTTTCAAACGTGTTGGATACTTGGTCATGTATGCATGTTTTTGATATACGATAGCGAAGTAAGGTTGCTTACATGATAATGAGAATATGATGTAATCACGCTTATGAATATGTTATCATGGTGCATATGCATGTTGAGAGCATACAGTGCCACAGTCACGTGGTGACCAAGTACATATAGTTGAGGTCCCGTCATGTAGATGACGGGCTTGAGGTCCCACATTCGTGGAATGTGGGCTATGAATAAAGAGGTCCCCATCATTAAAGTGATGGGCAAAGGTCCCTATACATGTGGTGTATAGGCTTTTGGTCCCGTGCTGGAGGGCACGAGCAAGAGTATCTGGCTGACGGTTGTGTACCCGCAGACGGTAAAATGCGAAAGAGATAAAGTTGAAAAGGTGCATTGCATTGGTTGCATTCACATGAGCATGAAGGCTATACTTTGGTGCATTGTTTATCTTGGATTATTGATGCTATGAATGATAACTTGCTTAGCCTTGTTGGTACTTGTTTGAGTCTTTGGGCTCACTCTTGCTTTGATGTGTTTTAGGTACAAACTGCAAGACCCGCATGCATGGGAGGGAGTAGATGTTTGGATGCACGCACTACCACTCAATCTTAAGAATTACTTATGGATGGTTTGAGTTTCAGATTAACTGTAATAATGAGAATAGCAAATTTTGATTATGTTTATGAGATTATCCTGCATGCTTGAAAGAACCTGATTATGAAGATATTGATAAATGCCATGATTAATTGTTGGAACCTCGGTATAGCTGACTATACAAAGGAGGTTTTGCCAAAAATTTGTAATTGATCTTAGTTTAGTTTAGTTTAATTTAATTTTAGTAGCATTCCAGGCTCAATGCTGAGCTGGGGTGTTACAATATCAATAATTGCTAAACCAAGTTAATACCATTTGAACAATTTTCTAGTATAGAACAGTGTCTACTTACATTTTTAGATTAATCTTTGGTTAAATAGAAATTTAACACAGTTGGAATCATCTAAAAAGGAATTAAAGCGAATTAGTTATGAAATTTCAAAGTTTAATACAATTTTCAGTTTACAAATAAAAGGTTTCGGGATTTACCGATTACCAAACCAAAGTGGAAAAACCTGGGCCGTTGATTTTGAATCCAACAGCCCAAACACGGGGGCCGAACGGAGCGCGCCCTGTGCACAAAGGGACCAACCGTTGGATTAGACCCAACGGCCCACAGCGCACAGAATGATCGGGCTTACGAATGTTCCTAGTGATTTTGGGCTGTAGATCTGAAGATGGATAGCGCAAATCAACGATGCCTTTGGAGGTCCGAGTGTATCGGAGATCTGAGCCACAAATCAAGAAATGAGCTGCCCACACTGATGAGGACGATAGAGGGGTCTGAAGGTTAAAAAAGATCTAGGCCGCAGATCTCAAAACGGACAGTGGAAGGGGACTTAACGCGCTAGAACACCTTAACTTAACGCGCTAGAACACCTTAATGTACTAAGGAGGTCTAGGCCGTTAGATTTAGATCCGACGGTCCAGAGCTGACGGGGAGGTCCTAAAGGTTATAGATCTACAAGAGAAGGTCCTGAACAGCTAGGATCTCAACGGGGAGGTCCTAAACGGTCGAGATTTGCTCGGGGGAGGTCCTGGGGTTTCCTTTACAAAAGACCAAAGGTGGCCTTTTGCAAAGAGGACCCCGAGGGAGGTCTTTGGGGTTGTTTTTGCGAAACGTAAAAAGGGAGGTCCTTTGCGAGCACACAGAAGGTGGTCCAAAGGAGGGCAGGTCCTGGACGGCTAAGATTTATTCTAAGGAGGTCTTGGACGGCCAAGATTACATCTAAGGGAGGTCCTGGTCACTAAGGTTTTATCGAGGGAGAGCTACGGTCCAGATCTAATCCAAGGAGGTCATTAACAGCTGAGATTAAACTTAGGAGGTCCTCGAACTTATCGAATTTACGGCAACAGTACAGAGCACCGCAGTTTGCCCGCCGGCTCGCCGCCGGCCACTCCGGCCACGACGGTGCAAGCCAACGGTGCCAAAACATGCACAATACTATTGCAAACCAAATGAGGGTACTTTCGATGGCGGACACACCTGGACGCAAGGGAGGTCCGAAGGAGCTCGGAGAAGTCCTAGCGGCGGAGACCGACACTGGAACTAGGGACGACAACGAGGACCAGAAGCTCTGCGCAAAGAGAAGGTACAAGGATGATCCCGGTAGCTTTGTGATGGTCCAGAGGAGGTCCAAGAGCAGTTAATTGACCAAGGGCACTCACCGGAGTTGGGGAAGAAGAAGACCGCGTACGATCGAAATCCGCGCAACTCCAATACAAGCTGCTCCTGTGAAAGCAACCCAAAATGGAGCTAGGGACAAGATTTGCGACCCCCAGAGGTCCAACGGGAAATTAAAAGCTGGGCAAGAGGAGCACTGGAGCCCTGTCGCCCACGATGAGCTTGGAAGGTCAAAAATGGCGGAAATGAGTGCTCTCGGCGTTTGCGCTCAACACACACACACACACAGAGCGCAAGGGTGACAAGAAATGTTGAAGGGGAACCCCAGGAAGGCTCGAAGGTCCACAAATAGCCTCAAGGTCAACCGCGGTGCGAAAACGGACGCGTGGGGATGAAACCAAAAAGGCGACAAGACCTAAAGCTTCCACCAGCGCTGAAATGTCAACAGGGCAGGTACTGGACAAGGCTAGTCACTGACACAGGATGGGAAGGGGGCTTAGAGCCATTGAGGAGGGCCCCGCGAAGTGACCAGTGCCTGCCTGCACCTGCCATGGTGTGCACGCGCGTACTGGCGCACCGAGGAAGAAGAAGAACAGAGGAGGAGGTTGGGGAGGTCGTGGGTGGTGAGATAAAAAATGGACGGCTGTGATTGAATCGAACCACTCGGAGGCCCAGTGCTCCAAGGGGAGGTCTGGGGCGTTGGATGGAAATCCAACGACCGATTCGACCGCGCCCGAGTGCGCTTACTGACCTGCCTCGACCGAGTCAAGAGGTCGAACCCGAGTTTGACTCGAGCCCGAGTCTGACTCAGCCCTAGGTTAGAATTAGACAGAGATCTTTGGAGAATTATTTGAGGTAGCAAACTAACTCCAAAAATTCTAAAATTTTTACAGGAGCTTGCTAACTTAGACATTGACCTTGTATAAAATTTCCAGAGGTTTTCATGCAGTACACTTTCCTCCAAAAATTCTGCAAAGTGCTGAGCTAGGGTTTGACCCAAAGTCAAACTGGTTTGACTGACCTCTAAAAATACTCAAACAATTTCTAAAAATTGTGAAATTTTTCAGAGGGGTCCCACATTAACCCTAGAACTTAGGAAAAATATTTTCAAGGGATGATCACAACATTAACATGAAATTTTTTGGATGGGCAAGGTTTAGGTTAAAAAAATGGCTTGTGATTTGTATTTCCATAATTCTTTTACAAGAATTCTTTTGAATATACAAGAAATACAAGATGTAAGAAAAGTTTTAAATTTCTATGCATTTTCTTACATTTGAAACACAAGCTAAAACTTGGGATGTTACAAATCTCCCCCCCCATACAAGAATCTCGCCCCAAGAGCCGTTTACTCGGAGAAGAAAGACGGGTAGTCCGCACGAAGACGATCTTCCCGCTCCCAAGTTGCCTCATCCTCGTAATGATTCGACCACTCAACTTTAAGGAACATGATGACACGATTCCTTGTTCTTCGTTCAGATTCTTCCAAAATACGAACAGGATGCTTGCGGTAGGTCAAATCTTCTTGCATATCGAGATTTTCCAACAGTTTCCTCGGTTGGAACACGGAGACACTTCTTTAAGTGGGACACGTGGAACACATTATGTACCCCCTCCAGTGTAGCTGACAAATCCAACTTGTATGCAACAGCTCTCACTTTCTCGATGATGCGATAAGGCCCAACATATCGAGGAGCTAACTTGCCCTTGATGTTGAAACGCTGATGACCCTTTAGAGGAGAGACTTTGAGATAAACAAAGTCATTGGGCTCAAAGCTCAACTCATGACGACGGCAATCTACATAGCTCTTCTGCTTGGACTGAGCCGTGCGCAAACAATCTTGGATAAGCTGAACTTGACTTTCGGCCTCATTGATCGAATCTAGGCCGAAGAACTACCTCTCACCAGTCTCTGACCAGTTCAATGGGGTTCTGCACTTTCTCCCATACAAGGACTCAAAAGGTGCCATGCCGAGACTGGCTTGGAAACTGTTGTTGTATGAGAATTCGCAAGCAAGCAGGCACTTCTCCCACTTCTTGCCATAGGAAAGAACACAAGCACGGAGCATGTCTTCCAAGACTTGGTTGACTCACTCTGTCTGGCCATCCGTCTGAGGATGATACGCTGTGCTGAAAGAAAGGCTAGTTCCCATCGCCGCCTGCAAGCTCTTCCAGAAGCACGCGTTGAAAAGCGCACCACGATCAGAAACGATCATTTTCGGCACACCATGCAAACACACGATGCGAGAAATGTAGAGATCCGCCAACAGACTGACACTGAGGTTGGTCCGTACTGGCAGAAAATGTGCCACCTTTGTCAAACGATCAATAACAACCCAGATAGCATCCTTCCCATAAGAAGTACGGGACAGATCAGTGATGAAATCCATACCAACGGAATCCCACTTCCACTCAGGTACTGGCAAAGGCTGAAGAATACCTGTTGGACGCTGATGCTCAGCCTTTACATGACAACACACGTCGTATTCAGCAACAAACTTTGCGATCTCACGCTTCATTCGGGTCCACCAGAATCTCTGACGAAGGTATTGGTACATCTTTGTGGCCCCAGGATGAATGGACAAAGGGGAATCATGGGCTTTGCAGAGAATCAAATCCCGCAATTCCATGACCTTAGGAACCAAAAGGCGTTGTCCAAACCACACAACACCATGCTCATCTTCCAAGAAACACTTGGCTATCCCGTTCTTGATGTTTTGCTTGATTTGGTCCATACCAACATCCAATTGCTGCGCAGCCTTGATTTGATCCACCAAGGTTGGTTGCACCACCAAGGTAACAAGATAACTGTGCTCAATAACCTCCAAATTGAGCCGCTGAAATTCTTCATGAAGGGCGGGCTGTTGCTCTTGGAGCATCAAGGTATTGCAATACACCTTCCGACTAAGTGGATCGGCAACAACATTGGCCTTGCCCGGATGATACTGGATACCCATATCATAATCCTTGATCAATTCCAACCATCTTCTTTGCCGGAGGTTCAGATCTGGCTAGGTGAACAAATACTTCAAGCTCTTGTGATCCGAATACACTTCACAACGGTTACCGATCAGGTAATGTCGCCAAATCTTAAGTGCATGAACCACTACAGCTAACTCCAAGTCATGGGTAGGATAGTTGAGTTCATGAGGCCTTAACTGTCTTGATGCATAGGCCACAACCTTGCCTTCCTGCATAAGAACACAACCGAGTCCCTAACGAGAGGCATCGCAAAAGATATCTGTAACATCCTAATTTTCTGAGTTTAAAAATCTTTTAAATAGTTAGTAGGAAGAAAAGTCACCATTTGGTTTTATTTGAATTTAATTCAAAATCTTAATATTGGACTTTACAATCAAAAACATTTAATGTGAATAATCCCAACATGAACATTAGCCAAAACTATTTTATTTGGGTTCTATGTGCTCAGATATATTTTCTAGATTTTTCTGAGTTCATTTGCTATTTTCTATTGCTTATTTGAATTTCTGGTATTTTCTAAAATAGAAAAGCTATTTAAAATCTCGGAAAAAGCTTCGGGCTGAATCTCTCTGGCCCAACCCTCGCTTTCCCGCGCATGGCCCGCATAGCGGCCCAGCCCCGCACGTGCGCCCCGCCTCCGTGCCGCTGACGTGTAGGCCCCACGCCCCGTCGTCCACCTCGCACCCGGCTTCTTCCTCGCGAGCGGCCGCGCCCGTCTGCCATTGCCAAGCTCCAAGCCCCGTACGACAACGCATCTTTTCCAACTGAACCCCTTCTAGAAAACGCACCAAATCTTATCCCCAACCTCTCCGCATCTTTCCGGATCAAAATTATATCCCGATTCCGTTTCTATCTCCATTTTCCCGCAAGACCATCTTGCACTCTTTTAGGGTTCCACCACCGCACCCCGTCCTAGCCCTCCCAGACCCTATAAATAGGACCCCCGGGTTCACCCTATCACCCGCAACCCAGAGCCGCCACCCGCACCCCCTCCCGAGCTCTAGCGCCGCCGCAACTTGGTTTTTAGGTTTTTGTCGTCACTGGCGTTTTCTTCGAATTGCGCCACCGTCGACGTCACCCTTCCCTCGTGATCTACACTGCCGGGTCCGCCGTCACAGCACCTAACTCTAGAGCCCCTTCGCATCGCCGGAGCGCCACCGAGCCCCCGTCCGACAAAACCCGAAGCTCCTTCGCCACTCAACTCTCGCCGCTAGCCGTCTCCGTCGACCTTGACCACCCGGAGTTGGTCCAACAGGTTCGCAATAACCTGGGCTACATCCCAGCACCACTCACCACCAGTGAAGCCCCGCTGTTCGCCGTTGTCGTCGGTCCTCGAGCGCCGCCGCCCCAGAGCCGACGTGGCACGCCGCGTCAGCAGCCGTGTCAGCACCCCTGGGTCACGTGTCGCGTGCGTGGCATCCACATCAGTGCCGCATGTGCAGTCCACCGGTCCCCAGGTCCCGAGGCTCGGTAGACCTGGTCTACCGTGAGCCGTGTCTCTGACATGTGGGTCCCACATGTCAGTGTTTTCTTTTTATTTATCTCTTTTCCGAAATTCCTGTGCTGACATCAGCATTGTGCAATAATCCGATTTTTCTTTTAAGAAATAATTCGGAAATTTTGGAAAATCCAATTTAGGGTTTTTCTTTTAGATTTAAACTTCGAGAGCCCATAACTTATGCATCCGAACTCCGATTGAGCCCATTCAAGTTCCAAAATTTATCTAAATACGAGCTCTATTTATCTGAGATTTTTATTAAATTTTTGGAGTTTGTTTTGCCTCTATTATTTATTTGTTTTTTTTTATTTGTCTCGTTTGCGAGTAGACGTCGATTCGTTTGGGAATTTTGGAGAAGAAGGAGCACCTCAAGATCAAGACCAGTACATAGACCTTTTCCAAGGCAAGTCATACCTTTGATCATCTTGAACCCAGTTTTCAAATTACTTTGTTTCAAAGTATTGCATTCTACTTTAATTATGTATTTAAATGCTTTTAGGCATAGTTATCATCCAAATTGTTATCATCACCTTGACTTTGTATGCCATAATTCCTTGTCACCCTAGATTGGTTATTAGTTGGTAATATTGTAGGACCAACGTGGGTTGGTTAGATGCGAGTACAATTGCTTAGCCATGTTATGAGTCTCACATCTCATGTAAGTTGCAAATATTCAATTTGACTAAGTGACTACGGAACTTTGTGTAAAACTGTATGCTATTTGTTATTACTTCGTGATAGCATGAGTTGCACTAAAACCAACAGGGTGGGAAAGGATTTAGACTGAGGCAAATGGTGGATACTTCGTGATATGGTGGACTTTGTGAATGGGAACGATAATCTTTGTGATCTAGTTAGAAAATGGAAGTCTTGCCTTGGTCAATTAAGGACTTAACTTTGTGCGCCATTGAACTGAGCCTTACTTTACGACCACATGCGGTATGGAACGGGCCTAACTTAGTAGGTTATGGATTCTTGGCATTGATTACTCAGGTGGTAGGTTAGGCTATGGGTGGAGGTGTGTACTACAAGATAGTTGCATCACGGGGCGGTTCGCCGTGTCCCTGTCCAGCGGTGTGTGTTATGCCAAAGCGCTCCGTTTGGGTTGGCATAGTGGTTTGTAAGAACATCGGGAGTGTCAATGTTAAGATGAAGTTTCTAAACCGTTTTGTTATGATTTATGCTTGAAATACTAGTTATATCGTGTAGGTAAAGTGTACAACCTCTGCAGAGTGTTAAATCAATCTATTCGAATAGCCGCGTCCGCGGTCATGGACATGCTCGGGGATTTCACACGAGGGGTAGTTTTTATAAAATGTTTGGGATGGGAGCTATGTGATCTAAGTCATGTGGCTATGTGAAATAATCTGCTAATCTTTGTGTCTTTGTGAAAGTAATTATTAAATTAATATTGTCTATTTGTTTTGAACTGCATTTCAAGCTATTATTGTATTGATATTGCAAATGTTGCTTTTATGCAAAAGAACCACAGAAGCCTTTTCTTTTGGATTAAGCCTGCATCTATAAATTGCATTATGTGGTATGATTTGCGAGTACGGTTGTGTACTCACGCTTGTTGTAAAACTTGCACCTAAACCTACATAAGAGGAGGAGTCTACACCCGCTTTCGAGGAGGAGTTCGCCGAAGGTTGCGATCGTTAAGTGCGGATCCCGATCGATTGGTATGGTGAATTGATGGGATCTACGCTGAAGTTATTTTTGTTTCGTTGCTATTTTATTCTCTGTTAGCCCTGCGTGGCTTAATAAGTGTAAACTCGAGCATAAGGTCAAAACCCTTATTTATTATTCAAACTAATCGTTTACTTTATTTATCGCTTGTGTGGATTGATATTCACCTATGTTGACACTGTGTGCACTAGCGTGATTCGGACTAGTGCATTATACACAGAGGGTTCCGAATCGTAATTTTGGGTCCCGACAATATCGAAGCTCTTGTGGACATCGGGAAGAACAAGAACTGGGGCTAAAGTCAAACGCTTCTTGAGTTCCCGAAAACTCCCATCACAAGCAACGGACCACACAAACTTCTTGTCCTTCTTGAGCAACTCGGTCATCGGCTTCGCGATCTTGGAGAAGTTCTCGATAAAGTGACGGTAATAACTCGCTAAACCAAGAAAACTCCACACATCGGTGACTGACTTGTGCTGACCCCAAGATAGCACATCACTAACCTTGCTAGGATCCACAACTACACCTCCTACTGAAAGAACATAGCCCAAGAATGCCACTTCCTTCAACTAGAACTCGCACTTGCTGAACTTTGCATACAACTAGTGGTCACGCAGCTTTCCCAATATAAGCTTCAGATGTTTAGCATGCTCTTCTTCGCTCTTGGAGTAGATGAGAATATCATCGATGAATACCACAATGAACTTATCCAAATACTCCATGAACACCGAGTTCATAAGGTTCATGAATAGGGTAGGAGCATTGGTCAAGCCAAAAGACATGACGGTGTACTCGTAAAGACCATAACGAGTAGTGAAAGGACCAACGTCAAGGAAGTGAGAAGTTTTACGGTATGGCGAGGCTATTACTGGGCGTTTTGTGCAAGATTTCTCCATTATTGCAGCCGTTGTCGAGCTCACTCGAGAAAGATGTGAAGTTTTGTGGGGCGATGATTGTGGCGCGATTTCGGACTTTGAAGGAAAAGTTGGTGGCGCTCGGTTCTTACTATTCCGAGCCTAGGAGCGATTCACGGTGTACTCGATGCATCTCGAGTTGGTTTGGGTTGTGTGCTCATGCGGGGCGGAAGGTTACGGCTTATGCATCTAGACAATTTGAAGAAGCATGAGCGAATTATCCAACTCATGATTTAGAATTGGTTGCAATAGTGTTAGCTTTGAAGCTTTGGAGGCATTATCTTTATGGCGAATCTTGTGATATCTTTCACGATCACAAGAGTCTTAAGTACATTTTACAGAGGATTTGAATCTAAGACAGCGAAGATGGTTAGAGTGATAAAGATTATGATCTCACGATTCGGTATCATCTGGCAAAGCTAATGTGGTGGCGAGATGCTCTTAGTCATAAGGCGACACGGCTACTGGATTGTCTTATTGCAGTTTTGACGTATGGAGATATCGTATTGCTATGTAGGCTGCTCATACAGACGCGGTGATTTTGGGGTAGACCATTCCTGGCGAGTACAAGCGCGACAAAATGACCCATTTTGCGGAGGGTGAAGCGTTTGGACACAGGAAAGGAAGGAATTTCAGTTTGGATGGGTTTGGGCATTGCGATTCAAGGGCGATTATGTGTGCACGAGCGGGAGTTAAGGATGACATTTTAAAGGAGGCACATCGCACTCCAGTATCACTTGTTCATCGGGAGAGCGAAGATGTCTGAGTGATTTGAAGCGAAATTTACGTGGTAAAGGTGAACATAAGCGTCTGCCGGATTATTCTGCCTTTGGAGGTACCCCAATGGCCATGGGATGATATCTCTATGGATTTTGTTGTTGCGTTACCTCGCTCGCTTGCGAGTAAGGATGCAATTTGGGTTATAGTGGACCGGTTCGACAAATGCGCACATTTTATTCTGTAGAGTTCGACGAACTCGGCTAGTGATTTGGCCCTATCTATGCGCGTGAGATTGTGAGATTGCATGGAGTGCAAAACCATCATTTACAGCCAGGATGCTAAGTTTGTATCAAGTTTTGGGAGAGTTTGCAGAATGCTTTGGGTACACAACTCCGTTTGAGTACCGCTTTTCATCCTCAGACAGATGGACAAGCAGGCGCACTATTCGGACCTTGGAGGATATGTTGAGAACTGTGTCCTATCTTGGAAGGGTATTTGGGAAGATCAGTTGCCTTTGGTAGAATTTGCTTATAATATGATTATCACTCCGGCATAAAGGCCGCTCCGTTTGAGGTTTTGTATGGGCGTAAGTGTAGATCACCCCTTTCTTTGAGAAGGTGTGGGTGAAAGCGATTTGGGCCCGAGTTGGGTACAAAAGCGGTGGAGCAGTAGCCTTAGTGGCGAGAACATAGCCCAAGAATGCCACTTCCTTCAACTAGAACTCGCACTTGCTGAACTTTGCATACAACTAGTGGTCACGCAGCTTTCCCAATATAAGCTTCAGATGTTTAGCATGCTCTTCTTCGCTCTTGGAGTAGATGAGAATATCATCGATGAATACCACAATGAACTTATCCAAATACTCCATGAACACCGAGTTCATAAGGTTCATGAATAGGGTAGGAGCATTGGTCAAGCCAAAAGACATGACGGTGTACTCGTAAAGACCATAACGAGTAGTGAAAGCCGTCTTCGGAATATCTTCAGACCTGATCCTGACTTGATGATATCCCAATCTCAAGTCAATCTTGGAGAATACCTGAGCTCCGATCAACTGGTCAAAAATATTGTCGATGCGGGGGAAAGGATACTTGTTCTTCACCATCACCTCATTAAGCGGATGGTAATTAACGCACATGCGCAAGGTCTTGTCCTTCTTCTTCACAAAGATCACTGGACAACCCCAAGGAGATGAGCTAGGACGGATAAAACCCTTCTCTTGAAGCTCACCTAGTTGTTTCTTCAGCTCCTCCAACTCATTAGGAGTCATTCGGTACGGACTCTTCAAAATCGAGGTGGTACTGGGCAGCAACTCTATAATGAACTCCAGATCTCGAACTGGAGGCATCCCAGGCAAATCTTCGAGGAAAACATCCGCGAAGTCACACACTGTGGGGACATCCTAAATCTCCAAGGCTGGCTTCACTTCAAGTGCATAAAGATGCGGTCCTTGCAGCTGTGGCGAGAACCCAACCTGTTCGTCTGAGGGACTTGTGAGATAGACGACCTTCCTGCACAATCGATTTGCCTCAAGTGTTGGGACAACCTGATGAGGATATCCCTAACTTGGATACAACCGCGCCTACACACACAGATGATCTACAACAAATGTTACAAGGACCAATTACTCGAGCTCGTGCTCGCCAACTTAATCACCAGGTGAATTCGTTCATAGGTTTATATATTATTGAGAATAGATCGCTACCTAATGCAAGTGATTTAATTTTGATTAGGAATATGGGAAAGGAACAAAGAGAGGTATGTGGAGCCATGGACAAGCATAGGAGTCATAATGGAGATCATTACGTCACTTTGGGTCCGAGCCAAGCAAGAGTTCGAGTTGGGCTCGTTCTGGATTCGAGTCGGACTACTACGACAACACTAAGTTCAAATGGTCGTAACTTCTTCATACGGACTCCGTTTGGGACGTTCTTGGACTTCATTGAAAGCTTATCAAGTCTAATTTCTAATGGATCAAACCTCAGCTTCAAATTCCAACCGAGCTGGCCACAATAAACAAAATAATCCATATCTATTTTTTTGTCTAAGTCAAAAAGGGTGCTGCACCACCTCCTCTTGGGCCCATGGGCCTTGTAACCCTAGGGGCGTGCGTCCACTTCCCTGGCCACCACCCCTGGTCGTCTTCCCATATAGGAGCTGTCGTTCCCCTGGCTAGAACTCGTATTTCGTTGAGTTTAGGTTTAGCCATTATGCAAACTTCTGTTCTTCAGTTGTGTCGGACAACCACGTGTCAAGACAGCCTTCGGGATCCCACCTTTGATTTTCAATACCATCTACGCTACATTCTTATTCGCAATATCAGATTGTCTATATTTTATTCTTGCTAGTTCTTCGATTGCTCGCAGGAATTGAACCTTGTGTTCAGGTTGATCGCGCTTCTAGCACGGTCAATAAAATCTCGGAGTTGGTTCAACGATTGCTAAGGCGCAAGCGTCGTCGTACAGTTGTAGTCGGATCGCGAGAGTCACCTCCACCAAAATCGATAGTTATCAATCTCATCGAAAGATCGGGCACCCCGCCTCCATCACAACCAATCCATGCCAAGAATCACATCTAGACTCGCTGAGTTGAGTAGGATAAGATTCGCCAAGAATCTCACTCCTTCGACTTCAATGGGGACATCCCGGCATTCTTGATCAGCTCTCATTTCTGAACCCAGAGAGCGAATAAGAAAAGGAACGCCCAAAGGAACACAGTGAAGATCACTAGCAGCAGGAAAAGATCTTGAAATAAAGGAATGCGAAGCTCCTGAATCAAACAGTACTACAGCAGGGTGAGCGTTGACAAGAAGCGTACCCAACACAACGTCAGGTGCCTCTTGTGCCTCTTCAACCGAGATGTGGTTGACTCGACCACTTCCCATGCCCTGAGTCTTCTGGATAGTCTTCTGGTCAGGGAGATGACCACTTCCTTGCCCGCACCCTCCATTAGGACGAGGGGCCGCTCCAGTCTTCTGAGGGCAACTATTTGCATAGTGGCCCTTGTTGTGGCAGTGGAAGGAAGTGACCTCGACAGCCGGGTTGCGGAGGCCACCTTGCGGAGCCGCAGGTGCACGTGCTGAAACACGGCCTGCAGGGGATGAGGAACTGGTGCCGACGGCCTTGGCGGTGGTGAAGCCTGAGAATGGGCCACTGGTGCTGGCCCAACACGAGGACGAGAGAGGTCGGCCCGAGCAGACTTCTGGGCCTCCCACTTGCGCTTGTGGGACTCGCCCAGCGCTCTCGCCTTGTGCTCGGCGATGATGACCTTGTCAACCAAGGTCTGGAAGTCGGGGAAGTCGACGATAGAGAGCTTGTTCTGCAGCTCCTCGGACAAGCCCTCCATGAACTTCTCCTGCTTGGCCTCATTAGTGGCCACCTCAGCAGGAGCATACCTCGCCAGATGGTTGAACTCATGGAGGTACTCTGTCAAGGATCTGCGCCCTTGCTTGAGCGCAAGAAACTCCTTCTTCTTGAGCTTCATCAGGCCGGCGGGGACATGAGCGCGACGAAAAGCGGTGCGAAACTCCTCCCAAGTGACCACGTGGCCAGCGGGCTACATGGCGAGGAAGTTCTCCCACCAAGAGAGTGCTGCACCTTCAAGCTAATGGGATGCGAAGAGTGCCTTCTCCTGATCCTAGCACTGAGCGATGTTGAGCTTCCGCTCAACCAGACGCAGCCAATCATCTGCGTCAAGTGGGTCCTCGGACCGGGAGAAGGTAGGTGGCTGGGTGCGAAGGAACTCCGAGAGTCCCCCCCCCCCGCGACTGGTGTCCACCACCTCCCTAGATCCGGAGGCACCGGAGATAGTGGAGGTATTCCTCGCAATAACCTGCAGCATCCGCATCTGATCCATACGATTTCGCTCGATCTAAGCGAGAACCTCAGCCATGGTTGGAGGAGGCGGAAGCTCCTCATCCTGACCAGCTGGCTGACTCTGCCCGCTGCGAGTTTTGCCAGTCATCTTGTTCCACTAAGACAAGTCAGCAACAAGCCCGAAACGGAAATGCAAGGAAAACAATTAACACATCTAGGAAATGAACTCCAAGAGCTTGAAAACAAGCACAAAATCAGTACAAGACCTCAAAGTCACAAGATTAACTTCCCGGTACGACTAACTCGTATGGAAAGAACGAGCCATCGGTTTAGGAAGGTAAATTTCAGAACACACTTCTAGATCGAACACAGCTAAAAAGCAAGGTAAACCACCTAAGGGGGTGTTAAATACTTAGCTAACTCATATCACATCTTACCCTTTTATTCCCACAAGTTTTAGTTAAGTTACCCTCTCATTTTCTACCTCATTTACTAGCTAAGAGCTTGCTGTCATAAATCTGAAACTTGTTGTCCAGATTTTTCCTTCCAAGCCTTTAGCCGAAATCCTACTCCAGAAGCTTATAATCTCCACCAAAAGACAGAAAACCCTTCAATTTATAACTCTTATGGTTTTCCCAAAACCAATTTAACCGATAAGCAACTATCTTTTGAAAGAAGATGAGAGGAAAATCAGCATTTCAAAACTTAACAAGACAAGGTAAGGTGAGCAAGCTAAGATAGGTGAGGAGAAAAATCTGAGAACTTACTTAGGTTTTCACAAACCACTTGACAGTTTTGAAACTAAGTTTTCCAAAATATCCTAAAGGCGACCAAGCTGGGGCTTCTACGGTTAGTATGGCTCTGATACCAAACTTTGTGAGACCCCGGTGTATTTAGCTTGTAATACTTAGTATTCCCTTGACTCTAGCATCACAAACAAAATATACCGTGCCCCGATGGACATGTGCTTCCTAGAATTGCAGCACACATACGTCTTTACAAAATTATGCATCATTTCCATACAACACAATGGCAAGTCTAGCAAAGACATACATAATATAGACTTATTACAAAAGGAGCTGACCGGCCAAATGACATCAAGTAACAAAGTGACAGCGGAAGCAAAAGCGCCATAAGATGGCTATAAACAAAAGACGACCGGTTAGCCACACAACCCACAAAGCAACCGACTGGGCTGCCAAGCTAGTCGCACGATCCGCAGCAATTCTCACAGAAGTAAATCCCTTGGGGATCCACTTCCTCCTCTACACACAACAAGCAATGCAGGTGAGTATAATAATGTACTCGTAAGACTTACGAGTAACAAGCCTATACTTAGCTATATGAAAGCTGCAACAAAGGAGATGGTAATAATGTAATAGATTGAAAGCACTTTATCAAATCTGTTTTTACATGTTGAAATAACAACGAGGTAACAATAAGTAACATAAATAACAACCTAGAGGTGACTAACCCAATAGCCACCACAACATAGCACGAATCCCGGATTCGTACCACCCATCAAATTTTAATTTAAAAGGTTATAATCTAACTCTTGCAAAACCTAACCAAGCATGTCCATAACCTAGGACGAGGCTATTCGAATAGTTCAAAACTCTGCAGGGGTGTACCAATGTACCCACACTTAAGACCGCCTTTTGCCACTAGATGAAGCACACTTCCAAAGGTATGCCGGCACGGCTAAGTCCTACGAGATATTTCCAATATTGTGTATCAACTACGAGCCGCTCGTATGGATAGAAACCCATATGCTACATTGTAAAGCCGAAAGACAACTACCCACTCGGGGTAAAGCTTTCGGACAACTACAATGCTCCCAACATCTTCCCTCCTACAACCTCATGTGACTCGAAGCCAACACACGCCAAAGTACTACGTCAAGAGAGGTCCCATTTCCCTCTAGGGTGGTTAGCACGCAAAAATGCTTGGATAGTGTGACACAAGATGTTCGGTCCTTGTTGACTCGGGCACCAACCATGCACACCCAAAAGCACACCATCTTACCATTGTGCCCAAGTCCAAATCATTTTGTTTTTATTTTTAGTTTTCACAATTAAACATAGTACAAAGGTTGAACCATAAAGGCATAATAAGTTTGTGTGATCAAGGTTATCGACTAAGTCGATAACCGCCCATTTCTACCGGTAACTAAGCATGACTAAGCAACATTAACTCGTAACTACTAAGTGACAAGGGCTCATCCAATGAACCCTAAATCACATCAAGATACTCCTAGGCTCAGTAATAGAGGATAAACATTTACCTACAGATAATGCATCTAATGGGTCAACTAATCGACAATAGGTTAAAACAAGATAGCAATGCATACGTAGAATTTGCAAACAACATATTAGAATTTGAAAATAATAGGAGCAATATGATCAAATGATGCTACATCTGCTTGCCTTGCTGGGTGTGTTCTTGCTGCAGAGGATCACTTTCGGGCTCAACAAACTCTTCGCAACCTAATGCAAAAACGCGAAAATCCAATAAGAACCTGGGTCGTTGATTTTGAATTCAACGACCCAAATGTGGGGGCCGAACGGAGCGCGCCCCGGGCACAAAGGGACCAACCGTTGGATTAGATCCAACGGCCCACAGCGCACGGAACGATCGGGCTTACGAATGTTCCCAGTGATTTTGGGCTGTAGATCTGAATATGGATGGCGCATATCAACGATGCCTTCGGAGGTCCAAGTGTATCGGAATCTGAGCCACAAATCAAGAAAGGAGCAGCCCACACTGATGAGGACGATAGAGGGGTCCGAAGGTTAAAAAAGATCTGGGCCGCAGATCTCAAAACGGACGGTGAAAGGGGCTTAACGCGCTAGAACACCTTAATGTACTGAGGAGGCCTAGGCCGTTAGATTTAGATCCGACGGTCCAGAGCTGACAGGGAGGTCCTAATGGTTATAGATCTGAGGAGGTCCTAAATGGCTAGAATCTCAACGGGGAGGTCCTAAACGGTCGAGATTTGCTCGGGGCAGGTCCTGGGGTTTCCTTTACAAAAGACCAAAGGTGGCCTTTTGCAAAGAGGACCCCGAGGGAGGTCTTTGGGGTTGTTTTTGCAAAACATAAGAAGGGAGGTCCTTTGCGAACACACAGAGGGTGGTCCAAAGGAGGGGAGCTCCTGGACGGCTAAGATTTATTCTAAGGATGTCTTGGACAGCCAAGATTACATTTGGGGGGAGGTCCTGGCAACTAAGGTTTTCCGAGGGAGAGCTACGGTCTAGATCTAATCCAAGGAGGTCATTAACGGCTAACATTAAACTTAGGAGGTCTTGGGACTTGTCGAATTTACGAAAACAGTACAAAGCACCGCAGTTTGCCCGTCGGCTCACCACCGACGACTCCGGCCACGACGATGCAAGCCAACGGTGCCAAAACGTGCACAATACTATTGCAAACCAAATGAGGGTACTTTCGATGGCGGAGCTAGCCTAGCGCGCCGGCGAGCCAGAGAGGGGCGGAGGAGCTACTACGACAAAATATGAAAACGCGAAAAAGTTCCGCTACGATCTAATCTAACTGGATCTCGAGCACTAGGGGGTTATTGCGAACACACCTGGACGCAGGGGAGGTCCGAAGGAGCTCAGAGAAGTCCTGGCGGCGGAGACCGACGCCGGAACTATGGACGACAATGAGGACCAGAAGCTCTGCGCAAAGAGGACGTACAAGGATGATCCCGATAGCTTTGCGATGGTCCAGAGGAGGTCCAAGAGCAGTTAATTGACCATGGGCATTCACCGGAGTTGGGGAAGAAGAAGATCGCCTACGGCCGAAGTCCACACAACTCCAATCCAAATTGCTCCTGTGAAAGCAACCCAAAATGGAGTTAGGGACAAGATTTGCGACCCCCAGAGTTACAACAGGAAACGAAAAGCTGGGCAAGAGGAGCACTAGAGCCCTGTCGCCCACGATGAGCTTGGAAGGTCGAAAATGGCGGAAATGAGTGCTCTCGGCGATTGCACTCAACACACAAAGAGAGAGGGCAAGGGTGACAAGAAATGCGGAAGGGGAACCCCAGGAAGGCTCGGAGGTCCACAAATAGGCTCAAGGTCAACCGCGGTGCGGAAACGGATGCGCGGGGACGAAACCAAAAAGGCGACAAGACCTAAAGCTTCCACCAATGCCGAAATGTCAACAGGGCAGGAACTGGACAAGGCTAGTCACTGACACAGGATGGGAACGGGGCTCAGAGCCGTTGAGGAGGGCCCCGCGAAGTGAGCAGTGCCTGCCCGTACCTGCCATGGCGCGCATGGGCATACGAGTGCGCCGTGGAAGAAGAAGAACAGAGGAAGAGGTTGGGAAGGTCGTGGGCGGTCAGATCAAAAATGGACGGCTACGATTGAATTGAACTACTCGGAGGCCCAGCGCTCCCAGGGGAGGTCTGGGGCATTGGATGGAAATCCAACGATCGAAAACTATGCGCCCGATTCGGCCGCGCCCGAGTGCGCTTACTGACCTGGCTCGACCGAGTCAAGAGGTCAAACCCGAGTCTGACTCCAAAAATTTCCAGAGGTTTTCATGTAGTACACTTTCCTCCAAAAATTCTGCAAAGTGCTGAGCTAGGGTTTGGCCCAGAGTCAAACTGGTTTGACTGACCTCTAAAAATACTCAAACAATTTCTAAAAATTGTGAAATTTTTCAGAGGGTCCCACATTAACCCTAGAACTTAGAAAAAATATTTCCAAGGGATGATCACAAGATTAACATGAATGTTTTTGGATGGGCAACGTTTAGGTTAAAAAATGGCTTGTGATTTGTATTTCCATAATTCTTTTACAAGAATTCTTTAGAACATACAAGAAATACAAGATGTAAGAAAAGTTTTTAATTTCTACGCATTTTCTTATATTTGAAACACAAGCCAAAACTTGGGATGTTACAAGTGAGTCCCGAGTAGAACGTGCTCGAGTTTTTGAGTTGGCTGTTTTGTTGGTTTGGGTGTTCTGATCTCTCCCCTTAGCTCTCTCTCCCTTTCCTAATCTTTGGAAGTTCTGGCTGTAACACCCCAACTCAGAACGAGCCTGGAATGCTACCAAAACTAAATACAACTAGAGCGAATTTACAAATTTTCGACAGAGTCTCCCTTGTATAATCAATGAAAAATCAATTTTCTAACAAGTAAATATAATATTTAACAGTAATTTCATTAACCAATTCACTCATGCATAAGGGATAATCATATGAATGTAATCAAATAACACCATTCTCACATCCATAAATTATTTTGTCATTCATAATCATAAAATAACCATGGGTATTTATCAGCAGTCTATTTATTCTTATGTGATGCTAAAATAACAATTGCATTAATGTTGTGAAGTGGTGCGTGCTTTCCAATCATCTACTCCCGCCCATGCATGACGTCTTTACCAGAAGTACCTAAATCAAAACAAAGCAAGGGTGAGCCATAGGACTCAGCAAGTATCAACAAGGTTACATAATCATAAAGACATGACAGCATAAACAACTTTAATCAACTTCATTCATGGCATTTCAAATACTAGAAATTTAATGATAATGCTATGCACTCTTTGTTCTTTATCTCTTTACGCATTTTACCGGTAATGCGGGGTATTCATCCGTCGATGAGTACCTTTGCCTGTGCCCTTTGGCACAGGGACCAAGAGCCTATACATCACATGTATAGGGACCTTTGCCCGTCATCACAATGACGAGGACCTCTGTATCCATTGCCCACATTCCATGAATGTGGGGACCTCAAGCCTGTCATTACATGACAGGGACCTCAACAATGTACTCTTGATCACCACATGACCAAGTTTCAATATGCTCAAACATGCACAAGTACTACAACATCATATTTTCAATAACATAAATCAATATATATTCAGAGTATGTAAACAATAGCATCATGAAGGAACCTTAAGTATAACTTGCAAACATCAACACAACTAGAATCATCTCCACAACACATTCACGTGGCAATGTTGAACAGTACACCATTCAAACATAACATGCAACCAATACTACACATAAACCCGAATACTTGCCTCAACCGTGCAAGAACGGCGGACACGAAGTGGGTGCTGCCCTTGGGATCTCGCTGCCACCTGGACAAGAATATAACCCCAAACTAAGACTAGCATACTGGACCAAAATCATACATAACATCACAATCGAAATCACTATCTTCTTATTATTTCTAACTTTTCTAATTTCTAGCGATCGGTCTCTGCAGACAGCAGACTTCAAAATTCATAACTTTCTTCTCAGGAGTCCAAATAGGATGATCTTGGACTTTCTGAAAAGATAATTAAGTTGCCTAAATAAACCTAGTTGGGGTGACCCTCTGATTCGGCCATCTTCTACCCCTACCAATCCCTTTAGTCAGAGCAGCTCATCAGCGTTATGTTTCTGGACAGAAATAAAGAAAATAGCATAACTTTCGCTACATTCATCCAAATTCAGTGATCTTTAGTTTTCCTGAAAGCTAAGAGAATTAGCTTCATTTTCGTTATGGTGAGACCCTCTGGAAACTCCTCTAACAGCAAGTTTAAATCAGGTTAAACTGGCACTGTCAAATCTGTTACCCACAGAAACATCATAGCACAAAAAAAAATCATAACTTTGGCTACCGAAGTCCGAATGACCTGATTCTTGTCGGCAATGAAAGATAACTACGATACCCACAACTTTCTAGGAGATGCCCAGACCCAAATCTGCCTTTACCCTAACCAAAAACGACAATATAAGCTGCTGCAGAACACCGATCTACTGTCATCCGAAAATTGGACAACAAGAAAACGACCCAAAACAAAGAGCAACGAGTTACCCCTTGCAAGAACGAGCGAAGGTGCGCTGCGACGTGATGACCACCATGCTTCGCCATGGATCCCTTCTTCTTCCCTTCTCTTTTTCTCTTCTTCTCTTCCCTTTTTCTCCTCCTTCTTGGCCGGCCACCCCAAGGGATCCTTCTTCTTCCTCTTGGCCAGCAACAATGGGGAACAGGGAGGGGCGCAAGGAGGTGGGGAGGCAGGGGCTGCGCAAGGAATGGGGAGGAAAGGGTGGCGGCAGGAAGTGGAAGGGGGAAGAGCGGCGCAAGGGGGAGGAAGAAGAGAAGGGGGGGCTAGGGTTTGCCCCCTTTAAGGCGGCCCTCCACCTCCCTCTTGGGCCAAAACCCAACAGTAGGAGGCCTTAGCCCACTGCCCAAAATTTCTGATTTTCCCGGATAATTCTCTAATTGGTCTTTTCCTTACAGTTCTTTTCATAGTCCTTAGCACTGCACTCGATCAAACCGGCAAAGGTTTACAGTCTAATTGGTCTTTTAGGGATATTACGTCTACCCCTAAAGCAGAGTCGACCCGAATTCTAAACGCCACGATTACTGAGAGAAACTAGCTAAAAACTTAGTGGCGAGAATACACACACAGTGAATAATTCGGATAAAGCTCGCGCATGCAGATTCCAATTCCCAAGTAGCTTCCCTTCGATCGCTGCGACCAAAGTATCTTTACATACTTCAAGGTCTTATTCCTTAGTGCCTTCTCGACCTTTCCAAAATTCTCATGGCTTGGACTCAAAGGACAAATCTTGTTCAATGGTTAAAGGTTCTAGTGAAATGTGGTGTTCGGATCACGCAGTATTTCCTCAACATGGAGACATGAAACACGTTGTACACACCCTCATGAACTCAGGAGATCCAAGCGGTATGCCAACTTCCCAATCCGGCTAGGATCGCAAAAGGTCCAACGTATCTCGGGTTAAGCTTCCCTTTGGTACCAAACCTCACTACACCTTTTGTGGAGACACCTCAAGAGTACCTAGTCACCCACTTCAAATTCTAAGTCCCGCTCCTTACATCCGCATAGCTTTGCATGCGCTCTGAGCCGCTAATAAGTTCTGCCTCACCAAGGCCACTCGTTCCACCGTCTTTTGTACCCAATCTGGGCCTAGAACTGCTTTCTCACCCACAGCTTCCCAACAAAGGGGTGACCTACACTTACGTCCATACAAAACCTCAAATGGAGCGGCTTTTATGCTAGAGTGATACTATTATTATAAGCAAATTCTGCCAAAGGCAACTGATCTTCCCAACTACCCTTCCAAGATAAGACACAGGTTCTCAACATATCCTCCAATGTCTGAATTGTGCGCTCTGTTTGTCCATCTGTCTGTGGATGGAAAGCGGTACTCAAACGGAGTTGTGTGCCCAAAGCATTCTGCAAACTCTCCCAAAACTTGGATACAAACTTAGCGTCCCTGTCAGAAATGATGGTTTTTGGCACTCCATGCAATCTCACAATCTCACGCACATAGATAGGGGCCAAGTCACTAGCTGAGTTAAATCGACAGACAGAATAAAATGTGCGACTTGCTGAACCGATCCACTATAACCCAAATCGCATCCTTACCTCGCGCGACCGAGGCAATGCAACAACAAAATCCATAGAGATATCATCCCATGGCCATTGGGGTACCTCAAAGGTGCAATAACCCCCAGGACGTTTATGTTCAGCCTTCACCTGCTGACAAACACCACAAGAAGCTACAAAATTGGCAATATCCACCTTCATTCTTTTCCACCAGAAATTCTGCTTCAAATCACGGTACATCTTCGTCTCTCCTGGATGAACAGTATACGGAGTGCGATGTGCCTCCTTTAAGATGTCATCCTTAACTCCTGCTTTCTGTGGCACACATAATCGTCCCTTGAATCGCAATGCTCCACACCCATCCAAACTGAAATTCCCTTCCTTTCCCAGGTCCAAACGCTTCCTGACCCTCTGCAAAAATGGGTCATTTTGCTGCGCTTCTTGTACTCGCTGTGGAATGGCTGACCCCAAAATCAGCTGTGTCTCGACATGAGCAGTCCCTACATAGCAATACGATATCTCCATGCGGTCAAAATCCGCAATAAGACAATCCAAAGTAGCCGGTGTCGCCTTGCGACTAAGAGCATCAGCCACCACGTTAGCTTTGCCAGGATGATACTGAATCGTGAGATCATAATCTTTTATCAGCTCTAACCATCTTCGCTGTCTTAGATTCAAGTCCCTCTGTGTAAAAATGTACTTAAGACTCTTGTGATCAGTAAAGATATCACAAGATTCTCCATAAAGATAATGTCTCCAAAGCTTCAAAGCGAACACTCTGCGCCAATTCTAAATCATGAGTTGGATAATTCGCTCATGCTTCTTGATTGTCTAGACGCATAAGCCGTAACCTTCCGCCCCGCATGAGCACACAACCCAAACCAACTCGAGATGCATCGAGTACATCGTGAATCGCTTCTGTGCTCGGGAATAGTAAGAACCGAGCAATCACCAACTTTTCCTTCAAAGTCCAAAGCTGCGCTCACAATCATCGCCCCACGAAACTTCACATCTTTACGAGTGAGCACGGACAACGGCTTTGCAATGATGGAGAAATCCGCACAAAACGCCGGTAATAGCCTCGCCATACCGTAAAACTTCTCACTTCTTTAATATTGGTTGGTCTTGCCCATTCAACTACTGTGGAGATTTTCCCTGGATCGACTGATATTCCTTTTTCATTTATAATATGCCCAAGGAATCCCACTTCAGACATCCAAAATTCACATTTCTTAAACTTGGCATAGAACCTATTCTCTCTTAGCGTCTCCAACACCAACCTCAGATGACGCTCATGATCCACTTTAGTCTTAGAATAGATCAAAATATCATCAATAAAAACTACAACAAATTCATCCAGATACTCATGCAGTATCCTGTTCATAGTCTCCATAAAAACAGCAGGGGCATTCGTTAGTCCAAATGACATAACTTTAAATTCAAAGTGCCCGTACCTTGTAGAGAACGTCGTTTTCTCAATATCTTCCTTTCGGACAGGGATCTGGTTATAACCCGACTGAAGGTCTATCTTTGAAAACACCTTTGCCCCTCTCAACTGATCAAATAAGTCTTCAATGCGAGGCAAAGGATATTTGTTCTTGATGGTTAGCTGGTTAAGAGCACGGTAATCAATACACATGCGCCAACTACCATCCTTCTTCTTGGTAAACAATACCGGAGCTCCCCACGGAGACACACTAGGTCGAATAAGATCTTTCGCTTTTAGATCATCCAACTGTTTCTTTAATTCCTCCTGGAAAGGACGTGCCAAACGGTACGGGGTCATAGAAACCGGTTGAGCACCCGGTATCAAATCAATCCGAAACTCCACGGGACGAGGAGGGGGCATCCCTGGCAACTCTGCTGGAAAAACATCTAAGAACTCTCGAACCACCGGAACTAATTCTGCAGTCAAAGAGGAACTTGGCTTCCCCATTAGAGACAAAAGAAACCCACTCTTCACGACTCGGCTACCAGGATACAAGCTAGCCAACACACAGAGAGAATAAGAGGGCACTACCTGAAAAACTACCTCAAGCCCGAAGGTGCTTGCAGAGTTCTTGTCTTCCAAAAGCACGAAATAATCGCTCGATAGCTATGTAACCATCCATACCCAAAATAACATCAAATGACTCCATTTTGGGACCATTAAATTAGCAATGAAATCTTCCCCATCCAATGAGATCACACAACCCGGATCGATGTGGAACTAGCAAGAATTCCCGTGAGAATTAACTAAACCGACTTAGCTATAGATTGCACTCTCAAATTGGCCCGGCTAACAAACTCTAACGATACAAAAGAGAAAGTAGCTCTGAGTCAAAAAGAACATAAGCCTCCATCAATCCACTAAGAGCGCACTGTCACCACATCAGACGCCCCTGCCGACTCTGCCGTCGGCATGGCATAGAAATAACTGCACTTTGGGCGGAAGAAACTCCGATACGATAAGGGGGTGCCAGCATCGTAGGAGAGTCTTGAAGGTGCAAGCTGAAAGCGGCGCTGCGCAGAACCGGTGGCCAAAAGTACCCGGCGGTGGCATCCTCCGTGATCTTCAAGATAGGGCCGAGGCGACCCCAAGCCCGAGTAGGTGTGGCCGCTAACATCTGGCCCGACCCTCGCGAAGACGCCGCCGCTCGTCTCGACGCGGTTCTGTTCCTATTTAATATCTTGGCGGGATTCGCCGACGGATCAATGCCTTGTGGCCCTCCCGACCACGGTGGCGACAAGATCTGACCAAGAACACTCGACGCCCGATGCTCATTGCCACACTTGAAACATTTCATACCGCCTTACGAATCGGCGCAACCTAGGCCCACTCACTCGCGATCGGAAGTAAAGATGATTGTGGCCTTGTGGTTCGGACTAGAAGGAATTCTGCGGCCTTTGAACTTCTTGAAGGCGGCGAAATGACCCACTTCCTCCTCCAAAATTCTCGCAGGAAAGCGGGTAGGCTACACTAGCGCAAATTAAAAATTCTACCCAGTAAACCAAGATCACTGCGATTATAGATCACGGTCTTACCACTAGACGCGCAGTGCGGAAGTTGATGCGTCCGGGCGGGTGTAGTCGTACCAAGTTGATGCGATGCGTCGTCGCGAGTAGTCGTACTACTTCCTGCGTCCTCGTCGTGGCATCCCATGCATCTGGCTCCTTTCTTGCGGTTCGTCCCAACGCCACGGATGCGGCGCCTTCAAAGGTATCCACACGTGCGGGAGAGCGCGCGCGGACTACTAGATCCGCGCGGCGACTAGGGCGTGGGAGGGGTGGCGGCGGGGTTTGGGGATGTCACGAAAAACTCAACCCTCAACCAGCGCGCCTACCCTCCTTTTATAGACGTCCTTATAATGGGCTTCTACAAATAGAGGCCCATTAGGACTCAATGCCCGCCTAGTCGGATCAATCCGAATTAGGCTTCACCCTTAAGTGTGTGACCTATGGTTCACATATGTTTAGACATGACGCGAGTACACATACTTGGTCAATAGTTGGTAGCCTCTAGCAAGACGTGCCAACTCCTAAACATACGTAAAGATCATATCGGACGAACCATCACAACGTTATGTACATGCCAATCTCTTTGCCTCACGATATTCAATCGAGCTCCAAGCTGACCACTCTTTTCGATCTGTGATCCGGAATCCCTTACTAGGTTAACTCTTAACCTTAAGTAGCATGGCCATGCATTTCGGATCCGATCACTCGAGGGCCCAGAGATATCTCTCGGTAGAGAGGGCAAATCCCATCTCGACCGACCATGCCTCGCAAACATGCTTCATGACAAACCCGAAAGCTACCTTTATAACTACCCGCCATTTGAGTAGCGTTTGATAGCCCCTAAGTAGGTCGATTCACATCTCAAGTACATGCGACAATCTCGAGTCTAAGGACAAGCGTACACATTGTGTAGAGAGAACCATAAGAATAATTACTATGTCTCATGTTGGGTCGGTCCAACCCCATGTTCTAAACATGTGTCCACATTATTGGTTTGACATCTCCATGTCTATGACCTGTGAAACATGGTCATCAACCGATACATGTGCTAATCCATCATTCACGTGTGTCCTCACATGAACTCCGACTAGGGACAACTTTAGAATAACCATACAAGTAAAGAGTTTCACAAACAAGTCACATACTTGTTAATCAACACAAAGGCAATATTCAAGGAACATTTATTAAATCATGGATACAATGAAATATCATCATCAATATGATTGCCTCTAGGGCATATCTCCAACAAATTCTTCTTCTGGCTGCCACTAGCCCCATCCTGGACCATGGTACCTCCTGTACCTGGTAGATCCTCCCCAAGCTGCATCTCTAGCTCCATGCCCCTGGCTTGCTCTACCAGGGAGCTAAAGTCACGCAATTCTAGCGCTCCCAAAACCTGACGGAACTCCTGCCTGAGCCCCCTGCGAAACCTCTTAGCCTTTTCTGCCTCATCTGTAGCCACTGCCGGTACAAAGCGGATCAGGTTGTTAAAACCCGCTTCATATTCCGACACCGTCATCTTACCCTGCTTGTAGCTCTGCAGTGAGACTTCCATCCTCTCCACAAACGATCTTTGGATAAAACCTCCTCAAACTGTTCCACAAACAACTCCCATGTAATGGGGCCATGGCGCAGATCCTAGCTGTCAAGACTCCTCCCACCAAATATCCGCTTGCCCTTAAGCCGAAAGCCACAAACTGTGCCCGCATCTCCGACGTCATCCCTAAAGCACCAAAGTGTCTCTCCATGTGACGCAGCCAGTTGGCCGCATCCACTGGAGTGCCCAAGCCATCAAAAGTATCAAGGCGCAGGGCGTTCCACTGGTGAAGTCCCATATTAATTGCTGCAGGTACTACTGCGGGAGCCACCAATGGGACAGGGATCGGTGCAGCCGGTGGAGCCTGGTTTTCTTGAACTGCTGAAGCGACCTCCTCCTCTGACCTCGCAGGACTTGCTTCACCAGCTACAGAATTCTGAACTTCTGGCGGGGGCATTGCCTGGCCTCGCCCGGCACCCTGCCGGCCACGACCACGACCTCTGCCTCTTGCCATCTAAGAACACCACAACAAAACTAACCACAATAAGCATAAGAATAACTAGTATAAAAAATTCAAGAACAATCATATAATGACAATAGCGTAGTGCAATGCAAAAGAAAACCCAATCCCACCCCATCGTGCTTAGTGTGTCAAAATTAATTTTCGATGCCCGCGACCTACTGACCCGCTCGATACCAATTGTAACACCCCAATTCGAACGAGCACGGAATGCTACCAAAACTAAATACAACTAGAGCGAATTTACAAATTTTAAATGAGTCTCCTTGTATAATCAATGAAAAATCAATTTTCTAACAAGTAAACATAATATTTATGATAATTTCATTAACCAATTCACTCATGCAAAGGGATAATCATATGAATGTAATCAAATAACACCATTCTCACATCCATAAATTATTTCGTCATTCATAATCATAAAATAACCATGGGTATTTCGTGATCTATTTATTTTTATGTGATGCTAAAATAACAATTGCATTAATGTTGTGAAGTGGTGCGTGCTTTCCAATCATCTACTCCGCCCATGCATGACGTCTTTACGAAGTACCTAAATCAAAACAAAGCAAGGGTGAGCCATAGGACTCGACAAGTATCAACAAGGTTACATAATCATAAAGACATGACAAAGATAAACAACTTTAATCAACTTCATTCATGGCATTTCAAATACTAGAAATTTAATGATAATGCTATGCACTCTTTGTTCTTTATCTCTTTACGCATTTTACCGGTAATGCGGGGAATTCATCCGTCGATGAGTACCTTTGCCTGTGCCCTTTGGCACAGGGACCAAGAGCCTATACATCACATGTATAGGGACCTTTGCCCGTCATCACAATGACAGGGACCTCTGTATCCATTGCCCACATTCCATGAATGTGGGGACCTCAAGCCTGTCATTACATGACAGGGACCTCAACAATGTACTCTTGATCACCACATGACCAAGTCTCAATATGCTCAAACATGCACAAGTACTACAACATCATATTTTCAATAACATAAATCAATATGTATTCAGAGTATGTAAACAATAGCATCATGAAGGAACCTTAAGTATAACTTGCAAACATCAACACAACTAGAATCATCTCCACAACACATTCACGTGGCAATGTTGAGCAGTACACCATTCAAACATAACATGCAACCAATACTACACATAAACCCGAATACTTGCCTCAACCGTGCAAGAACGGCGGACGAAGTGGGTGCTGCCCTTGGGATCTCGCTGCCACCTGGACAAGAATATAACCCCAAACTAAGACTAGCATACTGGACCAAAATCATACATAACATCACAATCGAAATCACTATCTTCTTATTATTTCTAACTTTTCTAATTTCTAGCGATCGGTCTCTGCAGACAGCAGACTTCAAAAATTCATAACTTTCTTCTCAGGAGTCCAAATAGGATGATCTTGGACTTTCTGAAAAGATAATTAAGTTGCCTAAATAAACCTAGTTGGGGTGACCCTCTGATTCGGCCATCTTCTACCCCTACCAATCCCTTTAGTCAGAGCAGCTCATCAGCGTTATGTTTCTGGACAGAAATAAAGAAAATAGCATAACTTTCGCTACATTCATCCAAATTCAGTGATCTTTAGTTTTCATGAAAGCTAAGAGAATTAGCTTCATTTTTCGTTATGGTGAGACCCTCTGGAAACTCCTCTAACAGCAAGTTTAAATCAGGTTAAACCGGCACTGTCAAATCTGTTACCCACAGAAACATCATAGCACAAAAAAAATCATAACTTTGGCTACCGAAGTCCGAATGACCTGATTCTTGTCGGCAATGAAAGATAACTACGATACCCACAACTTTCTAGCAGATGCCCAGACCCAAATCTGCCTTTACCCTAACCAAAAACGACAATATAAGCTGCTGCAGAACACGATCTACTGTCATCCGAAAATTGGACAACAAGAAAACGACCCAAAACAAAGAGCAACGAGTTACCCTTGCAAGAAGCAGCGAAGTGCGCTGCGGCGTGATGACCACCACGCTTCGCTGCGGATCCCTTCTTCTTCCCTTCTCTTTTTCTCTTCTTCTCTTCCCTTTTTCTCCTCCTTCTTGGTGGCCACCCCAAGGGATCCTTCTTCTTCCTCTTGGCCAGCAACAATGGGGAACAGGGGAGGCGCAAGGAGGTGGGGAGCGGGGGGCTGCAAGGGAATGGGGAGGGAAAGGGTGGCAGAGGAAGTGGAAGGGGGAAAGAGCCGCGCAAGGGGGAGGAAGAAGAAAAAGGGGCGGCTAGGGTTTGCCCCCTTAAGGCCGCCTCTCCACCTCCCCTCTTGGGCCAAAACCCAACAGGCCGGAGGCCTTAGCCCACGCTACCCAAAATTTCTGATTTTTCCCCCGGATAATTATCTAATTAGTCTTTTCCTTACAGTTCTTTTCATAGTCCTTAGCACCGCACTCGACCGAAACCGGCAAAAGGTTTACAGTCTAATTGGTCTTTTTCGGGATATTACACTGGCAAATGGTGAAAACTCGTGGTAGTGACAGCACCAGTGGTCAGGGCAGAGCTATTGGCAGTAATCCAGAGGCACCAGTTCCGCAACCACCTCCACCTCTAGCTGAAGGTCCAGATTGGAATCAGATGATGGTAAATCAAGCCCAACTGATCAATTTGTTGGCTCAGTCCATCAACAGCACTCAGAATCTCCAAGCAGCCGCAGCAGCTCAACCACCAGTTTTTGTTCCACCTCCCCCAAGGGCCAACATTGCTGAGTTTATGAGGATGAGACCTCCCACTTTCTCCAATAGTGCTGAGCCATTGGAAGCTGATGATTGGCTCAGGACAGTGGGTACGAAATTGGACATGATCTAGTGTCCAGATCATGAGAGGGTGCTCTTTGCCTCTCACCAGCTCCAAGGACCAACCTCAAAGTGGTGGGACAACATCACCCAGTCTCACACTAATGCTCAAACCATCACTTGGGAAGAGTTTGTGCAAGCTTTCTGCCATGCACACATTCCCCCGGGCATGATGACATTGAAGAAGAAGGAATTTCGTATTTTGTGTCATGGCAATCGTTCAGTCACTAACTATTTGCACAAGTTTAACTAGTTGGTAAGATATGCACTGTAACAGCCCTAACTTAGGGTTTGTATTTCAAATGTAAAATTTTGAGGAGAAATAAAAACTTTTGATGCCTCATGAAATCATTTGGAAGTTTTCCAAATTTTCCCTAAACAAATTCCATTTTCTAAGGTTTAATTCTTGTGAATGGAAATTGTTGCCAACAAATTCTTGACCTTGAACTTGTGATCATCCTCTGCAAATATTTTTCCTATCATCTTGATCATCCCATCTACCTCCCTGAATTATCTCACAATTTTTAGATTTTATTTGCTATTTCAAATGGCCAAGTCAACCTAGTTTGAAATCTGGTCAAGCTTCTGTTCAGCAGCTTGTGAATTTTATTGGGAGAAATCTAGTGCATGAAAACTCCTGGAAAAATTTCACAAGGTTGTCCTATGTTCCAGTAAGCTCCCATAAAAATTTAGGAATTTTTGGAGCTCTAGAACTACCTCTAAAAATTCCTCAAACCCTCTCTGTCTTTTTAATTCAAATCCGAAATCACTGTTCCTCGGGTTCAAACCCCACTTGGGCTCGAGTCCGACCGCACCTAATGGACTCGGTCGCACCGCCTGAGTTGCACCGCGGCGAGCCCGATGGCGTCACCGTCCGATGAAGATCAAGCGGTCCACGTTGCTTGCCTCGTCGACTGTCAAGAATGCATACACCATCTCGGCCGTCCATCTCAGATCTAGCGGTCAGCACAATCTTGATCGAGTCAAACCAGCTCATCGCGCCGCATCAGACCTTGACTCGCACCGCTTTGTCACAGTCTCTGACAAGTGGACCCTACCTGTCAGGTCCGCCCTCGTCTTCTCCGCACCTCACCGGAGCTCACGGCGCGCGCATGATGCGCGCCACGTACCTACGCCGCTGCCACCTTTTTGTCCTCGTGTCACCCAGAAGCATCGCGGGGTCTCATTTACCCACCGAGTCCATCCACTATCCTTCGCGTCCATTTCGTGCCTTCTCGCCCAAATTTCCTCCGCGGCGAGTAGAACCCGAGCGTAGTACCGCCTAATCGGAGCGCCTTTGAGCCCGCTGGCGTCGCACCATCGTGATCCACTCTACTCGCCGCCTCCATTTTGCCCATCCGGATCATCGGCATCCGGTGGATCGCTCGAGCAACTTCATCGTCTTCGCCGGCAGCCTCGGCCGCGAGCTTGCTAGCGTTACGTAAGTCTCAAGCCTCGGCGTTTGGTTCCACTTGATCGCAATGCTCCGCGATGCTCTAGGTGGGTTCGTTTACGTCTTTGATGCATCATGGAGGGTGTGCGACCTTCTTCTCCGGGTACGGTGATTTGCCGCCGCGGCGTTTCCGGCCACTTCCGTGCTCCATCGTCGTCTTGATCGTGGGCGAAACCTTCCTGGAGTCAAGGCGAAGCTGGTGCGCACCCTCCCGTAGCTTCTCGAAGCTCGTATCGTCTTCTCCGCGAAGGCCGCATCTTCTTCTCCGCCTTTGTTCGCCGTCAGCTCGCCGCCGGCATCTTTGAGGTCCCGGGTCACCGTCATCAAGTTCGCAAGGACGCGGTGAACCCGAAGGTACCACTCTCTCGCCCAGAAACCCTCTGGTTAGCTAGATCACCTGCACGGCCGCGCCGCCGTCCCCGTGCGTGCCGGTGAGCCGCCGGTGGAGTTTAGTTATCGCTAAACTTTGTTTAGTTATGTCGCTGACTTGTGGGCCCTCTCTGTTAATCGCGTTTAGAAATCCTTTAATCCAACCGTTATGTTATTCTCTTAGTCACTGCCATGTGGGTCCATGCTGTCAGTTGGTGGTTGTGCAGCTTTGATGCTACGTTTTCTCTGTTGGGAAACGTATTTCTCTGTGAGTATATGTTAGAAGTACACTTTGATAAGTCAAAGACGTATTCTTAGAATATGCCTTCGACGTCGCCGTTAGTATTCTTTGAGTCAAGTTTGACCTAGTCGCCGTTTCTCGTGTCCACTGCATCGTGGCTGGCTAGCTCGCTGTGGATAGAAAAAGGAATAAATGTTTTAGTATTTCTGTAATGTGTTTTTAGTTGCACTATTAATTCATTGAAACTTAGAAAATGCATAACTAATTCAATTTATCTCTAAATCGCATGAAACAAGTGCTGGTAATTTTCATTTTAAATGTAGTATTTACTAAAATTGTGTTCACCCATGTCTCTGTTAGCAAGAATCTGGTTATCGATTAATTGGTGTATTGTGTATTTTCCAAATTAGAAAATCCATATCTTTCTCAATAATTGTCCAAATCCAGTAAACCCAACTTTGAAAATTTTCATTTTTAGTATACTAATTATCGAATAGATTTTAGATACTATTTCGTTCTTGAAAATTTGTTAAATGGCGACAAGTGCTTTGATGTGTATTTAGCTTAGAAAATTCATGGAAAATTCATAATAACTTCAAATAAATTATTCTCTATTTCTAAAAATATGTTAGATCTTGCTTAGCTGCTATGTGAATTTTGGTATGTTTTGTTGTTCTTTGTATGTTTGAGCTTTGTCGATGTTATTCGTTCTTATTAAGCTATTATTTGTTCAATCGTTAGGCCGACATTTGCGGTAACCACGAGGCGATCCTCTGTGAGTTGAGCATTCGAGCAACATGATGCTGTGCAAGCAGTTTGATCATGTTAATCCCAGTATTTTAAAGTCTAATATTTTGTTTCAACTGTATGTATGCATCGCTTAATTTGTGTTAAATTGGTTAGTTAATCCTTTAGATGCATAATCTGTAGGCAAATGATATTCCTCTACTACCTGAGCCTAGGTTATTTGCTGTGATTAGAGATCGCTGGATGATCTCTTCTCACTTAGTAGATCCGGGTCAAGTTGCTTAGACATGCTTAGCTATCGGTAGAACTGGGCGGTTATCGACTTTAGTCGGTAGCCTTGATCACACAAAAATTATTAAAACTTTATAGTTCAGCATTTTGCTATGTTACTTGTGAAAACTAAAATAAAAACAAAATGATTTGGACTTGGGCACTGTGGTAAGATTGGTGTGATCTCATTGGGTGTGGCTGGAATGGTGCCCAGTCGATTAAGGACCGAGTTACTTGCGCCACGTCTTGAGCATTTTGCGTGCTAACCACACTAGAGTATATGGGACCTCTCTTGACCTAGTACTTTGGCGTGTATTGGCTCGGTCGCAGGAGGTCGCGGGAGGGATGGAGGTGGGAGCATGGTAGTTGTCAGAAAAGCTTTATCACGAGTGGGTAGTTGTCTTTTCGGCTTTACCATGTAAGAGTATGGATTTCTATCCATACGAGCGGCTCGTAGTTAATACGCAATATTGGAAAAAGTCTCGTAGGACTTAGCCGTGCGACATACCCGGAAGTGTGCTTTGGCTTAAAGCGATGCAGAAGTGTGGGTACATTGGTACACCCTGCAGGGTTCAAACTATTCGAATAGCCTCGTCCTAGGTTATGGACACGCTCGGATACGCCCCGTAAGAACTAGACTACAACATTTAAATTAAAACTTGATGGGTGGTACGAATCTGGGGATTCGTGCTATGTGGTGGTGACTATTGGGATAGTCACTTCTAGGTGGTCACTTGTATCTATCTTTATTTTGATTATTTCAATATTAAAAATGAATTGTAAACTTGCCTTCAAACTGTATTACATTATTGCAAACAAATCTGGCTTTGTGCAAATGAAACATATGGCCTCCACCAAATAAGCCTGCATGTAGTCTATGAACAGGTCTGCTAGTTCACACGTCAGTCTTGCGGGTACAAAGACAATCTTTGTACTCAGATGCTTTGCTTAATGTTTTTGTTGCAGAGGAAGAAGGTGAGCCCCAAGGGCCTCACTTCTGTGAGCTGTGTTGCCGTTTCGTGGACGACTAGATTTGGCGGTCCGGTCAGATGCCTTGTGTGTTGGAGGCACACTGATTGGCTTTGTTTATAGCCATCTTATGGCACTTTTGCTTCCGCTGTCCGTCTTGTTTATTTGTGTATCTTGTGGCATCGTCGCCTTTATGCTGTAATAGCTCTACTATTTGTTTATCTTCCGTTTGGTAGTGTAGTGTTTGGACTCTATGTTTGGAATGGAGTTGATGTCTAATTTTGTACCGAGGTGTGTATCTTCGCTCGGGAAGTATACATATCTCGAGATCATTTATTTGATTTGTGATGCTAGGACCATGTGGTTGGTTAAGCATTACAAGCCAAATAAATTGGGGTCCTCACAAAGTTGGTATGAGAGCCATTCTGACCGTAGCAACCCAAGCTTAGTCGTCTTTAGGATATTTTGAAAAAGCTTAATTTCAAAGTATAAAAAGGGTTTATGAAAACCTAGGCAGATTCTCGATTTTACTCCTTACCTATCTTAGCCTTCTACTCTCATCTTACTCTAATTTGAGTTTAAAACTTGGTTTCTCTCTTTCCTTTCAAAAGATAGTTACTACCGGGTAGAATCAGTCTTTGGGAGAACCATAGAGAATTAGTCTAATTAAAATTTGTGGGGCATAAGGGTAAGATATGTATGAGTTTGCTAAGTGTCCGATTTTTGTCAATTGGTTTTGTAACTTAAAAGTCTTGTGTTTGTTTTGTCTTTGTTAGTGTTATTTGCGGTGGGTTGTCGACTTCGTGTTTTCCGCTATTGTTAACTTGTCTTAGTGAAACAGATGGCGGGAGAACGCGTGCGATCAGCCAGGCTGGTCATGATGAGGAGCTTCCCCTCCTCCGACCATGGTCGAGGTGCTCGCCGGATCGAGCGAAACCGCATGGACGACGCGTATCTTGGAGGTTATTGCTAGGAATACCTCCACTCCCGCCGATGGTGGCGCCACCGACTCGCGGGGACTTGCGAGTTCCTCCGTACACGACGCCGACTTTCTCCCGCCCGAGGACCTCTCGATGCGGATGATTGGTGCCATGGTTGAGCGAAAGCTCAACATAGCTCGATGCCGTGCACGCGGGATAAGGCGCTCTTCGCCCCACCGCCTGAGGCGCGACACTCATGGTGGGAGAACTATCTCGCCATGCGGCCGCGGGCCATGTGGTCGCATGGGAGGAGTTCAGTCGCTTTCGTCGGGCACACATCCCCGATGGCCCGATGAAGTCAAGAAGAAAGAATTCTCGCGCTCAAGCAAGGGCGCAAATCGTGACGGAGTATCTATACGAAGTTTAATCATCCGCTCGTTATGCTCGGGAGGTGGCCTCAGATGAGGCTAGCGGTGAGAAGTTTATGGATGGTTTGTCCAAGAGCTGCAGGATGTGCCGCCTATTGTGGACTTCCGACTTTCGTGCCTTGCTGATAAGGCCATTGTTCTTGAGCACAAGGCAAAGGCGCTGGGTGAGTCCGCAGCGCAAATGGGAGGCACATCAGTCTACTCACACCAGCCTCACTCGTCCCCGGGCTGGGCTAGCACCAGGGGCCCGTTCTTTTGCTCCACCGGCGCCGAGGCCATCTGCACCAGCTCCTCGCCCACCGCAGGCCGTGTTTCAGCCACGTGCGCCTGCGATCCAGCAGCAGGGTGGCCTCCGCAATCCGGCGGCCGAGGTTACTTGTTTTCGCTGCCACAACAAGGGCCACTACGCCAACGCTTGCCCTCAGAGTGTTGCAGTAGCCCCTCGTCCTAATGGAGGACGCGGGCAGGGGAGTGGTCACCCACCTGACCAGAAGGTTATCCAGAAGACCCAGGGTGCGAGCAGCGGTCGAGTCAACCACCTTTCACCGAGGAGGCTCGGGAGCGCCGATGTCGTGGATGGGTACACTTCTTGTTAATTCTCGCCCCGCCAGCAGATATTTGATTCTCGAGCATCGCATTCTTTTATTTCGAGGTCATTTGCTGCTGCTAGTGGTCTTCACCTGTTCCTTTGGGAGTTCTTTGCTCATCCGCTCTCGGGTCGGAAATGAGAGCGATTTATAGTGCCGGGATGTTCCTATCGAGTTAAAGGAGTGGGATTTTTGGTAAACCTTATTCGCTCGCCAATGAGTCCGATGTGATTCTTGGCATGGATTGGTTGTCCCAACACTTGGGGCAAATCGACAGCCGTGAAAATTGTCTATCTCACCACTCTTCAAAGTAGTAGGTTTGATTTTCGCCGCAAATGCAGGGCCACATCTATGTGCATTAGAGGCGGTTAGCCTTGCAAATTCAGGATGTACCCATAGTATCTCGACTTTGTGGATGTCTTTCCAAGATTTGCCCGGATGCCTCCCGCGTTCGAGACCTTGAGTTTGCTCATTGAGTTGCTGCCCTGCATCGCTCCGATTTCGAAGGCGCCTGACGAATGCGTCCCAATGAGCTAGAAGAATTGAAGAAGCAGCTTGTGAGCTCCAAGTAAAGGGTTTTATCCGCCCCAGCTCATCTCCTTGGGGTTGTCCGTGATCTTTGTGAAGAAGAAGGACAAGACTTTGCGCATGTGTTGATTATCGCCCTCTCAATGAGGTGACTGAAGAACAAATATCCTCTCGCCCGCATTGATGATCTGCTTGATCAG
>CM070640.1:26732282-26968683 GCA_036346255.1 Ampelocalamus luodianensis
ACGGTTCCTCACTGAGAAGATCGGGCCTCCCCCGTATCACCTTCCCATGCATGCCGCTGCCTCGAGAGGTACGTAGAAGAAACAACACAACAAGAGTGAGTCCACGACTCAGCAAGTACAACAAAATAATATAGAATATACTGGAACAAGAACATAACATTCACAATATTCGAATACGTAGGTAGAATGGCAGAAATCTTATGCAAGAATGAAATGCATGCTCTTATCTTCTGCTTATATCGGTATAGCCAGTGAACACCCGTCGGTGTTCACTCAGGCTTGCATTATCCAAAATGCGGGAATCCAAGGCCCGTATGAAGAATATTTCATAACGAGGATCCAATTTGCCCACATTAGAATGGTGGGTCTTACTTGCCCATACTAGAACAATGGGACTTCACTACCCACTCCTGTGGGTGAAACATGAATGAATGAATACATTGAATTGAAAACATACTCTCAACGAAGCACGAAATATCATCCATGAAAGGAATCATATAATACTAGAATTATTCACAATTTTGCCCATATTGAAATGATGGGGCTTCACTACCATGGATTAACAACCGTGAATGGAAACAAGAATTATTGGAATTACTCACAATTCATAGAATTTAATCACTACATAAACATCAAACATGATGAACAATTAAACGATCAATACAATCCAAGTTGTACTTGCCTTTCGCGTTGCGACGCGTTAGGAGGCAAGGATGATGCCACTAATCTCGAAGTCTCTCCTCCTACACAAGTAAATTACTTAAATAAGTACAACATGATAACTAGCCACTACTTGCTACAGTCACTACTCGCTACGCTCTACCTCGTCTACCCAAAACCCAAGGTTAAATATTTGTTCTACTCAAGCTAGACAACATTCTAACAGGAAGTCACACTGGACAACAGTGTTAAAAGTTACAAAACTTTTGCTCTAAAACTCAAAAAAGTTGTAACACCCTAGTTATTCGGAAGCCAAGATATTACCTAAATAATCTAACATACAACCATAATACGGAAAAATTTAAACATTAACTCATCTAATGACGATAAGAGATCAAAATTAATTAGAACATAGAGGAAAATATCAACCACTTCTAAGTTTATTTATTACAGTTCATCTCTTAACGAATGAAAGAAATAACAAAGTTCTATTACTGAAACTGGGATATGGTGAAGTGAATGATTAGTGCATGTCTACCCCCTCCCAATAGGGCCATCATCATCGTTCACCTAAAATAAACAAACAAAGCAAGAATGAGTCCGAGACTCAGCAAATACAGTAAATAATTGGACATACAACAAATATGAATAAGACAACATCTTTAAAGAATTTGAACACAACACCGAATGAAAATCTGAAAGAATGGAATCAATGGATTGAATGAAATGAATAGACTACACTCCTGCTTATACCGGTATAACTAGTGACACACCCGTCGGTGTTCACTTAAGCCCGTATTTAACAAAATACGGGGATCCAAATCCTGTATAAAGAACGTTTCATACGGGTGTCCAAAACTACCAACATTGGAATGGTGGGTCTCACATGCCCATACTGGAATTAATGGGACTTTAAACTCCACTCCCGTGGATACTCCACTCCCGTGGATGGAACATGAAAATAGATGCATGAATGAACTTATGAATAATGACTAGCATTATCTCCAAACACGTGAATTTCACACATGAAAGGAACATCAACATTGAAGCTTCTCACGTATCAAATAAAAACACAATACTAATATCAAGCATCCAGTATTCACAATTCATACGAAAGTCAATGTACTTGCCTTTAGCGTTGCGATGCGTTAGGAGGCAAAGACGATGCCGCTAACCTCGGAGCCTCACCTCCTACACCATTAAATTACTCAATAAGAACCACGATATCAAGACACTACTCACAACACTCCTAACTCATACCCCAAAACCCCAACGCTTAATTATACACTTTACTCAAATTGAACTACATTCTAGCAGGAAGTCGTAATGGACAGCAGTACTAAAATTGACATAACGTTTTCTCTGAAATTCGTAAAAATGTAAAATAAGGCTTGATTTAAAGGTAACAAAATTATCTACAACAATCTAGTTGGTGGAAATCCCAAATTCTATATGCATCTAACGCCAAAAGACCGATGAACACCGTCTGTCCAAACTACTCGACAAAACCGGGTAGCAGCACGAAAATAGTCATAACTTCTAATTGGCTGTTCCAAACTTAGTGTTCTTTATCAATAACGAAAGCTAAGACCAAGGTATACAATAACCTAGTTGGGTGAAAACCCTGAATTTGCCATTAACTTAATCATATTTTAAAAGATAACTTGACAGTTCATTCTCGTCAGGATTCTGAACACCAGAGACGAAAACTATCATAACTTTTGAACCGTACGTTGGAATTAAGCGATCTTTACGTCCACTGAAAGCTAAGAACGAAACCCACATAACTCTAGGAGATGGGATCCTCTGATTCGGCATCTAAGATTGCAAAATTGGCCACGCAACAATCTGGACAGAATTGACTTCCTAATCGCAGCAATTCGATCCAATCAACCTATTCGAATTCGCATCTAAAACAACCTAAACAGCGAGCGGAATCCATCGTTACCCTTGTAGAATCACCGGAGATTGCTGATCAAATCCCATGAAAAAGTTCTCCTTCAACTCTCGCTTCCTTCCTCTTCTTCTTCCCACATTTCTACCACAAGCAGCAGGGAAGATAGCGCCGGGGAGAGGAGCAGCAGTAGGCGGTGGAGGTACTGTAGCATGGGGCTACTGTAGTGCGGTGGATACTGTAGCATATGGGGCTAGGGTTTGGTCCCCTCCCCTCCCTTGCCTTCTAATGGGCTGTCAGCCCACTCATGGGCCTTGGGCCACTATGGCCGGCTCCCCTCTTCTCGAATATGGGTTGGCGGCTCATACCTCTCCAAAAATTCTGAATTTTAACTTTATACCTCTCTAATCTTTACAGCATTCAATATAGAATAATTGGGTATTACATTCTACCCCCCTTCAACAGGATTCGACCCGAATCCTCACACCGACCTACGCGAAAGGTCAGCTGCAACTGAAAATTAATAACAGGTAACATGTACTCGATATGAACAAATCTGAATACTGCTCGCGCATGCGAGATTCTAGCTCCCAAGTGCCCTCTATCTCGGCTGATGAGACTAAAACAAAATGACATACCACTACGTTTGACCTAACACACAACCCGAAAATTTCAGGTACACTCATCAGAAGAGAATCGAAGGTAAGACCCTACTCGATGGTCAACGTCTTTAACGAAATACCAAGCTTGGAATTACTCGGTTGCTCACTTAGTACCAGAACACCAGACGTTGTGTTCCTCACGTATGGACCCGAGACGGTCAAAGCGATACGCTAACTTTAATGTAATACTCCGAAAGTGTGAGAAGCAAATAATCGGGATAAATTAATTTAATCGGAGAGATTAATCAATCGGGGAAAGTTTAATTCAGAAAATCTTCAAAACAGGAAAAGAGAGGGGGTTTTCTTTTCTCTCGCAACTGGGCTTGGGCCCCGGCCCATGTGGCCTAGGGGGTGGCCGGCCAAAAAGGGGGGGCGCCACCCCCCCTCAAACCCTAGCCGCACACTTTTTCTCCCCCTCTCCTTTGGTGGCCGCCACCTCCCTCCCCTCCCACGCCCTCCTCCCTGGCTGCCCCCTCCCTTGCGCCCTCCCAAGCCCCCTCCAAGAATCCCCCATTGTTGCCGGCCAAGGAAGGAAGAGCTCTCCATTGCACCCGCCAAGGAGGAAGAAAAGGGAAGGAAGAAGGGAGAAGAGAAGGGAAGGAAGAAGGAGAAGAGGAGGAAGCGGGATCGCCATCCGAGATCGTGATCTTCAGCTGCTCCAAGGGTAACTAGCGTCGTTTGTTGTTGTGCGATTAGTCGTAGAACCGAAATTGTTTAGTTTTGGCAAGATTGTTGTCGATCTGTTAAAGTTGTATTCTGTCCAGAATGTTGCGCGGCCGATTTCAGGTGGTTAGAGGCCGAATTAGGGGTTTTGGTCTCCTAGAGATTGTAGGTTATGTTCGTAGCTTTCAGTGGCCACCAAGATCACCCAAATCCGATTAACGGTCAGGAAGTTATGAATGTTTTAGTATCGCTGCTCTGTTAATCTGTCAGTTTTGGGCAGTCCGTAGAAAACTGGTTATTACTGCTAGTTAAAGGGAAAATCAGGGAATCTCAGTATAACGAAAAATATGGGTAATTTCTATACCTTTTCGTAGAGATAAAGAACGCGAGATTTGGACCTTCGTAGCAAAAGTTATGGAGGTTTTAGTATACTGTCCAGAGAACCCGACGTGAATTGTGAGGCCTGATAATTTGGATTGCTAGGGGAAGTAAATGGCAGAATCAAAATGGCTCCCCAACTAAGTTTATTTAGGTAATTGAATTACCTTTTCATAAAGTCTAAGATCATCTTATTTGGATTCCTGAGCAGAAAGTTATGTATTTTAGAAGTTGACTGTCCGCAGTGAATACCAAATCGATCGCCAGAAACTAGAAGATTGGAAACGCTTGGGAGTTTAGTGAGATCAATTGTGTTGCTATTTATGATTTTGGTCCAGTATGTTGGTCTTAGATTGGGGTTATCTTTATGTTCAGGTGGGAGCGTGATCCCAGGGGCAGCGCCCTCTTCGCGTCCACCGTTCTCGCACGGTTAAGGCAAGTATTCGGGCTATTGTATATTTATGATTGTATGCTGTGATTGTTTGTGTTTGGCTCATAATAGTTATGCATGGATGTTATGGTGATGAGTTCCAATTTATCTTGGTGGATGCAAGTACTGCTTGAGTGAATATTTATGATCATTGATAGAGGATGCTAATACTTTGATGCGTAATAACCATGCCAGATTGATAGTGTGATAAGTATGATTAAAGATGGTGAATACTAGAGAAATGATTAATTGATATTCATGAGTGATTGTCCAAGTTTGCTAGTATTATGATTAAATGTGCTATTCATGGGTGCTAGAATGCTATGAATATCAATGTTGTGGAATGCTAGAAGTATGAATAAGTTTATTCATGTATGATGTTGTTGTTGTTGCTTACATGTTAATGAGAATATGTTGAATTCCTGCATATGAAGAATGTTATCATGGTGCATATGCATGTTGAGAGCATACAGGTGCCTTGGTCACGTAGTGACCAAGCACATACAGAGGTCCCCGCCATGAAGATGACGGGTTGAGGTCCCACATTCGTGGAATGTGGGCTATGAAACAAAGAGGTCCCCATCATTAAGTGATGGGCAAAGGTCCCTATACCGTGGTGTATAGGCTCTTGGTCCCTGTGCGAGGGCACGTGCAAGGGTATACAATGACGGTTGTATACCCGCGTTACGGTAAAATGCAAAAGGGATAAAGTTCAAAAGAGCATTGCATAGTTTGCATATCATGAGATATTTGGCTATGATTAGTGTAATGAGATTGTGGTTTATGATGCTATGTTTGTGTTCTGTTTATAGCCTTGTTGATACTTGCTGAGTCTTTGGGCTCACTTGCTTTAATGTGTTTTAGGTACCAATGGAAGGAATGACATGCATGGGAGGGAATAGATGATGGATGCACTCACTACCTCACACTCTTAAGGCGTTCACCACTTAGCTTCAATTTTAGAAATAAAATGAACGATGATTATCACTCATAGATCGTTTGGTTTGAGTAACTGTTTAATTGTGATAATGAGATTGCCAGGTCTTGGTATGTTCAATTGATTATCATGATTGATCATGAGATTTTGGTTAAATGCTATGTTTTATCATTGAACTCTCGGTATAGCTGATTAAACAAACAAGACTCATTAAAAATTTGTAGTTTGTACTAGATTAGTTTACTTCGGTAGCATTCGTGTCCTTTGAGAGTGGGGTGTTCTGATTGGTATCGAGCGGTCAGAGGTCCGTGGTGACTAGATTATTTAAAAATTGCTAATGTTAATCAACTTAAAAGTTTGAGACACTGGTGCACAGTAGGATGGGGATGGGCCAATCATTGCATTTACGTTTCCGTTATATCGTTTTGATTATTGCTGATATGAGTTGAGTTTGGCTGCTTATTAATTAATTATTATAATTATTATGTGCGGGAATAACCCAGGTTGAGAGGTGGAAGTAGTGGTTGTGGTCCCGGCTATACTGGCTACACCACCGCTCGTGGTATAGGAATAGCGAAGTATCCCCACCGAGATCGTAGTACAGGCGTTGGTGTTGAGTATACTGGAACAAGTGTTCTCTTCCTTGAATGTGATTTTGGTCAACTCTATCCAGTTGAAATTGATGAGTTTCTCTTGGGGTATTTATTCTTGTGGTTGATGGGTTGCTTTGAAAAATAATAATAATGTGTTTCTTTGGCTTAATTGTCCCGTAAAGCAATCATTGTTCTCCCAACCGAAGGGTTATTCATGGAGTCGTGAACTAGGTTGATTGTCAAGTTTGACCTTTATTTTGGAGTTTTATGTTTCTCATTGGAAAGTGTGACCCATTTATTCGGTTGATGTTTTTGGTTAATGAAGGTTTCCTTTGCAAGTTTTTAGAACGTGGAGGCTTTGACTCAATGTATCTCTCTTGGGTATTTGGAGTGTTGAAGCTTGATGGTTCTCTTTTATGAAGGAAGTTGTTAAACCTTTTAGTGGTGTTTTGGCTTGGTTAAGTGAGGGGTTATAATCAAAGCAATTAATGGATATAATATAGGTTATCAGGTTAGGTCTGCAATGTGTGCATGATCGATTCTAACAAAGATCCTTGAAAGGATAGTGATTAATTTGAAAGTGTCTTGTAGTAGTTCTCGAGGAGCTGTGATTAAGAGTATGGTTATACCTAGTTGTAAACAATAGAGTTAATAAGAGATGTAGAACATTGATGTAATTGAGTCGATGATTAAGAGTAATACTTTTGATAAACTTTCTTGGTAAATTAGATTAACGTATCTCAATGGATTAATCTAACCTTTTGGAATGGTTAAGTTCAAAAGGAGTTAGATTATTATCTTAGTGGGTACTAATCTTGGAGTAATCTTTTTGTGGATACTTAAGGATTATGAGTATTGCTAGGTGCAAATAATGTCTATTAATGTTTGGTGATGAGCATCACTAAGAGATAAACGGATAGGGATTAATGGATGAACAATGTTTACATGATGGTAGGACTATCAGATAAAAGTATATCTTTGATGAAAGGGTATGGGAATAACTTTTTAATTGTGCAGTAGTTTTCCTCTAAAATAATAATAATAATAAAGTGGTTGTTGTAGTGAGAATATAAGATTTTGGTATACACTCAATTGAGGATGTGATGGTGATGGGATATGTAATGTTTTGGTAAGCCTTTGTGGGCTCAATAAAGGAAGAGTTGACGATATGAGTCTTGTAAAGGGTAGATCATTCTTGATGTTAGTAAGATTATCTGCAAGAGATTGTGACTTGTATATGTGGTGATGAATCTTTTAGAAATAAAGTAACTGGATCGTCTTTCGTAATTTTGTTATAGTGAAAGTGTTTCGAGTTTTACATTTGTGATCAGTGGACCTCTTGTGTTATGTGGTGATTGAGGCTGTTTCGAGCAAAGCGATATGATGAAAGATTTTATTGGCTCTTAAGTGGTTCCTGTGATTTGGTTTTTTAGAATTATCATGTTTAAGTTGGCAAAGTGATGTAGTAATCACAGAGAATAACTTTCCTTGTTAGAGGAAGGAGTGAAGTATAAGTGTTTGAGATTTAAGTCGTTTCACAACTTGCAGTTTATTTGAGTGTGCTTACAACCTTATGCAGTTGTTCTATAAGAGTTTATCAATTTTCAAAGGCAATACCTTCTTCTTATCTGAGGTTCGATCTTCCCTTCGTGCGAGACTTGTGCCCTCAACTGTTGACTTTCCCTTTTGTTGTCTGAGCTCTTTGCCAAGCTGACTATTTCCCTTGGTCCTCTGTTCACTGCGAGTAGTAGATGTTTCTATGTGGTGAAAATTGTTTTCATTTGTTTTCTTCCGAGAAGGGATTCGTCGATTCATTTCACAAGGGTCTTTCAAGTGTTTATTCAATGAGGTTGTGAGACTGAGGTTGTAAGTTATTCGAGGAACATTGGAGGATGAATCGATTTCATGTATAATTCTTGGAAGAATTTATTTATACATAATGTTTGCATTTCAGCTAAACTGATTGCGTTGTTGCAACCATTAGAACCTATGGAGGTTTGTGATCCAAAGTCCTTTGTTCAATACGGTGGAACATTAGAATTTTCAAAAGGATGGGAATCTTGATTAATGTATTAGAGTGTCGCGATTGAGTACCTTGCACGGTTGTGCGAGATGAAATATGAGGGTGTTGTAATGAGAGTAGTATTAGCGAAGTAATCAGTTGTTAAAGTGATTAATGCGATAGCGAGATGGTTGGATTATTACCGGAAAGACTTGGACTTAGTAAGTAACTCTTTAAGAGTTAGAATCTTTATAAAGATAATTGGGTCAAGAAGATGTTTTCATGTTGATGTTAATGCGCGAGTATGTTTGGATTGTGAGAATTTTAGGATTGTAATCTGAGGTTTTCCTATCTTCTATATGAGAAGTTCATTGTAGGAGTCTTGGAGTTTAACTGGCTTCGCATTTTTATGCTAGGACTTTGGTCGCCAAGGATTATGTGTAGAGGAAGTAGATTAAGGGTGGACTTCGAACAGTGTGGTGATCATTGATAGAACCCTTTTTTGATGAAGTATATGAATGTGAGAGCTGAGAATTCCAAGTTGTTTATTCTTAAAAGATTGATGTGATGTGATTGCATATGCGATCTATTTTTAGATGCATTGAAGTCATCTCACAAATTAATCCTGTCGATAGAGGAGTTGTTGAGAGGAAGTTTTGGTAGAGTCGATAGAGCCTTTATACGGAGGTGTGGATGATGTATTTCGACTTGGATGTAACGTTGAGAATGCCAAGTTAAGAGAGATGAGTTAGTGTGTTATGCAATGAACTGAAATCCCAAAGTCTGAGAGAAATTTTAGTCCTAAAAGAGAAACTGATAAATTGTTGCTTCCTGAAGGAGTGAATCGTTTCCTTGATTCTCGTTTGAGTTTTGTGCTGTTAACCAATGTCTTTCGTAAGTTGAGTTTGACTCGATTTTGGTACATGTGGTTCTTATCAGTTCAAGGGGAATAAAGGAAGTTTTTGATTTGGGCATTTAAAATGATTCCTCCTTTGGTTTTCGTGACGTTTATTCACAAACTGCCACTTATAAAGTAGAAGGGTTTTCTTGATGACATTCCGATTTCTGGATTTGACTCTGTAGTACCTGAGCTGGTAACGCATAGTTGCGATGTGAATCTTTCTTATTTATGTGGGTTTTGTCGGTAAAAGAGTTGCTTAAAGGGAATTCAGTTGTGTGTTTCTGGTTAAAAGAGGTGATCCTTGTTTCATTGAAGAGTTCAATTGAGAGGTGGAACAAGAGTTTCGTGTTCTGTGTGCTTGTTGTGTGGTTCAGTATTGAGGGGAAGGTTAGCCCAAGGTACTTTGGTTTGTTTTTGTTAGCTGCGGGAATTCGAAAGTTGACGTATCGTTAGGACCGTCTCGGGTCCATACGCGGTGTACGCAACACTTGGCATGTTGGGTGCCAAGTGAGTACCTGAGAGATATGGAGTTTGAGTTGTCGTTAATGTTGTTGACCTCCGAGCAAGATCTTACCTTTGAGTCTCTTTTGATGTATGTTCTCAGAAATGTTGAGTTGAGCGTTAGTACCAACGCCGTTTTACGTCCGGGTGTTGGGGTCTCATCTGTTTGAGAGAGAGGCCACTTGAGAGTTGGGGTGTTGGCGTAAGCGATTTAGCAAGAGTTGATCGTGTTGGTATCTGTTGTTAAGTTCTAGTCAGGGTTTACTTTCATGTAAATCGGCGTCTAGATTCGGGGTCGAATCCTGTTAAGGGGGGTAGATTGTAATACTCCGAAAGTGTGAGAAGCAAATAATCGGGATAAATTAATTTAATCGAGAGATTAATCAATCGGGGAAAGTTTAATTCGAAAATCTTCAAAACAGAAAAGAGAGGGGTTTTCGCTTTTTCTCTGCAACTGGCTTGGGCCCCGCCCATGTGGCCTAGGGGTGGCCGGCCAAAAGGGGGCACCACCCCTCAAACCCTAGCCGCACACTTTTTCTCCCCTCTCCTTTGGTGGCCGCCACCTCCCTCCTCCCCCGCCCTCCTCCTGGCTGCCCCCTCCCTTGCGCCTCCCAAGCCCTCCAAGAATCCCCATTGTTGCCGGCCAAGGAAGGAAGAGCTCTCCATTGCACCGGCCAAGGAGGAAGAAAAAGGGAAGGAAGAAGGGAGAAGAGAAGGGAAGGAAGAAGGGAGAAGAGGAGGAAGCGGGATCGCCATCCGAGATCGTGATCTTCACCGCTCCAGGGTAACTAGCGCCGCTTGTTGTTGTGCGATTAGTCGTAGAACCGAAATTGTTTAGTTTTGGCAAGATTGTTGTCGATCTGTTAAAGTTGTATTCTGTCCAGAATGTTGCGCGGCTGATTTTGTAACACCCCAGCCAGACATGAGCCTGGAATGCTACTAAACTAACCTTAGACAAACCTAACCAAGGTAATTTTAGTCAATTTAATGAACCTCCCTTGTAGAGTTAACTACATGGAGGTTCCAACACACAGATAAGTATTAAGTAACTACACCACCATCCTGAGACATCAATAAGTATTCATAGCATATTAAGTAACTGGCAAAACCAAGGAGGTATGAAGTACCACTACTCATCATTATTACACTTAACATGTCGCATGATATAACATAACAAAACCTTTAAGTGACTTGCTCAATTATTAAATTACGGTCAAAGTTCATTCAACTTTATTTGATTCAGGTGAGGTGTGTGTGAATATCAATCTACTCCCTCCCATGCATGATGTTCTGGATCGGGTACCTAAAACAACAATAAAACAAGAGTGAGCCCACAGACTCGGCAAGTACAAAACAACGATTATAGCATCGTGATCCAAAGCAAGAAACGATCAATAAGACATCTCACATGCAAATGCAATGCTCAAGGATCCTTTCTCTTTATCTTTCTTTGTGCATTACACCGTAATGCAAAGTATGCAACCGTCGCCGATACCCATGCACATGCGCGCACGCACGAGGACCAATTGCCCATTACTCCGCAAGTAATGGGGACCTCATGCCCACACTCCACGAGTGTGGGGATCTCGGCCCGTCACATTCATGACGGGATCTCAAAGGAAACATACTTGGTCACCACGTGACCAAGCCTCAATATGATCTCAATATGCACATGCTCATCATTTAATCATCATCAAATTACCACAAGACAATAACATCATACGACAATAGAGCATGGACATAATTGAAACATCCACCAATCTTAACCAACATCATGCTAACAATCTCACTATGCCACCACATATCGAAAAAGCACACAAACATAACCAATCAATCACAACCACGAATCAAACAATGCACTTGCCTTAACGCGAGAACGTGGGGCGTGAAGACGGTGATGCCCCGTACCACTCTCCCACCTAAATCAATTAGGAACATAAACTAAGACCATAGTAATGAACCACAAGAATTATACAAGTAATCACATTAGCCATAACTTGCAACGCCATCCCGACTCCCAATTTCTAATTACTGATTTGTATCCTCTGTGAACAGTCATGATGTAAAATTCATATCTTTCCGTACAATAGTCCAAATTAGGTGTTCTAGGACTTCATTGAAAGGTAATTAAATTATCTAAATAAACTTAGTTGGGGAGCCGTTTTGATTCTACCATCTACTGCCCCTAGCAAACCAATCTATCAGACATCAGAATTCACGTCGGGTTCTCTGGACACTACACTAAAACCTCCATAACTTTTGCTACGAGAATCCAAATCTTGTGTTCTTTATCTCTATGAAAAGGTACAGAAATCACCCACATTTTTTGTTATATTGAGGTCCCCTGATTCTCCCTTTAATTAGCAGTTCTAACCAGTTTTCTACAGACTGTCCAGAATCTGACAGAACAACAGGACAGTAATACTAGAAAATTCAGAACTCCCAGACCGTTAATCGGATTTGGGTGATCTTGGCGGCCAACGAAAGCTAAGAACATAACCTACAATTATCTAGGAGACCAAAACCTCTGATTCGGCCTCTAACCACATGAAATTAACCCCGCAAGCTTCTGGACGAATCTGCACGAACAGCAGGCAGATTGCAACCTAGCCAAAAACTACCCGATTACTCTTCTATGACTAATTACCCAACAACAACAACGCATTACCCTTGATGCCGCTGAAGGTCGCGAACCACGGATGGCGATCCCTCTTCCTTCTCTTCTCCCTTCTCTTCTTCTTCCTTTCTTCTTCTTCCTTTCTTTCCTTCTTTTCTCCTCTTTGCATAGAAGGGGGGGGGAGGACATCAATGGAGCGCAAGGGGAGGAGGTATTGGACCAAGGCGTCAATGGAGAGGAGAGTGGCGGCTCTAGGGGAAGGAGGGGCAAGGGAGGGCTCTAGGGTTTCAGCCGTCCTCCCTCTATCCCACTTGGCCGGCCTCCACATGGGCCTCTGGGCTAAAGGCCCGAGGCCCGTGTTCTCCTACTTTATTTCTGTGCAGCGAACACTTGAGGTCGTAACTTTCTCTCCCGAACTCGGAATGGAGTGATTTTGTCTTCAAATTTAGATAACTCATAGCACTTAAACTTTCTATTTGTGGAGTTTTTCTTAAAATGTCGTCTTCATTACGAAATTTGCCTTGGAAGTTGACTCAGTTATGGACCTTGATTCTCTGTACGACCTGCCTTGCGGGCCCCATATCTCAAACCTTAGAACTCCAAATTAGGTAAATGAGGACTCTAAATTGTACTATAGAAAATGATCTACAACTTTGTAGTTATGAGGTTTTCCATTCGAAGTTGTTCCAGTCGCGAAAATTACGTTGCAAGATGATTACAGATTCTGTCATGTTTCATGCGAGGCAAATAAGGGATCTCTCAATCTCCTTATATTCTCTGTACCTAAACGGGATATTACATTCTACCCTTTAAACAGAATTCGACCCGAATTCTACTTGAAAGATCACCAACTGAACTTAATAATCATTAACACGTACCGACGTTAACAACTCGGTTAAAGCTCGCGCATGCAGTTTCCAAGTCCCAAGTCTCATCACACTCAGACCATAATGTATACCAACGTCTTACACCTCAATACTCGTCTCGACCTTTACAGGTTCTCTCGACACACAACACACAAAGGTAAGATCTTACTCGTTGGCCAACGGCTGTATCAAAAACTCAAGCTTTGGATCTCTCAGGTACTCCCTCAGCACTGAACTTACAAGACGTTGAGTACTCTACACATGGGCTCGAGATAGTCCTGACTATACGCCAACCTTTAAAATCAAATCAATGTACCTTGGGCCAACCTTCCCTTCGGTACTAAACCAGACATCCTACATACATCATACGGGACTCTTGTTCCAACTCTCAATCGAACTCCTCACCGAAACAAGGATCACCTCCTTTAACGAGGGACACACGACAGAACTCGCTTTGAACAAATTCTACTATAAGCAGAGTCAACTTAAAGGAAAGGATTATCATCGTAACCACGCAAAACCAACTCCCCGCCAAAAGGGTCATATCCGAAATCGAAGATTTATCACGAAAACATTTCCACTTTCCATGTGGCAATTTGCGAATGAACGTCACTAAAGCCAAAGGGGAAAACACTTGAATGCCCAAATCAAAATTTTCATTTATTCCATCTGAACTGGAAAGAATCATACATGCCAACATAAATGCCGAGCTCAACTCGCGAAAGACATCCGTCAAAAAAACATAGCTCAAACAAGAATCAAGAAAACGTGTCTCTACTTGAGGAAGCATCAATTTCTCAGTTTCTCTTTTAGAAATAAAATTTTTCTCTCAACCTTTGGAATTCCAATTCATCGCATAACACACTAACTCATCTCTCTTAACTTGGCATTCTCAACGATATGCTCAAGTTGAAATACATCATCCACACCTCAGATAGAGGCTCTATCGACTCCACGAAACTTTCTCTCAACAACTCCTCTACCGACATAATTAATTTGTGGATGACTTCCAATGCATCTCAAAATAGATCTCATATACAAACACATCACCTCAATCTTTTAAGAATAAACAACTCAAAATTCTCAGCACACACATTCATATACTTCATCAAAAGGGTTCTATCAATGATCATCCCATTGTTCGGAATCCACTCTTATTCTACTTCCTCTACACATAATCATTGGGCGACTCAAGGTCCTAGCAAAAAGAATACAAAGCCCAAAACTATACTCCAAGAGTCCTACCATGAACTTCTCATATAGAAAATAGGGGAAACCTCAAATTAAATCCCTAAAATTCTCACAATCCAAACATACTCGCGCATTGACATCAACACGAAAACATTTCTTCGATCCAATTATCTTTATCAAGATTCTAACTCTTAGAGAGTTACTTACTAAGTCCAAGTCTTTCCTGGCAATAATCCAACGATCCCGACTATCTCATTAATCTCTTTAACGATCAGATTACTTTACTAATACTACTCTCATTACAACACCATCATAATTCATCTGCACAACCGCAAGGTACCTAATCGTGACACTCTAATAAATCGAGTAAGATTCCCCATCCTTTCGAAAATTCTAATGTTCCACCCGAATTGAACAATGGATCTTGGATCACAAATCTTCATAGGTTCTAATGGTTGCAACAATGCAATCAGTTTGGCCTCCAAAGCAACATTCTCAGATCAATAAAATTCTCTCCAAGAATTACACACGAAATTAGTTCATCCTTCAACGCTCCTCGATTAACTTACAATCCAAGGTCTCACAACCACATTGAAAAACACTTGAAAACCAATGTGAAACGAATCGTGGACCCTTCCTCAAAAGAAAAAGCAAATGAAGACATTTATTGCTTGAAGTAAACACCGGACCAAGGGAAATAGTCACTTAGGCAAAGAACTCAAAAACATAAGAGAAAGTCAACAATCAAGGGCTCAAGCCCTACTAAAGCGAATACCACACCACAAAAGAGGAAAACGTAATGCCCTTTGAAAATTGATAAACCCTTATGGAACAATTGCATAAGGTTCAAGCACACTCAAACAAACGCAAAATGCGAAACGATTTAAATCTCAAGCACTTATACTTCACTCCTTCCTTTAACAAGGAAAGTTATTCTCTGTGATTACTACATCACTTTGCTAGCTTAACACATGATAGGCTCTTAAAACCCAAATCACAGAACCACTTAAGAACCAATAAAATTCTTTCGACATGTCACTTGCTCGAATCAAACTCAATCACCACAACACTCAAGAGGTCCAAATAATCACAACCGCAAAACTCAAACACTTTTACTAAATCCAATTTACGAAAGACGATCAAATTACTTTATTTCTAAAAGAATCATCTCCACACACACAAGTCACAATCTCTTGCGATAATCTTACTAACATCAAGAATAATATACTCGAATACGAATATTTATCATCAACTATTCCATTAGAAAGCCCCAAAGTTTCACCAAATTGTTTCATACTACCTTTTCATCCCATCTTCAAAACGAGTGTATACCAAAACCATACTACCCTACTACATCACTTCTTAAGTTTAGAAGGGTCTACCACACAATTGAAAAGGTCCTACCAAAATCTTTCATCAAGGCCACATTATCATCCGATGTTTTCACAATCATGCGGGCATAAGCCACCTATTATAACGTTTGATTCAACTTGTAGTGTTGCTCAACATCAAACTTCAACACACAACAGCTTATACTCCAATCATTGTTATTATCCATCGGCTTCATTATGAAATCCAGTTGCTACCTACTTTTCTTCCCAAGTCATATGGATATTTACAAGCACATATTCAATTGTTCCTCCTCATATTTGGATTTGACAACATACCCTAAAACTTCAAAGATCGAAATCTTCTATCCATCAAAAGTCTCAACAACACTACAACCAAATTCATCGCGTCATTCTATATAGAAGAACTACATAGAACTCCTCCCATGAATTCTAAATCCACCGATATTCAATCCATTCAGTAGGTTGTTCACAAGTCCAATAACTAATCATACTAGGAATATGTAAATCTAGCATTTCCTCTAGTTTCCCTTTCCACACATTTAAATTAATCCATGGGAACCAAAGAGCCCAACAAGTTTAGCAACCTAAACGATTTTAATGATCGACTAATTCATCAATGATCCATACTTCTTAATATCTCTATTGACTCTAAATAGGTATGGACATACTCTCGTCGCTACTCATATATACATTCATCAAGAACTAGTAGAAGACAACATCAACTTAATCAATTTTACTTCCAAGGTTGCTAATTAATATTAATTACGCACCACACCAATGACTCAACTTGATACCCATGCCATAACGAGTTATTTGATTACAATCTCGATTTAACCATAACAAGGCATCACAAAGGATTTTTAACAATTTCCACCGAAAAGAGATGCATTAAACTTCAACACTCGGAATAATCCAAAAGAAATACATAGAGCCAAAGCTTTCTCATGTTAACAAACTTGCAAATGAAACTCTCATTACCCAAACTTTCAAACGAATACATGAGTCGTTCTTTTCCAATGAGAAAGAAGAAACAACCATGGAATTATCAAGAATGCCAATTGAGGACGATCACAAATAGTAAAAACAGCTCAACAATGGAAAACAATACTTGTTTCAGAGAACCATTAGAGACAATTGAAACACAACAATTAACATGAACCACTAACCCAAGAAAATTTCATCATCCACCACAGAACAAGAATTTGCTAAGATTGAGGTCAAGAAAAAATCAACTTTCTAAAACACTCACGCTCAACTCCCGCAACTAAGGTATTCAGGTAACTACTTTATGCGCCTACCACGAACGGTGGTATAGCTCGACAAAGTCCAAGGCCACAACCACGGCCTCCACTTCTTAACAACTATTATCGACACGCATAAACAATATAATCACATATGATCATACACGATCATCTCATGACAATCATAGAATAGATTCATAGATATAGAATGTCATAACATATCATAGCATAGGCAAGAAAGATAGCACATAGGCAATTCAACAATTGCTCAACAAATAAAACATAACAACAGATAATGCGAAAGTAATATAATTCCCAACCCCACCTACTGTGCACAGTATGTCAATTTAATATTTTTCTATTAACCACGGACCTAAAACCCGCTCGATACCAATCAGAACACCCAAACGGACATGAGCTCGAATGCTACTAAACTAACCTTAGACAAACCTAACCAAGGTAATTTTAGTCAATTTCATGTAACCTCCTTGTAGAGTTAACTACATGGAGGTTCCAACACACAGATAAGTATTAATTAACTACACCAAGATCCTGAGACATCAATAAGTATTCATAGCATATTAAGTAACTGCAAAACCAAGGAGGTATGAAGTACCACTACTCATCATTATTACACTTAACATGTCGCATGATATAACATAACAAAACCTTTAAGTGACTTGCTCAATTATTAAATTACGATCAAGTTCATTCAACTTTATTTGATTCAGGTGAGGTGTGTGAATATCAATCTACTCCCTCCCATGCATGATGTTCCCGGATCGGTACCTAAAACAACAATAAAACAAGAGTGAGCCCACGCACTCAGCAAGTACAAAACAACAGCTTATAGCATCGTGATCAAAGCAAGAAACGCATCAATAAGACATCTCACATGCAAATGCAATGCTCAAGGATCCTTTCTCTTTATCTTTCTTTGTGCATTACACCGTAATGCAAAGTATGCAACCGTCGCCGCATACCCATGCTCAGGCGCGCACGCACAGGACCAATTGCCCATTACTCCGCAAGTAATGGGGACCTCATGCCCACACTCCACGAGTGTGGGGATCTCGGCCCGTCACATTCATGACGGGATCTCAAAGGAAAACATACTTGGTCACCACGTGACCAAGCCTCAATATGATCTCAATATGCACATGCTCATCATTTAATCATCATCAAATTACCACAAGACAATAACATCATACGACAATAGAGCATGGACATAATTGAAACATCCACCAATCTTAACCAACATCATGCTAACAATCTCACTATGCCACCACATATCGAAAAAGCACACAAACATAACCAATCAATCACAACCACGAATCAAACAATGCACTTGCCTTAACTGCGAGAGAACGTGGGGCGTGAAGACGGTGATGCCCCGTACCACTCTCCCACCTAAATCAATTAGGAACATAAACTAAGACCATAGTAATGAACCACAAGAATTATACAAGTAATCACATTAGCCATAACTTGCAACGCCATCCCGACTCCCAATTTCTAATTACTGATTTGTATCCTCTGTGAACAGTCATGATGTAAAATTCATATCTTTCCGTACAGTAGTCCAAATTAGGTGTTCTAGGACTTCATTGAAAGGTAATTAAATTATCTAAATAAACTTAGTTGGGGAGCCGTTTTGATTCTACCATCTACTGCCCCTAGCAAACCAATCTATCAGACATCAGAATTCACGTCGGGTTCTCTGGACAGTACACTAAAACCTCCATAACTTTTGCTACGAGAATCCAAATCTTGTGTTCTTTATCTCTATGAAAAGGTACAGACATCACCCACATTTTTTGTTATATTGAGGTCCCCTGATTCTCCCTTTAATTAGCAGTTCTAACCAGTTTTCTACAGACTGTCCAGAATCTGACAGAAGAACAGGACAGCAATACTAGAAAATTCATAACTCCCAGACCGTTAATCGGATTTGGGTGATCTTGGCGGCCAACGAAAGCTAAGAACATAACCTACAATTCTCTAGGAGACCAAAACCTCTGATTCGGCCTCTAACCACATGAAATTAACCCCGCAAGCTTCTAGACGAATCTGCACGAACAGCAGGCAGATTGCAACCTAGCCAAAAACTACCCGATTACTCTTCTATGACTAATTACCCAACAACAACAACGCATTACCCTTGATGACGCTGAAGGTCGCGAACCACGGATGGCGATCCCTCTTCCTTCTCTTCTCCCTTCTCTTCTTCTTCCTATCTTCTTCTTCCTTTCTTTCCTTCTTTTCTCCTCTTTGCATAGAAGGGGGGGGGGAGGACATCAATGGAGCGCAAGGGGAGGAGGTATTGGACCAAGGCGTCAATGGAGAGGGAGAGTGGCGGCTCTAGGGGGGAAGGAGGGGCAAGGGGAGGGGCTCTAGGGTTTCAGCCGTCCTCCCTCTATCCCACTTGGCGGCCTCCACATGGGCCTCTGGGCTAAAGGCCCGAGGCCCAGTTCTCCTACTTTATTTCTGTGCAGCAACACTTCGGAGGTCGTAACTTTCTCTCCCGAACTCGGAATGGAGTGATTTTTGTCTTCAAATTTAGATAACTCATAGCACTTAAACTTTCTATTTGTGGAGTTTTCTTAAAATGTCGTCTTCATTACGAAATTTGCCTTGGAAGTTGACTCAGTTGCGGACCTTGATTCTCTGTACGACCTGCCTTGCGGGCCCCATATCTCAATCCTTAGAACTCCAAATTAGGTAAATGAGGACTCTAAATTGTACTATAGAAAATGATCTACAACTTTGTAGTTATGAGGTTTTCCATTCGAAGTCGTTCCAGTCGCGAAAATTACGTTGCAAGATGATTACAGATTCTGTCATGTTTCTGTGCGAGGCAAATAAGGGATCTCTCAATCTCCTTATATTCTCTGTACCTAAACGGGATATTACAGATTTCAGGTGGTTAGAGGCCGAATTAGGGGTTTTGGTCTCCTAGAGAGTTGTAGGTTATGTTCGTAGCTTTCAGTGGCCACCAAGATCACCCAAATCCGATTAACGGTCAGGAAGTTATGAATGTTTTAGTATCGCTGCTCTGTTAATCTGTCAGTTTTGGACAGTCCGTAGAAAACTGGTTATTACTGCTAGTTAAAGGGAAAATCAGGGAATCTCAGTATAACGAAAAATGTGGGTAATTTCTATACCTTTTCATAGAGATAACGAACGCGAGATTTGGACCTTCGTATCAAAAGTTATGGAGGTTTTAGTGTACTGTCCAGAGAACCCGACGTGAATTCCGAGGCCTGATAATTTGGATTGCTAGGGAAGTAAATGGCAGAATCAAAATGGCTCCCAACTAAGTTTATTTAGGTAATTGAATTAACTTTTCATAAAGTCTAAGATCATATTATTTGGATTCCTGAGCAGAAAGTTATGTATTTTAGAAGTTGACTGTCCAGAGTGAACACCAAATCGATCGCGTAAACTAGAAGATTGGAAACGCTTGGGAGTTTAGTGAGATCAATTGTGTTGCTATTTATGATTTTGGTCCAGTATGTTGGTCTTAGATTGGGGTTATCTTTATGTTCAGGTGGGAGCGTGATCCAGGGCGCGCGCTCTTCGCGTCCACCGCTCTCGCACGGTTAAGGCAAGTATTCGGCTATTGTATATTTATGATTGTATGTGTGATTGTTTGTGTTTGGCTCATAATAGTTATGCATGGATGTTATGGTGATGAGTTCCAATTTATCTTGGTGGATGCAAGTACTGCTTTTGAGTGAATATTTATGATCATGATAGAGGATGCTAATACTTTGATGCGTAATAACCATGCCAGATTGATAGTGTGATAAGTATGATTAAAGATGGTGAATACTAGAGAAATGATTAATTGATATTCATGAGTGATTGTTCAAGTTTGCTAGTATTATGATTAAATGTGCTATTCATGGGTGCTAGAATGCTATGAATATCAATGTTGTGGAATGCTAGAAGTATGAATAAGTTTATTCATGTATGATGTTGTTGTTGTTGCTTACATGTTAATGAGAATATGTTGAATTCCTGCATATGAAGAATGTTATCATGGTGCATATGCATGTTGAGAGCATACAGGTGCTTTGGTCACGTAGTGACCAAGCACATACAGTTGAGGTCCCCGTCATGAAGATGACGGGTTGAGGTCCCTACATTCGTGGAATGTGGGCTATGAAACAAAGAGGTCCCCATCATTAAGTGATGGGCAAAGGTCCCTATACCGTGGTGTATAGGTTTTGGTCCCCGTGCTGAGGGCACAGTGCAAGGGTATACAATGACGGTTGTATACCCGCTACACGGTAAAATGCGAAAAGGGATAAAGTTCAAAAGAGCATTGCATAGTTTGCATATCATGAGATATTTGGCTATGATTAGTGTAATGAGATTGTGGTTTACAGATGCTATGTTTGTGTTCCTGTTTATAGCCTTGTTGATACTTGCTGAGTCTTTGGGCTCACTCTTGCTTTAATGTGTTTTAGGTACCAATGGCAGGAATGACATGCATGGGAGGGAATAGATGATGGATGCACTCACTACCTCACACTCTTAAGGCGTTCACCACTTAGCTTCAATTTTAGAAATAAAATGAACTGATGATTATCACTCATAGATCGTTTGGTTTGAGTAACTGTTTAATTGTGATAATGAGATTGCCAGGTCTTGGTATGTTCAATTGATTATCATGATTGATCATGAGATTTTGGTTAAATGCTATGTTTTATCATTGAACTCTCGGTATAGCTGATTAAACAAACAAGACTCATTAAAAATTTGTAGTTTGTACTAGATTAGTTTACTTCCAGTAGCATTCCAGGTCCTTTGAGAGCTCGGGTGTTACATTTAATTTCTCAGAATCAAAACGAACCAATGTACCTAGGCCAACTTCCCTTTGGTACAAAAGCACACAACATGCTCAATATCGAACTCTTCATCTAATAAGAAGCACCTCCGTTAATTAAGAATGCACAATGTAACTCGTTTTTAAAACAACTGTTTTACAAAGAGAATCCAGCGGAAAATAAAGAATTATCGTCGCAACCACATAATGCCAACTCTCCACCAAAAGGGTCAAATTCAAAATTGACAATTCATCCTAAAAGATTCCACTTTCTAATTAGGCGCTTTACATATGCACACCACGAAAGCCAAAGGAGAAATCACTCAATGCCCAAATCAAATACTTCTTTATTTTGTCCGAATTGGAAAGAATCATACATGTTAGTACAAATACCAACTCAAATTGCCAAAGACATCACCAACAACACAAAGCTCATGCGAGAATAAAGAAAATGCTTCACTACTCAAGAAGACATCTTTTTTCTTAGTTTCACTTTTAGGAATAAAATCTCTCTCAAACCTTAGAATTCAAATTCATCATATACCACACGGGCTCAAACCTCTTAATTTAACATCCTCAAATTAGTTTTAAACCGAAATACATCATCCACACCTTTGTGGAGAGACTCTATTGATTCCACTCAACACTATAGACAACTCCTTCAACTGATGATATTAATTTGATAGAAGGCACCAAAGCACCTCAAAAACCCACGCGATCTCATCACCTCCAACTTTCAAGAATAACACATCGTAATCCTCAAGACACCCGCTCATGAACTACATCAGAAGGGTTCTATCGACAATCATTCCTGTAACAGCCCCAGATTTAAGAAACAGTAATAATCTGCTTTATAAACAGTAATGGAATACTGTTCATAACATTAATGTTCATAATTGAAATTTGGATGTGTTGTTACAAATTAAAACCTTCTTTTTCTAGCCAAAATCCAAAACCTATTTGAAGTTTCAAAAGAAATACAAGTCAGTGCTTGTATTATGACTGGGAAGTATTTTTATTAAAGCCTAGATAAATTATCTTGCCCAAAAATAATTTTTGTTGAATTTTTAGAAATTATTTTGTCTTGGAGAAAAATATTTGACTTTAAATAAACCTATTCGGGTTAAGGTAAGTATTTATGTATTTTACAAAGTGAAACAGTGGTTTTCAAAATTTATTTGGGAAATATATCATCCCAGTAGCATCCTTGCAAAATTTCATGATTTTACAAATTTATTTACTATTTCTAAAGTCACGGTCAAACTTTTAAACATTTGAATTAGGGTTGGTCAACTCTTCTGGTCTAAACCTAACCCCTGGTACTGTAGCGACTCGAGCCCACTAAGGTTGGGTCTAACCCAGTGCATTTGGTCCGGCTCGGTCACATTCGGGCGCGAGCCCAACACTACACGTGACGTGAGCCATCGATCTCCAAGCAAACGGCGAGATTTGCGAAGCCGCTTGGACTATCCACGTACGCGAAGCAATCTCCACCGTTGGATCTTCACCCAACGGCATCCAGCTTTAGTTCTAGATCCTAAACGCATCTTCATTTGTGGCCGTTGATTTCCAAACGAACGCGCGAGATCCTTTGTGCCGTTCGGGCCATCCCACGTGGTTCATTCAATCTCGGCCGTAGGATCTTGATCGCGCGGCGCTCACTTTTGGACTAGACCATTTTTCTTATGGAAAGGTCCAATTAAACGTGAGCCGTTGGATTCTCATTCAACGGACTAGATCTAGTGGCCCGCTCGGGTTGCCCAAACGCACCACTCAACCTCCACCGTTGGATCTAAATCGGACGAACCACACCCATTGGGCCGTTCGACACACGACTCTCTTCAATCTCCGTCGTTGATCTTAGATCCAACCACGCCTTTCTTTTATTTGAACTCAACGACGCAAGTCAATGCTAACCGTTGGATTTAAGATGTACGGTACCCTTTCAAATCACGTGCGCATAAGTCCGCTTTGGCGTGGCGTTGGATACAAATCGCACGACCCATATTGATTGATACCGTAGAATGCATTTTGTCCATCTTATCGCCGCCGATCATTTTTAATCGAACGGCCGATATTCTTTGATCTTGCGGGTGTGGGTGAGGCGCGCTCTCTTCATCCTCGCGTTTGTTCACCGCCGCCGCCGTGGCGGAGTGGAGGCATTATCCGATGATTGCGCAACTATTTTTGGATATTTAGCATCAATTGGACACCACATCAACTCTAAACACTTCTCCTCTGCTCCTCGTAGCTCAACCTCTCTATATACCCTAGCTTTTTGCTACTGCCATTGTTGACCAAAGAAGCTCTTCATCTTCCTTTTTGTTCGAGTGGAGTTTCTTGCTCTCACACCTTGCTTATCTATCCTAGTTGCTTAATTCACCTTGTAATATGGGTTTAGCATCTTTTGTAGGTTGAAACCGGGGTTTGTTCTCTGTTGATCGAGCCTGTTAAGGAGCCCTTTGGTGTTTTTCCTATTCTGGTAAGCTTAGATCTTAATCCTTGTTATCCTAAGTGCCCTAAGGATGTCATTAGCTCGCATGAACCATTCATTTGTACATGTAATACTCCCACCTTCTTTGAACTGAAAAGTTATTTTCATGACTTTTCGGTCTTTCATGTCGTTTTCAAGCTATAGGGTTTCTATTGTCATCTCTTCAGCTTAACTAGGTCTTAACATATCCCTAGTAGCATAAGTTAAAGTTATCCTTGATCACTTTGCTGCTAAATCGAAAAAGATCCTAAACCCTTTTTCTTCTGTTTTGTCGGGTGAACCGACAAAAGTGGTAGCTTACCATTTTTCTGTAATCTTGCTAATTAGGGTTAGCAAGATGATGATTTAGGATGTTAACTTCCTTACATATTAGGTTTAGCTCCAGCAAGAACCTTAGGTTTAAGTGTATTAGTGTTTAGGCAAAGATCCTTGAATCTCTGTTTTGATTGCTGTTGTCACGAACTGCTCAAAGGTGCAAGAAGACCCTCAAATCTTAATTTTGTCAATTAGTGAGTAAGTGATAAGATAGTTCACTGTATTGATTATAAATACTCTTAGTCCAAACCAAATAAATTACTTGATCCATGTTTAGATCACCAAAACACTTTGCTGTAATCTGCCCTGTTTTCAGTTTTTCTAAAATCTGAAACTATAATTTGAACTCCAACCCTAATTTTGATAATTAGTGGCTATAAAGGTTAATATGGGTTATTATCTTTATTTGGGTGGATATAAATTAAGCATATTGTTAATTATGCATTACTATCTTGATCATACATTTTATTTTTATTTTTACTTGCTGTCAGTTTTTGTATTCATTGGATCTTATTGTTTCTTTTTAGAATCTGTTCTTCTGAAGTATTTGATTCTATTTCTGAGCAACCAGAGCCTGCACAAGAAGTGTATTACTATCAAGGCAAGCATCCTCTTTGCACCATGTTGATCCCAATTCTTGAACTGTAGATTTATAAACCACAATGATACTATTGCATGCTATTTTAAAAAAAAATTATTGATGATCTGTCCATAGTTAGTTATAACATGACACTTATGGCTTACCTTAAATCAGATCATACACTTAAAACTTAAGGTATTGTTTTATATTGAAATACTTAGCTTCAAACTTTGCTTAGCCATGCAGTCCATAGAATGTGAGTGTTTGACAAGACTATCTTGTCAAACATGGGAGCAACAAATAAATTTTAGTTATTTTAACTCTTTGTCCAGCTTTCTTTAAATCGAACTGAATTTTAAATTTCAATTGATCCGACAAGAGGATGCTAGTGGTGGTGCCTCCGTGCACGGGATTGGGAAATGTGGTGGACTTGTCTGGACCAATTAAGAATTGAACTCTGACTATTCAATTCAAGCCCCAACATACTTCCACATGCGATGTGTGGGCGCTGTTTGGTTAAGTAAAGGGTTAATGCTATTGAGTTGGAAACAGGGGAGTAAGGACATGTGTATTGATCTTATATGGTATAGATGCTTAGGTCTTCGGGCTGTGTCTTATGCCATGTGAGTTTTTTATCAGTATCAGATGTTCTTAGGAGGGTGAGGGCGTATATGTGTTCTATCGCATGTACGTACCTTAAAGGTGCCGATTGCAATCTAGTATGTGTAGCGAACACAGCCTGTATTTCTTTTGATTGGGTCGGCATTCCCGACGCAACATGTGTGCCTCGGTTAAGCATATGCTATCAGTCGTTGTTTAAGCGAGATCAGTTCACACATGGGTTATTCAACTCAATAGCGTCAACTTGTTGAAAAATACCAAATCTTAGTTTACCCGGTCGGCATACCAAAGGTTGTGTGCTATTATTCCAGAGGCTTACGGGCTAACTAAGTCGTGTGGGTAAAGATGTACATACTTGCAGGGTTTAAAACTATTCGAATAGCCGTGTCCACGGTCATAGACGATAACTTGAGTTGATGTCACATATATAGAATTTTGATTTCAACTCATTGTTTGATTCGTTCAAATGAGAGAATTCATGCAATGTACTGTTTATATTTATATTTACATTTCATTTACTTACTGTTTTAGTCCAATTTGATTTATTAAATTGCTTTATCCAAACCTAGCAAGTGTAGGTTAAGATGTATTGCTTTATGCAAAATTGAGCCATTCAACCTTCCTGTTGACAACCTTATGCATGTACAAGTTCTAATCCTTTGATTAGGTTCTATTAAACACTTTCTTTTAGTAGTTTGTGTAAGTCTTGCAGTACCTTCCGTTTAGGTGCTTTCACCAATTGTTGCAGGTGAGGATGGTTACTTGTATGAGGTACCGTTAGTGCCGAACAGCATGACGCTAACGAATGAAGCTATTTCTTTCCTCCACGCAATAGCTCATGTGATGGGGCCATTGGTGGTTTTTGTTATTTATTTTGCTTCTGCTGTTACTCCTTTGTAGTGACCAAGTCACTTAAATTGTAGTCCTAAACCGAATTGTAAACTTATGTTTAATTATGTAAATGTATGACTTGTATGTGTATGATGTAATGTTGTTTAAGGATATATGTGCAATGGTCACTGATCTTGGGAACCATTGTAAGATATATATCCGGGAATCCTGAATATTGGATTTGTTACTTGTTAAATTTATACTTCTAGCATGATCTTTAATAAAGGGGCAGAACTGTTCCTTAATTAAGAATTGTGCTACAGTATGATTTTAATTAAACACATTTCTAATATTCCGGGGTCCTCACAATTCCACTGCTCAAGAATACTCCAGTTTTCTATCTATTCTACACACAAATCTTTGGGCGACCAAAAGTCTAGCATAAAAATGCAAAGCCCAAATTTAACCTCCAATACCTGTACAACGAATTTCTCTTATAACAAATAGTGAAATCATTGGATTATATCTCTAACATCCCCACAATTCTAACATACTCACTCATTGACATCATCAGGAATCACTCATACAACATTGCAATACTTTCCAATTACGTTACTCTATAAAATTGATTAAGGTTTCCATACATTTGATAATCCCCAACATTTCAACATGAACCAAAGTTCTGGAACTACACTATACTATAGGTTCTACTTAGTTGAACACTATACGCTTTACTTGAAGCCATACATTCCATCTTAATCAACTTCCTCCAAGAGGTACAGTCAAAACCAACTCATCTTCTACTACTCCTCCAATAGCTTGGTAGTAAAATCTCACTCCTACAATCGCTTAACCACCACCAAACAATTGACAACTTACGCTTTGTAAAACTTTGCAACACAAAACTGTTGATCCTTTCTCAAAAGAAAGAGGCAGACAAGGACAAGTTTCGCCATACAGGAAAACGTTGCTCCCCACAGTGAGCACGAAACCAAAAGAAATAATCTGGTAACGAATATCTGGAAAAACAAAAGTTGAGTTCACAGCGGAGGGCACGCATCCCTCGAAAAAGGGAATAGCAAATAACCACTAATAAGAAAATGACGTTGCGATTGAAACTCGACAACTCTTGAGTGAAATGAGCAAAAAGTTTAGAAACAATTCAAATAACCACAAGTTACAAAACTTGACTCAAATTCTCAAATACTCCTACTGCACTCTTTCCTTTAACACTGAAATTAATTTTTTGACTAACATCGTTTTGCCACAACGAACAAGATAAGGTCTTTAGTCCAAACCACAGGGACTAATTAAGAACCAATAAAATTCTTCAATACGTCATATTTGTTCAGAACAGTTCAACTACACAAGAAACATGAGATCCAAATAATCTTAGCCACCAAATTCGAAACATTTCCAATTACGGGATTTCGCGAAAAGCAAGTATATTATTCTCCTCTTAAAGGAACCAACATAACTTCTTTGATTGCAACCTCACGTTGCCAACTCAGACCAAAGAGCCTTTAAAATTAAACCACACAAATCTCTTAAGAAGCAACAGAACAATCCAATACCTCAATTTATTTAAAATGATTTCAGCTACCAGATGATTCATGAGCTCCAAAATATCACGAAATCTAAACTTGAAATATTCTCATCTGAACGATATCACCAAAGGCGATCAAATTACTACAGGTATTAACATCAATTTCATAATAACAATTAGAAAACACTTCGAAAGACCCACGTGAAAAGAATGGATTGATTCTTTCTCAAAAGAATAGACAAATAGAAACGATTTTCACCAACTAGAAAACTCATCTACCACTCGCTCTGAACACGGGACCAAGGGGAAAATTAATTAAGCAATGAACTCATATAACATAAGTGGAGTCCACAGTTGAAAGCATAGGCCTCACAAGAAGAGAATATCGAACCTTAACCGATAAGAACAAACAAGTATTCAAGATTAAAGCACTTGCAACAGAAAACTTGCAATATCTGAAATACCAATCCAATAAAGGAGTCATATTTCCCAACAAGAAATGTATAACTCCCATGAAAAGTTCAATCTTGCTAATAACCGATGTTCACACAAAAACAACAATAGACCAGCAGACAGAAGAACAAGTATTCGTATTATGGAGCCAAGAATGACTAATGAAAACTCATCGGTTGAAATGTAAGCAAAAACTCAAGAAAAGTTCATTAACCTCCACAGGACAAGAATTGGACAAAATTTAAAAATCTTCCCTATCCACATACCACGAATGGTGGTGTACCCCGTGAATCCTGTGGCAACAACCACGACCTCAACTTCTTAACATCCGTTATCAACACACTTCACCAAAATTCTCAATTATGAATATACAGGATCATCTCATGACAATCATAGTATTAGTCTATAGATATATAATATCACGTAAGATCATAGATTAACAACAAGAATGATAGTACGTAAGCAATTCAAGAACAGCTTCAACATGATGAAACACATCACTAGAAATACGGATACGATGGATTACCCAAACCCCACCTACTATGCACAAAGTGTCATTTTAATAACTTAATTACCACGGACCTAAAGCCCGCTCGATACCAACCGTAACACCACAGTTATTGGAAGCCAAGATGTTACCTAAATAATCTAACATACAACCATAATGCAGAAGAATTTAAACATTAACTCATCTAATGACGATAAGAGATCAAAATTAATTAGAACATAGAGGAAAATATCAACCACTTCTAACTTTATTTATTACAGTTCATCTCTTAACGAATGAAAGAAATAACTAAGTTCTATTATTGAAACTGAGATATGGTGAAGTGAATGATTAGTGCATGTCTACCCCCTCCCAATAGAGTTATCATCATCGTTCACCTAAAATAAACAAACAAAGCAAGAATGAATCCGAGACTCAGCAAGTACAGTAAATAATTGGACATACAACAAATATGAACAAGACAACATCTTTAAAGAATTTGAACACAACACCGAATGAAAATCTGAATGAATGGAATGAATGGATTGAATGAAATGAATGGACTACACTCGCTTATATGCAGTATAGCTAGTGACACACCCGTCGGTGTTCACTTAAGCCCGTATTTAACAAAATACGGGATTCAAATCCCGTATAAAGAACGTTTCATACGGTGTCCAAAACGCCCACATTGGAATGGTGGGTCTCACATGCCCATACTGGAATTGATGAGACTTTAAACTCTACTCCGTGGATGGAACATGAAAATAGATGCATGAATGAACTTATGAATAATGACTAGCATTATCTCCAAACACGTGAATTTCACATATGAAAGGAACATCAACATTGAAGCTTCTCACGTATCAAATAAAAACACAATACTAATATCAAGCATCTAGTATTCACAATTCATACGAAAGTCAATGTACTTGTCTTTAGCGTTGCAATGCGTTAGGAGGCAAAGACGATGCTGCTAACCTCGGAGCCTCACCTCCTACCACCATTAAATTACTTAATAAGAACCACGACATCAAGACACTACTCCCAACGCTCCTAACTCATACCCCAAAACCCAAACGTTTAATTTACACTTTACTCAAATTGAACTACATTCTAGCAGGAAGTCGATCGTAATGGATAGCAGTACTAAAATTGACATAACTTTTTCTCTAAAATTCGTAAAACCGTAAACTCGGGCTTGCTTGAAAGGTAACAAAATTATCTACAACAATATAGTTGGTGGAAATCCCAAATTCTATATGCATCTAACACCAAAAGACCGATGAACACCGTCTGTCCAAACTACTCGACAAAATCGGGCAGCAGCACGAAAATAGTCATAACTTCTAATTGGCTGTTACAAACTTATTGTTCTTTATCAATAACGAAAGCTAAGACCAAGGTCTATAATAACCTAGTTGGGTGAAAACCCTGAATTTTCCATTAACTTAATCATATTTTAAAAGACAACTTGATAGTTCATTCTTGTTAGGATTCTGAACAGCAGAGGTGGAAACTATCATAACTTTTGAACCGTACATTGGAATTAAGCGATCTTTACGTCCACTGAAAGCTAAGAACAAACCCCACATAACTCTTGGAGATGGGATACTCTGATTCGGCCTCTAAGATCGCAAAATTGGCCACGTAACAATCTAGACAGATAGACCACAAGCAGCAGGGAAGATAGCGCCGGGGAGAGGAGGAGCAGCACGCGGCGGAGGTGCTCAGAGCACGACGCCATCAGAGCACGAGGGCACCGTAGCATGACGGCCATCAGTAGCATATGGGGCTAGGGTTTGGTCCCCTTGCCTTCTAATGGGTCACCCCACTCATGGGCCTTTGGCCACTATGGTCGGCTCTCCTCTTCTCGAATATGGGTTGTGCCCATACCTCTCCTAAAATTCTGAATTTTAACTTTATACCTCTCTAATCTTTACACATTCGATATAGAATAATTGGGTATTACAAAAGTGTATTATCGATTCTCTAGAAAGATAACAAAATCCTCTACAATAACTTAGTTGGCGAGACTCTCTAATTCGCCAACTTCGAGTCTTATAATCGATGAACATCTAGAACTATAATCTGATGACAAATTATACAAAGAGAATAAGAAAATTCATAACTTTTGAATGGATAAACCAAAATTCATGATTTTTAACAATCTGGAAAGCTTATTAAATTCCCTACGACAATTGTGTTGGGTGAATTCCTGAATCACCATTAACACACTCTTATGTGATAAACAAGACGATCGCTAATATTCGCACTTTCTAGACAGAGTAATAAAATCAATGTAACTTCTAGACCATAACTCTGAATTGGGTGATCTTTGAACCTATGGAAAGCTGAAAACAAACCCCACAAATCTCTAGGAGACGCTATCCTCAAATTTGGACTTTAACTACACGAAAAGTGACGAGCAAGTAATGGACAGAATACTGAAATTAATCACAGCAGAACGACGATCCCCTAATCATGGCAAATTATTAATCTAATTCGATCAAATTCAGCGAGGAATCGTTCGTTACCCTTGAAGATCCACAAGACTCACTGATCAAATCCCGCGAAGAAACTATTCAACCACTCCCTCTTCCTTCTTCCCTTTTGGCCGGCAATCCCGCAGGCTTCCCTCTCCTTCCCTTCCATTGACCAACAGCAGGGATGCAGCAACAAGGGGAGGAAAAGCTCGGCGTGGTTGCTAGTCAGATGGAAGGGTGGCGGCCAGGAGGAGAGGTGGATGTGGTGGCTGCCCAAGGGAAAGAGGGGAGAGGGGTGTGGGGCGGCTAGGGTTTAGAGGGAGGGAGGTGTCTCCCCCTTTTTGGCCGGCCACAAGATGCGCCCTCTGGACCGAGGCCCAAGGCCTAGGTTGGTGGAGAATCGCAGAAAAGCCTTTTTAAAACGTTATTTTTCTCTTTTGCCATCTTTCTCCCTTAGAAACATTCAGTGTATTACAACAATGTACTCAGCCTCTGTTGTAGAATCAGCAATTGTTCCTTGCTTGGAACTTTTTTAGATTACTACTCCTCCATTCAAACAAAATACAAACCCAGACTACGATCTGAAATCATCCTTGTCTATTTGGAATCTAGCATCGGTGTAACCATTTGTGACCAGTTCTTCCTCACCACCATATACAAGGAATACATCCTTAGTCCTTCTCAAGTACTTAAGGATATTCTTGATCGCAATCCAGCTGACCTTCACCGATCTCGACCGATATCTGCTCGAACACTTAGAGCATACGACACATCCGGTCGTGTGCACAACATAGCATACACGATAAATCCTATAGCGAAGCATATGGGATTCTCGCTCATTTTTCTCGCCATCGGTGGTCGAAGGACACCGACTCTTGCTAAGATTAATACCATGTGACATGGGCAAGAAACTTTTCTTAGAATCTTGCAAGTTGAACCATTTCAACACATTGTCAATGTACACATCTTGGCTTAATCCAATTAGCCTTTTAGACTATCTCTATAGATCCTTATACCAAGAATATATGCTGCATATCCTAAATCTTTCATAGAGGAACTATTTCTCAATGAGGTTTTAATGATTCAAGCATTTGAATATCGTTTCCGACCAGCAATATGTCATCCACATACAATATCAGAAACACAAGTTTGCTCCCACTAACCTTCTTGTAAACACAAGGTTCTTCTTCGTTCTTGATGAAGTCAAACCCTTTGACTACTTCATCAAAACGAATGTTCCAACTCCGATATGCTTGCTTTAATCCATAGATGGATTTCTTAAGCTTGCATATCTTTCTTGCTTCTTTTGGATCGACAAAACCCTCAGGCTGTGTCATGTACACATCCTCATTTAGGTTTCCATATAGGAAAGTCATTTTGACATCCATTTGCCATATCTCATAGTCAAAATATGCAGCAATAACTAGAATGATCCGGATAGACTTAAGCATAGCGACGGGCGAGAATATTTTATCATAATCAACACCTTGAATTTATTTGAAACCCTTTGCGACCAGTCGTACCTTATGAATGTGAATATTTCCATCCATATCTATCTTTTTCTTAAAAATCCACTTGCACTCAATGGTCTTAACACCATCAGGTGCATCGACCAAGTTCCAAACATGATTGTTATGCATGGATTTTATCTCGAATTTCATGGACTCAAGCCATGATTCAGAGTCTGGGCCCACCATCGCTTTCGCATAAGTCTTAGACTCATCATTATCCAATAATAAAATGTTATGCCCATACCTTATAGGCAATTGACGTGGTCTTTTCAATATTCGTGGGGCTGATGCTTCATCTACAGGTTCAACAACATTTTTTCATCCTGTAGAGATTCAGTAGGAGTTGAAACATTTTCAGATGTTTCTCGAATTTCTTCAAGTTGAACCTTGTTCCCACTGACTCGTTTGAAAAGAAACTCTTCCTCCAAGAAAACACCATAATGGGCAACAAACACTTTGTTATCTTCTCACTTATGAAAGTAATATCCTTTAGTTTCCTTAGGATACCCCACAAAGAAGCACATATCCGACTTGGGCGTGAGTTTATTAGATGTCAAACGTTTGAAATATGCCTCACAACCCCATACCTTGAGAAAAGACAATCTGGGACACTTCCCAGTCCATATCTCATATGGTGTCTTCTCTACTGTTTTTGATGGAACCCTATTTAAAGTGAAATCCACTATTTTTAGAGTGTATCCCCATAATTACAATGGAAGATCAGATTGGCTCATCATTGACCGAACCATGTCCAACAATGTTCGGTTCCGTCGTTCAGACACCCCATTCTATTGAGGCGTTCCCGACGGAGTAAGTTGTGGAAGAATTCCACATTTCTTTAGATGATCACCAAACTCATGGCTCAAATATTCACCTCCACGATCAGATCGTAGACTTTTGATTGTCTTGCCACGTTGATTCTATACCTCATTCTGAAATTCTTTGAACTTTTCAAAGGATTCAGACTTATGCCTCATTAAGTAGATATAGCCATATCTACTAAAGTCATCAGTAAAAGTTATGAAGTACTGAAAACTACCTATGGATGAAGTGCTCATTGGTCCACATATATCCGTATGTACTAGGGCTAATAGGCCACTCGCCCTCTCACCTCTAGTCATGAAAGGTGCTTTTGTCATCTTGCCAAGTAAACAAGATTCACATGTTTCAAATAATTCAAAATCAAATGAGTTTAGAAGACCATCTTTATGGAGCTTCATCATACACTTCTCATTTATATGACCTAGAAGACAATGCCAAATATAAGTGGGATTCATATTATCAGGTCGAAGTCTCTTAGCATTAATGTTATAGATAGGCTCATCCTCAAGATTCAAAACATACAATCCATTCATCAATGGTATGACCATAAAGCATATCTTCAAAATAAATTGAACAACAATTGTTTTTTATTCTGAACTCATAACCTTCTGCTCCTAAACATGAAGTAGAAATAATGTTTTTGCTTAAGGCTGGAACATAATAACAATTATTTAATTCCATAACTAATCCTAAAGGTAAAGCTAATGGTAAAGTGTAAATAGCTAATGCAGCAACTCTTGCTCCATTGCCCACACGAAGATCAACATCTCCTCTTGCCAAACTTCTATTCCTTATCAGTCCCTGCATCGAATTGCAAATATGAGCCACCGATCCGGTATCAAATACCCAAGAACTGGTCAGAGGAGTGACAACATTGACTTTTATAACATTTATACCTGAACTGGAAGTCTTACTTCCTTTGTTCTTTTTCATTTCTGCCAATACTTCTTGCAATTTCTCTTCCAAGGCCCAGTCTCATGACAATGGTAACATTTTGTATCAAGCTTAGGACCCGGCTTGAGCTTCTTAAGCTTAGCCTTGAGACTCTCGATCTCATCTCGAGTCTTTCCTTTGCCTTTTCCCTTTCACTTTGACTTACCCTTCTTCTTGAAGCTAGTAGTCTTTTGAACCATCATCACATGATAACTTTTCTTAATGCTCTCTTCTACACCCTTAAGCGTGCCATGCAACTCGGTCATTGACTTCCCCATGCCATTCATATGAAAATTCAGTATGACAGGCTCAAATCTTGCAGGGAGCGATTGGAGAATCACATCAGTGGCCATCTCTTGACTAAGGAAAAAATCAAGCTTTTCCAAGCTCTCAATGAGACCAATCATTTTTATCACATGAGGACTGACCGGGTTACCTTCTGACCGCCTACAAGAAAATAATGCCTTGGAGGTATTGAACCTCTCTGCCCTTGCTTGATCCTGAAACATACCCTTCAGACTCACAATCATATTGTAAGCATTCGTGGTCTTATATTGCTTCTAAAGCTCAAAGTTCATGGTAGCAAGTATTAGGCAATGAACATCGACTGCGTCATTGCAATGCTTCTCATAAGCATTCTTTTCAGTACGAGAAGCATCGGCACTCGGTTCCTGGGGATAGTGACCTTCTAGAATATATTCCTTCTTTTCTTGTTTGAGAACAATTCTCTTATTACAAAACCAGTCTATGAAGTTTAAACCATTCAACTTTTCTTTCTCAAGAATAAATGTAAATTAAAGGTAGGTGTAGAAGAAGTAGTAGGTGCCATAATCTACAACAGAAAATTATATACAAAGATTCAGCACTATGTTCATGTAAGATCTTCTATTAGACACTCATGTTGGTGGTTATGTTCGATCAGTCTACGACCAGGTCGTATCACCATACGACCAGTCTGGACCTAGTCGTATTATCATACGACTAGTGGTCGAACTCAACCAACAACAGATAATAAAAGATACTCCCACTATATGTTCTAAACCATGTTTTCCTCTAACATCACATAGTGAGTTTAAGATCCAAAAATCATTAAGTCCTAGTGAGCTTTGGCATCACTGCTAGAAACCTAGTGATTCATGGTAAGCAACCTTTGCCAATCATATGACATATGATTCTTATTTGTTGGGTGGCATCTCTATGCCTCGGTGACCAACATTATGCCCTAAGACCCAAAACCGTTTTGATAGACTTGTTAAGTCAAACCAACACTATGTATGTGGGTGTCCGACACTCACCCCATCTTATTAAGATAGTTAATGGCATCCTACTTTGGTAGACCTGCCAATTAACGATCAAAATCGTGATAGGCACAGCAATTGGAAAGGCATTAATTTTACTTAATTTTTCCTGAGGGATACTACTCTATCATGTCAAAACATCTAATGATAAAACATGATCAAATAGCACAACAGGAATAAACACAAACATTCACATATAACCATATTAAACTGTGAAATAGTATGGCCCTTAACATGTCGGTCTCCATCAGCATGCTTCATGTTCTCCGACCACCATGCTTGAAAGCAGTACACAGACCGTTATACAATAATATGTAGCTCAATGGCTCTCATAGCATGACATGTAGGCCATGAAAATCATTCATGCATCACATACACAATGGGTCATACTATTCACATCAAACCCTACAAAAACGAGTTATGCATAGAATCCAATTCTATCGGGCGACATGAACACATACTACCTATAACGCGTGGTACGATTACCCAACACGGCGGTCCCGCTAGCCAGTTAGCGGTGGGGTTCGAAGGGGCAGTGCCCCTCGCTGGTCGAGAGCAACGCTATCAAAAAACTTTCGGAGACATAAATCTTATTTACGTAACCGAGCCTTGGAAATCATCGGATTAATCATATTAACCCTATTCCGAACCAATCTGATCATTGCCTTGATACGACCACGCACTGCGGCATACTCCGATGGTGGAATTCCGACCGATAGGAGTATTATGCAGGGCAGTCGAAAACAAGTTGAGTAAATCATCTGGTGCTCTTAACTTGTACCTCCTCGAAAACCAATCTACTATCGCTGAAAACCGATCGATTCTATCGACCAGTGCCTAGATCGTTCCATCCATATGAACCGATCTAGGTTATCAGACCAAACTAGTAATAGATCCAATCTACCACTGCCACATATCCAGTATATGCGGCCGATCTAGATCAAAACTATGCAAGATGGCTCTGATACCACTGTAGGGATACGGGTATGCTACAATAGCAACAATTCAAATTTTCTACCATATAAACCAAGATGCCAAGCAAGTAAATGATCATAGATCGTTACCACGAGACGCGTAGTACAGCGGAAGAAGATTCGGAGTAGCCTAGTCTAATGAAGAGCACGTCGATGTAGCGGTCGTAGTCGATCGTCCAGCGTCCTCGCAAGTCGATCGTCTCCTCCAGCAACCTCTGAAATTCCTTGTGAAGATTACGAATCATCCTCAAGCGCAACAGCAACCGCAATAGCACCTCTACGGTATCCACACGTTCAGGGAAGGAACAACCGGACGCTGGTGTGCTAGCACCAAGTTGCACAGTGGGGCTCTCTCGGGAAGATGACGGGTAGGGTTTTGGTGGAGTAACTCCTGTCTCTCGGCCTCAAGCATCTGTTTATATAGTGCCCATGATGGATCCTATCCAAACACATTTTACGAATCGTATCCGCACTGGTTTGTTCCAACCCGTTAAGTGTGTGACCTGTTAGGTTTATGCATATTCGGTTGTGACTCGGAAACACCTTTCCGACCACGAGTCGTAGCGGTCCCTAGTAGGACATAACGATTCCCAAATACACACAAATTATATCGGATGAACCTTAATGCAACATGATCTACGACCAGATCCTCATCACTTATGACCAGCTCGTATCTCGTCATAACAAGTCCGTATTTAGGTACAACCAGTTCGTAACTCCTTACGACCAGTTAGTATTTAAGTATGACTAATCTACGACTAGCACATATCTCCATACGACCAGTTTGTAACTGTGTACGACTAGTTTATATTTAGTGTCGACCAGTTTGTAACTCCTTACAACCAAGTTTCGACTACTCTGTGATTAAGTTCGACCAGTCTACAACCAACTCGTATCTCTATACGACCAGTCTGTAACTGAACGAACTAAGCGACCTACTCGTGTATTCTCTCTTTGCCTCACGATATCTGGTTCGATCTCCAAGTGAGATATTTGTCATCCATGGACTGTTCAATACTTTCTCGATCGAGTGTCGGATAACCTTATGTGGTCAAACTCTTCGACCATGAGTGGCATGGCCATGCACTTTCTTTATCCGACCACTTTGAGGGGTCCAGAGATATCTCTCTCATTATGTTAGGAGGGGCAAATCCCATATCCAACCAATCACATCCCTCCGCATGTTTCATAGCATACCCGAAAGCTACCTTTATAACTACCTAGTTACGAGTAGCGTTTGGCAACTCCTAAGAGTGCTATTACACATGTAGGGAACCATGCTAATCTCAGGTCTAAGGATTATACATCACCATTGCTTGAGACCAACTAATGACACAAAGAATCACAACAATCTCAATAGTGTCTCAAGGTGGGTCTACCCAACCCCATGTTCTTTGACATGTGTTCACATTATTGATTCGATATCCCTATATCCATGATCGATGAAACATGGTCATCAATCAATACATGTGGTGTTCATAGAGTCATTGGTATTCCGACCAGTGACATTCGACCAAGGATACCATTTAGAACGACATCATATAAGTTAAAGAGCTTCACCAATAAGTCACCTACTTGTTAATCTTTATAACCAATTATTCATTCAAGGAACAGAATAACATTTATTCAATAACTCATAAACATAGACGTGATATAATCATCCCTATGGTTATCTCTAGGGCATATCACCAACAGTTAGAAGAAATACCAGTGATACAAGAATACCTGGATGTATTTCCTAAAGAATTGTCTGGCATGCCTCCAAATAGGGGCATTATGTTCCTAGTCGACCTAGTCCCAGGGACGGCTCTGATTTCAAATAGACCCTATAGAATGCCCACAAATAAGTTAGCAGAATTGAAGGAACAGATTGAAGAATTACAAGGCAAAGGTTATATTCAGCCATGTTCATTACCTTGGGGAGCACTGGTACTATTTGTCAAAAAGAAGGACAACAGTATGAGGATGTGTGTGGATTACAGATCACTCAATGAGGTCACAATCAAGAACAAGTATCCTTCGCCCAGGATCGACAATCTCTTTGATCAGTTGAAAGGAGCAAGTGTTTTCTCCAAGATTGATTTAAGATCCGGCTATTATCAGCTGAAGATTAGACCAGAAGACATACCAAAGACTGCTTTCATCACAAGATATGGACTGTACGAGTTCACAGTGATGTCATTTAATTTGACAAATGTACCCGCTTATTTCATGAATATGATGAATAAGGTATTCATAGAATCCTTGGATGAGTTTTTGGTGGTATTCATCGACGACATTCTCATCTACTCAGAAGATGAGGAAGAGCATGAGAAGCATCTCCGGGCAGTATTGGAAAAACTCAGGGAGCAGCAGCTCTATGCCAAATTCAACAAGAGTGAATTTTGGCTAAGCCAAGTGGCTTTTCTCGGGTATATCATGTCAGCAGGAAGAGTTGTAGTAGATCCCGCTAAGGTTGAAGCCGTAATAGATTCGAAGCAGCCCAAGTTTGTCACCGAAGTGAGGAGTTTTCTTGGTTTAGCTAGTTATTACCAAATATTCATCAAAGGTTTCTCTAAAACCATTAGACCTATGATTCAGCTTTTGAAGAAAGAGAAGAAGTTTGAATGGACAGATACTTGTGAGGAAAGTTTCTAGGAGTTTAAGAAAAGGCTAGTCTCTACACCTGTGTTGATTTTGCTTGACATCCATAAGGACTTTGTGGTTTTCTGTGCGCCTATTGTCGGGCCTTGGATGTGTCTTGATGTAGGAAGGTAATCGTGGCTTATGCATCTCGCTAATTGAGACCTCATGAAGGGAATTACCCAACGCATGATTTGGAGTTAGCCACAGTTATGCATACCCTGAAAATTGGCGGTATTATCTCATTGGTAATCCCTGTGAGATTTTCACTGATCACAAAAGCTTGAAATACATCTTCACTCGGTCAGAACTCAATCTCAGGCAAAAGAGATGGTTGGAACTGATAAATGATTATGACCTTGGAATCCATTATCATCTTGGCAAAGCAAACGTAGTGGCAGATGCCCTGAGTCGAAAAGGGCATTACAACACTATGTTGGTTCAGAAAAGTCAGCCAAGATTGTATGAAGATTTGAGGCATCTGAACTTAGAGTTTGTCAACCAATACTGTGTAAGCACCTTAGAAATTCAACCAACCGCTCGTAATCAAATTAGAGAAAATCAAAAGATGATGAGAATATTACAAAAATAAGGAAGAACATGAGAGGAGGCAAAGCCCCAGGATTTTTAGAGGCTGAGCATGGTACCGTCTGGTTTGGGAACCATACCTATGTACCTAATCATCAGGAAACAAAACAGTTGATTCTGAAGGAAGCCCATGAATCACCTTACTCCATTCATCCGGGAAGTACCAAGATATACTAGAATCTGAAGGAAAAATATTGGTTGGTTAGTATGAAGCGAGAGATTACTGAATTTGTTGCACGCTGTGATGTATGCCAATGAGTTAAGGCGGAACATCAAATACCCGTTGGATTGTTGCAACCATTACCAATTCCCGAATGGAAGTGGGAAGAAATTGGTATGGACTATTAAGGGCAATTAAACTGCTAGTGAAAACTGTTTTGCAAAGCAAATTATCTACCGGCAATTAGTTTCCCCAGCATTTATTGCCTGCCTGGTAAAGTGTTGCGGGGAAAAACATTCCCCGGTAGACATGTGAATTCCCAGCAGTTAACTGCCCTAGAAAAGTTGTTTTCCGTGGCAGTTTTAGTTTCCCCGGCAGTTAGATGTATTGCCGGCAGTTAACCTGCCCTTGATTTTTCATTTTCCCTGGCAGTTAAGTGCCCTAGATACTTGGTTTTCCCCGGCAGTTAATTGCCCTCGATTGTATCTTTTCCCCCAATTCATTTTCTAATGAGCAATTAGTTTAGTTGCTCACATAAGAAAGTTTCTAGCATGGTCCTTGCATGTCTTCAAGGAGTGACATTGCTCACATATGAATTATGAGATCTAGACCTACTCTTCCTTTTCATAAAATTACCACTTAACCATGTCAAAAACGAAATGAACTGAGACATATATTTGAAATTTCATTTAAGTTTATTCAGAATCTGACCACAGCTGCCCAACCCATTTGGATTCATCATTTGGACTAAAGATGCCATGACTTTATAGAGCTAATCAAATTCAATTTCCATTGAGCAAATCAAAATCGAATGACCTATTTTATGTTCGAATAATAGGGAAAAAATAATTCAAGGTATGGGTACATACAGGTACTGGAGGTTCACAAGAATCTCATGAATATATTGTAAGCCTCGAGCAATCCCATTGACTATCTTAAATCTCCTTCCCCAATCTAGCTCACTACTTCTCTCAGGATCTGTCACACAGAAAAAGAAACCTCAAAATTGTAAACAATAAATTCCAATTGTTGTTTCACTGTTGCAAAATGATGATGAGTTACATACCAAAAAGAATGATGTTGAGGCTTTTGTTGGGCATGTATTCATACACAAGTAATTTTTCATGTTCTTCCAAGCAAACACCAACAAGCCTCACCAAATTCTTGTGAAGATTAGCAACCAAAACAAGGTCATTTCTCAACCAAGAGACTTTTCACTGCTATTTCTTGATCATCAGGGAGGATTCCCTATACAAAGGAGTGAGTGGCCTTGGCGCGCGAGGCAATGCTATGGCGAACACTATTTTACTGCAAATTCCAGCTTCTTAATGAATTGCAACAGAGAGTATGTACGTTATGGAGTAAACGATAGAAGCAAATAGACACAGCGATAAAAATGGGAGTGTAGTACATGTTTGTCAACTAAGACAAGATCTAAATGTTGAATGGTTGGATCAGCCACACTGCCAAAGTATTCCCATAGGCTGCATACTGTGACATAAATTATCCAATGTTTGCTACCCGGGTCTATCTCTGATAATAGGTTGTACGGCATCTGAAGGAATACAAAAAACGGTATGAGTAACGCATATTGTCATATGTATATGGGCACAACTGAAAGCATACGATATTAGATCTTAAGTTAATGTGCAGGAAGCAAGAAGCAGATAGGTCTAAATTTTTTACATCCAGGCTAACTCTTTTTTTTGTAGTACGCTAGAAAAAACAGAGTGAAGAAGGACCGTTTCTAGAAAACTTATGAAAGGTATCTAAATATATTTGCATACACTATAAAGAGGGCAGGACAGTATGTTTATAGAGTATTTTGCATGAAATATAATTCGTACATGGTCCTATATATTGGTAGAAGTAATACCTTGGTGTAGCAGGTGTGTTGGTTTTTCTTTCTGTTTTTACGGCTATAGAAGTTAGGTCTAGGATTGCAATGCATTGTGCATGTATATCTGTATATATATAGACAAATCTGGTATGTATTGAACTTTAGTGTATCTATATACATATAGACAAATCTGGTATGTATTAACTAAAGCGAGGTTAAGACATGTATAGGCGACTGTACGAAGATATTTTAAGCTACAATAATAGATTACCTAAATAATTGGGTAGATTTGAGAAAAAACAGCAACATTAACAGAACATACTAAGATGATAAGAGATGGATAATAGAGTTAGATTACGCGAGAACAAGCAAACAAGACCAGACCAGAGTGAGGGAGATGGATGCATCGTCCGCGGTTTGCTTACCGGCCCCAGGCCGTGAGGGGTACATGAGAGTATGCCAACAGTAGGACTAACCTTTGAGGAACATATGTATAGTAAGCTAATTAGCTAGGAGTAGGCAGAACGCATTTTTTCTATCTGAACAGTAAGCTAAACCAATAGAATAGCTCAACATTAGGGAGACTGACTATAGTACTAATAACATCAAGCTAAACAAATGAGGAGATAGCAATGAGCATTGTAATTTCTGTAGTATTAAAGCAACATAAGTGATCATTACTGTAAGTATATATTAGAAAAGCATATGAATTGCTCATCCTCAAAGACATTGCTATCTGCACTAGTATGTTTGTATATCATGATATGCAAAAAGCTCATGGATCTAATACAAATCGACTTATAATGATAGCATGAGATAAGGACCGAAAGTTAAACATTGATGACAAGTACTACTAGGTATATGTGCGTTCAAGAAACAGCTTCTGAAGTTTGTAAATTTAATAAATGTATTTTTTAGATCTCAGTATATGCAACATGAACAATCAATAAGAGTGTCTTTTTAATACCGAACAAGCTGTCAAGCTCTAGTATCAGAGGATATGTATATTACAACAACAAAACCATCTCAAGTACTTAGTATAGTATAAACTATCCATGGATGTTCACAGGGGACACAATTGTAACATACGATCTAGGACACAATTGTAACATGTGATCTGGCCACAAGGAGTGTATACCTTTGTATATGTATTTTTGGTGAGCTAGTAATGCAGGTATAAGATCTCCTATATTGCATAGCTGCATAATAGAAAGAACAAAAGGTTGATTAACTAAAAGGATTCACCAACTTTGATCAAACATGTTAATGTAAACTTTCAAACCTGTGAGCACTGCGCAATTGGTTTATCTCATGATGAATTTTGTCATATATCCATGTCTGTCATAATGCACAGCATAATTGAGTAGGGTTTCATAAACAAACTCTTTAGGAGACGATTGACAACCTACAAGCCCGTAGTGGATCAAGCAACTCGAAACAAGTAAATTTTTTCTTTGACGGAAAGCAAATGAAAAATAGATAGCACTATACCTCTATCTTGTCAAAGTTGATCATTAAACCACCTTTTGTTCCACAACGAATACCTTTGACCTGTTAAGCACAATGAGAGGCACAAAAATATTTCTATCGTAAATGCGCTAAAGAAACACAACAATCTTTCAATTGGTATTCCATTATGATGTGAAATCATGCCAAAGGAACACAACAAGAGTAAGGTACTATGAAAACATTGGAGAATTTGCTCAACCACAACCATTTTGTATCTCTAATTCCTAAATAAGCAATGCACTTATTAGGTATTAACACACAAGCACTTCAATAGTTCAACACTTCAACTACCTGTTAAAGAACTAAACACCATGTGCTCAGTAGCAGACAATGGCACAATTCATTCATAAGTCATGTTGTCAAATGTCAATAAGACAATAACTTTAGTCCTTGCTGTTTTGAACAAGTTGTTTAACAAATTTGAGAACACATCAAGAATGCAAGCATGAACCAAATATGCCAACAGTCCACTCCACCAAAATCACCCAACTTTGTTAGAATGTAGTGAGGAATTCCAGAAATACATAAAACTCCTAATTTTCCAATATGCTCTTACTGGAAGTAATAATAGGAGAACATACAATTCGTCGTCAAAAGATCCGATCCAACGACGGAACCACCCAACATTGCAAACCGGCAACCAGCTGCGGGACAACACAACCCCTACCCCCATTTCGGGACGAGATCGCCGTAGAATCCCAAGAAACCGGGAGAGCGCGGGTCACGAAGGCCTCACCTTTATCAAGTTGAAATGGAAGCGAAGACAGTCATGGAGGGAGGGCACGGCCATGGCACCGGGCGAGGACGGAGGCTGCGGGTATGCTGTTGGATGGGGATGGAGGCGAGGGCATAGTGCCGGCCATCGGGCGTGGTCGCGTGGAGGAAGGGCGCGGCACCGAGTGGGGATGGAGCGCGACGGTTCTGCGCTGGCGAGGATGGAGGCGCGCGGCGCAACGCCGGCATGAGGAGGTAGGGTGGTCTTTGGGTGGTGGGGCGGCGCCCGAGGTGAGGCGGCTAGGAGGAGGGCAACGCCCAGGGTGATGAGGCGGCTAGGGAGGAGGATGGCGTTGGGTGGTGGGGTGGCGGGGAGTTGAGGCGTGCACGGAGGAAGGGAAAGGAGGAGGCGATGGGAAAGAGGGGCGGTCGGGAGGGGAATTCGGGGGATAAGGGTTCACGCCTCAGTCAATTTCATTTTTTCAGTTGCACGCCGAAGGGATGGCTAGAATCCCCGGCAGATATGATGACTTGGTTGATTTTTTTTCTAGGGCAGATATATTGTAGCTAACGTTAAAACATTGCTGGCAAATAAATTATTCTAGAAAATAATTATTTCCGACAGATAATGGGACCCTTAATCTCTTGGATATTGCTGGCATATATTTTGCCACTAATCCAGTTTTTCCCTGGCAGATAATTGCCCTTAATACTATACCATGGTGTAGTGACTTCATCACCGGACTTCGTAAGACACAATCAGGATGCGATTCTATTTGGGTGGTAATTGACCGTTTGACTAAAGTGGTACACTTTATTCCCGTCAAGACCACTTACAGAAGTAGTAAATTAGCATAATTTTATATGACCAGGATCGTTTGTCTACGTGGAGTGCCCAAAAGATAGTCTGAGAGAGCTTCGCAATTCACATCTAGATTTTGGAAGAGCATGCATAAAGCATTGGAGACAAGACTGATTTCAAGACAACATACCATCCCATAACATATGGACGGATGGAGCAGTAAACCGGATTTTGGAAGACATGCTTTGATTACGTGCTATAGATTATGGAAAGAGTTGGAATCATAATCTTTCTTATGCAAATTCTCGTACAACAATAGCTATCAAGCTAGCTTGCAAATGTCTCCATTTGAAGCATTTGTCTGTGAGAAGTGTAGAAACCCTCTCCTTTGGGATTAAGTGGGAGAACATCGGTTCTTTGGACCTACATTAATTAAGGAAGTGAAAGTAAAGTAAAAGTGATAAGAGAACGATTGAGAGTGGCTCAATCCAGACAGAAAAGTTATCTTGACAATCATCGGAGAGAATTGTCCTTTGAAATAGGAGATTTGTCTATCTCGAGTAAGTCCGCTCGTGAGTAAGCGATTCGAACCAGAAGGAAAATCACACCAATATTTGTTGGACCTTACAAGATTTTGGAAAGAAGAGGCAAAGTTGCCTATCAATTAGAGCTCTTGGCATCTTTATCTGCAGTTCATGACATCTTCCATGTTTCTCAACTGAAGAAGTGTCTTCGAGTTCCAACAGAGCAAACACAGCTTGAGAGCACTGATCTTTAGGAGAACCTCACCTATGTGGAGTAGTCAATCAAGATTCTTGATATTGCGAGCGTATTACGAAGCAAAGAAATTCATTCGTGCAAAGTCCAATGGAGTCATCACTCGGAAGAAGAAGCCACACAGGAGCGAAGAAGATTTGAAAGTCGAGTATCCCCACCTTTTTGCTAGCCAAGTCTGAATCTCAGGGTCGAGATTCCCTTTAAGGGGGTAGGTTTGTAATATCCCAATTTTCGAGCCTTTTTGAAATGTTCAAAATAAAATAAACCATTTGAATTTTATCGAATTAATTAAAGCGTAAATCAAAATTTCAAAAAAATGAAAACATTTTAAATTGTTAAATCAAACATCAATTAAATTCAAAATGGGTTTATTGGATTTTCTATACTTCCTTAGATTTTATCCAATTTCTTTTGCTATTTTCTTGGAATTCAATTTAATTTATTTATTTTGTTTTTCCCAAGATCACTTTTCTTAGTTGTAAAATTTAATTTAAATTAATTATTTTAAAAGTGTTGGATTTCTTTTGGAATTTTTACGATTATTTAAAATCCAAGTCCAAATTCAAATTCAAATTCCATCTCTCAAATTCAAATCTCCTCACTAAATTCCAAATTCAAATTTTGTAATTTGAATTTTCTCACTCTTTTCTTGTTTTCCTTTCCTTTTCTTTTTCCCTTTTCCTGCCTTTTCCTCTATAAAAGGCGACCATGCCCTCCTTTCCCTTCCTCCTCCCTCTACCCCTCCCTTTCCCTCCACCACCGAGCACCATCGTAAGAAAATCCAAAGACGACATTTTCGGCGACCGCGCCACCACCTCATTCTCGCCGCTCTGGTGAGCTCCCCTCTCGACCACTGCGTCACCTCATGTTCTAGCCCCAAGGAACTTTCCCCACTCAATTTCCCGTTGGTCCGCTAGAACCTCCGACTTCGCTTCTCCACATCTCCAATCGGAATCGCCATTTCCATCACCGTGCTACCTCCGGTGATCCCCTTTCCTATTCTTTCCTCCTCGAGCATCTCGTCGACCTCCTGGAGCTCCTCCAACCGTTGTTGGACCCTCTTTCCTCTCAGGCCATCGCCACCACGTGAAGGTCCCCACCATCGCCTCAGTCATTGTCACCGGGCATCCTCCGACCACCTCCGCCTTCCCTCTTCGCACCAGTAAGCCACCTCCAGGCGCAGCTCATGCTCATGCCAACTTCCTCCCCGCGCCATCCCACCGCCAGCGCCGTGTGCCACCCATGTGCCGCCACCGTCTTTAACTGCATCGCCACCACGACGAGCCTCCTTCGGTGCCACTGCCACTGCCTATAAGATCCCCACCCCTGTGGGAACCCATTTTGAGGGTCCACCGGCCGCCACGCAGTCTACCTCGCTGGTGTCGCCGCTGCCCTGTGCGCCTTGTGTAGTTCCTCTGTTTCTCTCTGTGAAGTGCTCTCTGTCTTTTGCTTTTTGTGTCTATGACACATGGGGCCCACAAGTCATACTCCCATGCATTTCCTTCTTTCTCTCCTTCTTTCTCTTCCAAATGGGCTCAAGTTGTCTTATGCAATATGGCTTGGCACATGAATAATCAGGAAAGCTTCTTTCACATTGTATTCCAGAACAGTTTCTTGTCGGTTTTTCATCATTTCATGTGATATCCAAACTTTCGGACATTCGTTCTCCCTCATACGAACTTCGATTCCATCGATTCTTGTTCTTAAATTCGATATATTTATATTTATATTAATTTTATATTTTTTGATTTTATTTTGATTTATCTTTATTTATTCACTCATTTTCACAGATAGATTTTGACGATTACTGAGGAACTGATTTATTTGAAGAGTTAGATCCTCAAGCATTTGAGTAAGGCAAGTTACATCTTTGATTATATTTGAATCCTAATATTTTAAATTATTTAAATTATTATTGCAATGTTATTTACATTCTAGTTATTTAAATCCCTATTTTAAATTATAGTTATTCCTAATTCTATTGTATATTCAAATTTTGCTATTAAATTAGCCATTCCTTGATACCATAGTTAAAATCTAGTTGGTACAATAGTATGGGCTAGAATATGTTGAAAAACTTTATGCTTATACAAAGCTTAGTTGAAAAATATTGAATTTGGGGAGTTTAGCTAAATGTTGAATTATGATTTAAAATGAGGCCATGGTATTATTTTTACCATAGAAATTTTAGCAAATGATTTAACTTGAAAAATAAATAAAAGTTAGTTTAGACGTGGGCGAAATGGTTGTTTGGATGGTGCAAGTTGATGCACGGGATTAATTCATTTCTATGATCGAGACCAGAGTTTTGATGAAAGTCGTCTAAGTCAGTTAAGGATTGGTTTTCGAGCTGCAACTTGCAAAGCTCCACTGTACTACCACAAGTCCGGTGGGACGATCGAGCTAAATAATTTGCAATATTTCACAGTTAGTTGTGCCATGTTGATATGCGGGTGTTGGTTAGACAGTATTCCCACTTAGCGCAAGAATGGGCTTCCAGCGAATGGTTCAATCCAAGGGAAGTGAAGCCTTAGTGGGCATGACTACTTTGGGATGACGTATTATAAAGGTCTTGTAATAATCACTTAGTCGCACACCTACGGAAGGGTGTGAAGCGGATATTATAAGTCGATTATCTCTTGTGAGTAAAGTTGTACAATCTCTGCAGAGTGTAAAACTATTCGAATAGCCGTGTCCACAGTCATGTACATGCTGAGCAAAGCCACTCAAAGTTATACTTTGGTTTTTGTTTTAAAAATGAATTTAGCAAATGTTTTTGATAGTTTATCCAATTGAGAAATTGAGTGGTTAGCCATGTGATAAGAGGGTATCATTTACCACACTTGTATGGAGGTTATCCACTATAAAAATTAACAATTTAAAATTTGATTTTAATTATGGAATAAACTGCTTTGGAACTTAGTAAGAATATTTCAATAGAAAATTTCGTTTTATGCAGATTGAGTCATATAAGTCTTCCTTTGACAATATCCTACATGCATTATCTTTGTTATTAGGTGTAACTTGCATAATACAATTATTTGTACTCACCCTTAATACGTTGTTATTCAAAGGAGGTGTACTGCGTGGAGGATAAGAACTTGACAACTAGACTATGCCTCCAGCGATTATCTCATGATTTAATTGTGTGGCATACCTTATTATTTATGCTTCCGATGTACTTTACTTGTGGCCTTATACCCATTTTTAACAAACTTGAATTATTAGGAACGAAACACGTATTATAGCTGTGCTATTATTTTTGGTTTGAGTGTATACGCTAGTTCCTGAACTAGTGTGCGTAATATAGAGAATCTAACACCCTTCGCTCCAGGTTCGATAATATTTTAACACATAAACAAGTACACTGTACAGGACAGACTGTCCAGCGCAGGAGTCGGAATTCCAAGGCTCACACACTGCATTATATTTATCTCACCACAAGATAACGAAACAAACGACAACAACTCCACAGGCACCAATACTTTGCAATACCAAGCTATAGCTTGCTAGCTCAAGATCCATGGCGCGCCTTCTGCGATCTGCGGCGGCCGCCGCGCTCGCTGCCGTCGCCGTCACCGTTGTGCTGGCAAGCCCGGCGGCAGCCCAGGGCACGCCGGCAGCGTCTCCGGCGCCGCCGTACAAGAACCACACGGTGGGCGCCGCCGCCGGGTGGTTCTTCAACGCAACGAGCAACTCGACGTCCGGCAACTACTCGTCGTGGACCGCCACCGAGACCTTCTACCTCGGCGACTACCTTAGTATGTTTATGCTAACTCCTACCTCTTCCTATTGCCTAAATACTTCTAGTACGAGCTTCTTGTGATACAGTATAGCAACTTAGGTAGTTTTGCTTGTGTTATGTGTACATATAGTGCTTCCCTGATGCAAGAAAACAAGTGTTTTCGTGCATCTTGAGAAAATGCTACAGCTTCATTGTAATGCCATAAAATTCTACATTTTTTTCACTTACCCCAGAGACTGCACTAACCAAAATCTTCATTGAGAAAAGGAGTAGCGGGCAGCAAAATTGAACAATAGCATTCTCCAACATCACCTCCTAGATCCATTAACAAATTAACATTTCACAATTCAGATCCAGATCTCCCCCCCCCCCCCCCCCCAAGAATCTTCTGTGTAGACAGAGGAACAATGTCACGTGCCGTTTTATCTCTTTGAAGCTATAAGTCAACACTCTGACCGAATATAAGAGATAGTTCAGAGTTTTTCTTACGGTGGCTACGTATATCTCTTACTCACCAATTTCTAACCAAACTATTTGAGTTCCTATCAAACAAATCCAAGATGACCAAATTTGCAGTATATAGTGCATTTTCTATAGCAGAGGTTACTGCTTCATTTTGCATGGTATTGGTATCTTGTTATTTTGAGTTCTATCATATCTGATCAATGCTGGGCAAACACGCTCTACATTACTAAGTAAATAGATGTCATTTTATAAAGCAAAGTTTTTAAAACTCTTACCACTTATATACACAAAATATTCACATGAAATTATATTATTGTATTTCTCGTAAAAAATACCTCTATAACACCATATCTATTTATAACTTTAACCAACTACCAACATATGACTACAAAATTTATTGATGAAAATTGTATATTGGAGCAATCAAGTCATCATTCAGTTCCATCTTAATAAATAATTGATCTCTGTGCTGTCCTTTGTCATAATTCAAAGGACTTATTTCCAGTCGAACGTAAGGCTCAGCCAAAACTAAGTTATTGGTCCAAATTTGTGCTGACCACTTGTGTCTGTAATTTTAATGCCTACCAGTATTCAAGACGAACGACAACTCGTCGGTAGTGCACACCTACAACGTCACCACCTACTCGCTCTGCGACCCCAGCGACGACGACGGGCCCGAGACCTCAATCTACAGCGGCGGCGGGGGCGAGGGTGGCGGCGTCGAGGTGACCGACGCTATCGCCGTCCCGCTCACCTTCGAGGGCGCAAACTACTTCTTCTCCGACGCCGACGGCGGCGCGCAGTGCGAGCAGGGCATGCGCTTCGAGATCAAGGTCGCCCACGGCCGCGGCCTGCCGCCAGCGCTCGCGCACCCGCCGCCGGCGCCCAAGTGGAGCGTGCTTGCGCCACCGCCCGACGGAGCGGTGACCTCGCCGGCGGTGTTCGGCGGCGGCGGCGGCGATGACACGGAGGGCAAGAACGGTGAGCGTAGAGCGGTTGATGCGGGCGGTCGGTTCTTGAGGGTAGCTATTGGACTGGGTTTAGCAGTTTTGGTTGCTGCCTGAGTGGGTAGGGTCGCACTGTCAGTGTGGTAGCAGTTTTACTTGTTTTGCTGAATTTCTGGAAAGGGTAACATTATTTCAGTTCGAGCAATAAACTGATCGTTATTCATTCAATTACATCCGTCGAAAATTTTTCCTTTTTATATTTTGAAAAGAAGAAAGAATTCTGATAAGGACATGACCCTATGGATACAACCATATTTGCTATGCTTCCTGTTCTAAGTATAAGAGCTCGTATGCTTCACTTAAATTATCAGGTGAGCTTGTTTTTAGGAGTGTCTTTATATTATATGAATTATATGATGCTACCTAATGATGAAATATATATATGTGCAACGCCATATTACTTTTGGTCCAAGACAAGCAAGCAGTTCGAACTGGACCCGTTTTGGAATCCAGTTTGTCCTCCAGAATTAGCCTGACAACACCAACTTAAAACAGGCATAACTTTCACATACGGAGTCCGTTGGAGGTCCACGAGTACTTGATTGAAAGCTTATTTCGTCCTCTTTCCAACGTATCCGGCCTCACCTCCAAATTCCTTCTGGACTGATCGCAATCATCAAAAGAAGACGTCATATCACTTGTTTGGGTCAATTTGGGCTTTGTAATCATACTGAACTTGACCCATCTGCCGGCGGCCCACTTGGGGGTGTGGTTACTGTTCACGTGAACAGTAACCCGCAAATTTAGTCCCGCCCCGCTGGTTCTATTAGATGTGCGGCTCCCCCTCCCCTATATAAGGAGGCCGCACCCTTCTAGTTTTTCTTGGATTTTGTTTATGTTTAGTTTGCTTTCGTTGCAACTTGTATCTTTTGCGTGTGTCGACTAGACCACCCAATTAAGATCCTTATTCAGAATCCCAACTCAATTCAAATATTTCAATTCATATTTGCAATTTCAGATTGCTTATTTATCTTGTTCTTGCATGCTTTTTCGGTGTATGCAGGAATCGACCTTCATGGTCAGGTCAACCGGGTATTCGTGCACGGTTGATAACGACTTGTCGAACTGTTCAGCGATTGCGTGGTTTCGATCCTTACGTGTTCGTAGCCAGGATCGTGAGAGTTGAGCGACACCTACCGGACTTATCGTTCTCATCGAAAGATCGGGCCAACAATAGGATCTTCGGGTTCATCAGGTGGTATCAGAGCTTCAGTTGATCGGTAAGAATTTCCAGTTTTCTAGTAGTAGATTCGTTTTTCATACCTAGAGTCCAGAAAATTGCCCAAAAAATTATTGCATCTATCATCCCTGTCCGAACCCCTTTGAGTCATTGCAATTTTCTTTTCGATATTTTGCTTGTTGAATCATTGGTTGCATCGTCGTGTTTAGTTGCTGATCTTTAGCTCTAGTTATTGTCTAGTTGGTTATGGTATAGATTGCTTCTCGTGTTTTCCTTCGCGTCGCTTGATCGCTCTTTCAGGTTATTAGTTTTTGCATCTAAAACAGAAATTTGTGGGTTAGAACTCCTCTAATCCGCACAAAAATAGAAAATTCGTATTGTTATTCATCCAAAAAAAGAGAATATTGCTATGATGTTTTGGAAGAGTTGATGTTATTTGCGACTTACGGCAAATCCTAGGGTCGGCCAAATAGTAGAAGGAGAAAGAGACAACTGCAAAAACAAAAGCCGCGGTAGAGAAAAAAAAAAAGAAAATGAAAATGAAAAGAAAAGTGCATAAAAATTAGTGGAGACCTTCTACATATAGCCACAAGATCCCTTTAAAAAATTCAGCACGTTTGGCCCACGGAATCAAAAGATATAGTAGTTTCAAGATTGAACACGAGTCGGTTTCGAGTCCGAGTAGGATTTCGTTTCCGAGACACCTTCAGTAAAACGGGCATAACTTTTGCATACGGTGTCCGTTTTTTACGTTCTTGTGCTCGTTTCGAAGCTAATGACGAGGCACGTCTTTTCCAGGGGCCCCAAAATCGGCCATCTTTGGCCCCGAATTCGCGTCGCAAGTTTTTTGTTTCCGTTTTTGCCGTTTCTTTCGATCTTCCTTTCGGAATTTGGAGTTCACCTCAACTGCAAAGTTGTAGATCTCGTCGAAACCTTTCAAACAAGCATATATAAGCCATATAAAACTTTATTTTTTATCATTTGAGACTAGTGTAACATCCCAAATTTTGGGCTTGTGTTTCAAATGTAAGAAAATGAGTAGAAATTAAAACTTTTTCTTACATCATGTGTTTCCTGTTTGTATTGCACAAGTATTGTACAAGACTTATGGAAATGCAAAGTCACAAGTCTTTTGAACCAAATCTTGTCTCTTCTATAACATTCTGGTCAAATGTTTTGATCATCCTCTGGAAATATTTTTCCTAAGTTCTTGGGATGGTATGTGACCCCTCTGAAAAATTTCACGATTTTTAGAAATTGTTTGGATATTTTTGGAGGTCAGTCAAACCAATTCAAAATCTGGTCAAACCTAAAACCAGCACCTTGTAGAATTTTTGGAGAAAATGCAATGCATAAAAATCTCTGAGAAATTTTCACAAGGTCAATGTCTCGATCAACAAGCTCCTGTAAAAATTTCAGAATTTTGGAGTTATTTTCTTGCCCAAATAAATCCTCAAAGTCTCACTTTAAATTAAAACCTAAAGTGATTCACGCTCATTGGGTTGAGTCGGGCTCGAGTCCGAGCCACTTGACTTGGTTGAACCACCTAACTGCACCGAGCCGCGTTTTAAAACGCGCCGTGCGATATCACCGTTGGATTCAGATCGCGTGGCCCACGTTCGTGTGAGCATTCGGACCCTCCGGTTACATTAACAAATTGGGACCGTTGGATCTCGATCCAACCGTCCAGATTCCGTAGGCAATCGGACTGTCCGGCGAACTCGCTAAATCGTGACCGTCCATTTTTAATCCAACGGTCGTGGTTTGTTTTCGCTGTTCTTCTTCCTCCTCTGCTTCTTCGAGGACGCGCGGGCGGCAATGGCAGAAAGAGAGAGGTTGAGTGGGTGGCTTTGATGGGTCACCTCAAAGTTGCTTTCGTCAACGTCTCTCTGTGGAGCATTTAATGCGCTTCGAGCTTTCTCCTCCATTGTCCCGAGTCTCACTTGCTCCCATCTTTTCTTGGTCTACAACCGGAGCATGAACCGAGCTCACCATGGGCTCATGTCCTTGATCGAAACCCTAATCCTTCCCCTATATAATTGCCCCTCTAGGTCCTCCTGGTGTTCCTTTACACCACGCTTTGCTCTTCTCTGTGTTTGAGCTCAAGAACACATCTCACCCTCAAAACACCATTGTTGGCCGTGGAGCTCCAATGGCAGCCTTGGTGTCCAGTGGTTCATCTTCAACATTTCTTGCACCCTTTTGAACTCCTCAACCTCCTTTATATTTCCCTAACTTGGTTTTGGGTTGCATTCACAGAATCACTCAATTTTAAGTTTGGAGATTTTCGATTGATTTCACCCCTTTCTTCTCCACTCCGTAAGTGGTTCTTTTGCAATTATTTGCTTTTGGAGCCTCTTTGAGCTATAATGAAGGCGTGGCGATGATTTGGTTCCACTCATTTTGCTCGAACCTCATTTCCCACTTCATCTTCTTCGGCTCAGGTGGACTTCATCGTGTTCAAGTCTTCCCGGCCATCTTTGGAGCTCCTCTCGGTTAAGGTAGCTCCTATATAGTCCCTAGAAGTCATGGCACTCGCTTCCTTGACCGCAATGCCGGAGCATTTGCTATTTTCGTGTTTTGCCGTGTCGGCCTTCATCTTTGTTTCGGGCTCGCTGCGTTCTGAACCTCCACCGCCGGCGAGGTCACCATCATGGTCCGCAACACTATTGCGAACACATTTTGATAGTTTGTGGCGCGCACATGAGTCGCCGGCGACCATAGCAAAGCCACTCGGGTTTTGTCACCGAGAAGCTCCGTTTCGTCGGATCATTAGGACACATTAATTACCAATCATTAGTCGTTAATTGTGTCTTAATCATTATTATTGAGCCAGCGACCGGTGGGCCCAATCTCCTTAAATCAATCTGTTTCACTCCGCCTTCGTTCGACATCATTAATGCCTAATCATTGCTTAATTAAGTGAGTCGGCATTTAATCGTTGTCGAATTAACCTCAGGTCGACTTGTGGGCCCGAGGGTTTAAAATCAAATCTCGTGATCATTAGAATCTATTTAATGTCAATCATTAGAATCACTAATTCGGTCTTAACCGCCCGCTTAATCGCCGACTTGTGGGCCCGGTGCCTTGTCGGCGCGTGGGTTAAATCGTTGCGATGCGTGACTCGTAGTCACCGACATGCGGTCCCACTCGTCGATTACCTCTTTTGAACCGATCTATAGCGCGTCCATTTTGTGATCTGCGGCCCGGATCTGCATGCATTCGGACCATCCGGTTCCCCTCGTCCTGGGCCGTCGATCTTGCGATCAATGGTCGAGATCGTGTGCGCAATCGGACAATCCGGTTGTTGGTGCGTTACGGGCCGTCCATCCGCCGATCTGCGGTGGATTGGCCCAAGCAACCGCACCGTCCCGTTGCATACACTCGTGTGGCCGTTGGATCTTGATCCAACGGTGGGTTTCATTGGGTTTGGCGCGCGCGCTATTTTTTCGGCGTGGCGTGGCCGTAGGATGTTAGATCAAGGGTTGTGGGGTTGTCCACGTCATTTCCTTTTATTGGATTGTTCGTATTTGGTAAGCAATTGTTTATCAATCAAAATGATATAAAAACTTTAGAAACTCATAACTAATTCATTTTAAGCGCTTTTTAGTTAATTCCAATCGTAATAAATTATGTTATCACTTTAGCTCATTATAAAAATGGATTTAAGCATGTTCGATGAGTGAAAATTGTATAACTAGGAATAACTTGGTTTGTCATTTTGAATATTCGAGAAAATGGATAAACGTTAGAAAATGCATATCTTGCTCGTGTATGTCCAAAATGAATGATTCCAACTTTGATAAATTTGTTACCAACCCAATGTTAATGTAAACATGATGGTAAGTCCAAGATTGTAAGCGAGGAACCTTGATTAATGATTTAGTACCTATTTTCACATTTAGAAAATTCGGAAGGCTTATAAAATGCACAAGTAATTCTCTCAGAATGCAAAATATATATGATAAATTCTAGAAAACCCTCTGTTGGTATACTTCATTTGTAAAATTAGTTTTGAACATATTTATGTTCTGGAAAGTGTATTATGCTAATTTTGCATCTTAGAAAAATCATAACTAAATCACTTTAACTCCAAATGACCTGAAATTTTATATGGGTTACCTCTATGCCATGAGGTAGCTACCATAAAAATTTCAGCTTCAAAATCTTTTAGAAAATATTTTTGCTCTGATGCTAATTATGGTAGAAAATGTGTTTTTAGGTAATATCTTTTGCACCGCAATTCCAAATTAGGTTTTTCCAGTTCCTATGTCTTGGTATATTCGTATTTCACCTTGTGTGTAAATTTCGTCGCTTTTGGATAATTTTTGCTTGCTCGTTTGTTTAGTTGTGGCTCGTCTTATTGGTTGTTCTTGGTTCTTTTTGCCTTTCGATTAGGATTCGACATTTGCGGTAATCCCGAGAGCGACCCTCCGCAACAAATTGAGCAACAACAAGAAGGCAAGCAGTTTGATCATGTTAATCCCCGTATTTTAAGTATTTATGTTGATTACAAATTCTATGTATGCATTGCTACTTTGTTTTAATAGTTGGCCTAGTAGATGCATTTCCTTAGCAAATGATTATCCTCTACTACCATGAGCCTAGGTTACTTGCTGTGATTTAGAGTTCGTGGATGGGCTCTTGTCACTTAGTAGTTGTGAATTAATTGCTTAGCCATGCTTAGCTTCGGTAGAAATGGGCGGTTATCAACTTGTCGATAACCTTGATCACACAAAACTTATTATGATTTATGATTTCCACCTTGTGCCATGTCTACTTGTGAAAACTAAAACTAAAAGCAAAATGATTTAGACTTGGGCACAATGGTATGTTGGTGTGATTCTCGGGTGTGACTGGAATGGTGCCTAAGTCAACAAGGACCGAACATCTTGTTACACTAAACCAAGCATTTTAGCGTGCTAACCACACTAGAGGGTATGGGACCTCTCTTGACTTAGTACTTTGGCGTGTATTGGCTCCGGGTCGCGGGGAGGTCGCAGGAGGGATGGTGTGGGAGCATTGTAGTGTCCAAAGACTTCACCGGGATGGGATTTGTTGTCTTTCGACTTGCAATGTAAGCGTATGGTGTTTCTACCCATACGAGCGGCTCGTAGTTAATACACAATATTGGAAAGCGTCTCGTAGGACTTAGCCGTGCGGCATACCTACGGAAGTGTGCTTTGGCTTAAAGGCGATCTCAAGTGTGGGTACATTGGTACACCCTGCGAGGTTAAAACTATTCGAATAGCCTCGTCCTAGGTTATGGACACGCTTGGCAAGGTCTTTCAAGAGTTAGACTACAACCTTTTAAATTAAAACTTGATGGGTGGTGCGAATCGGGATTAGTGCTATGTTGTGGTGACTATTGGGATAGTCACTTCCAGGTGGTTACTTGTATGTACCTTTACTTACTGCTACTTTGATAACAAAACAGATTTGCAAACTTGCTTTTAAATGTATTACATTATTGCAAATAAAGTTGGCTTTATGCAAAATGAGACATACAACCTCCACCTAAATAAGCTTGCATGTAGTTTATGAATAGGTCTGCTATTCCACACGTCAGTCTTGCGGGTACAAAGACAATCTTTGTACTCAGTTGCTACGCTTAATTGTTTTGTTGCAGAGGAAGAAGGTGAGCACGAAGGGCCTCACTTTTTGCGGTGTGTTGTGGTAGCTATGGGCGACTAGCTTAGCGGCCGATCGGTTGCCTTGTGGGTGTGTGGCTAACAGGTCGACTTTTGTTCTAGCCATCTTATGGCACATTTTGCTTCATTGTCATTCTTGTATATTATTCTATTTGGCGGTCGGCTCTCTTTGTAATAACTTTACTTTATGTCGTTGTTGAACTTAGTGATATATGTTGTATGGAAATGATGTGTAATTTTGTGATGATGTGCATATGTTGCAATTCTGGGAAACATATGTCCATCGAGGCTTAGAATGTTTAATTAGTAATGCTAGAACCATTTGGAGGTTAAGTGTTACTAGTTAAATATTCCGGGTCCTCACAAAGTTGGTATCAGAGCCATACTGACCGTAGAAACCCCTAGCTTGGTCGCCTCTAGAATATTTTGAAAACTTACTTCCAAATGGTTGATGAAAACTTAAGTAAGTGCTCTAATTTTGCTCCTTACCTGTCTTAGCTTGCTCATCTCACCTTACTCTCACTTAAGTTTGAAAAAGTTGTTCCTCTCTTCTTTTCAAAAATTAGCCTTTATCGATTAACTTGGTTTGGGAGAAACATGAGAGCTTGGAGAAAGGAATTGGGACAGCCAGCTAGTGGTTAGTAATTAAGGTAGGAAATGAGAGGTAAATTCAACTAAAACTTGTGGGAATGAAAGGGTAAGAAGTGATATGAGATTAGCTAGTGCCTATACTCTAGTAGGTGGTTATACCCTGATTTTTGGGCTGTTTTGAGCCAGATTTTAGTTCTGAAATTTTGGGTCTTCTCAAACGATTACTCGTTCTTCCATACGGGTTAGTCGTTTCGGGAAGTGGATTCGGTGACTTATAATCTCATGTTCTTTTGTGGCTGTTCGATGGTCATTTTAACTACGTTTGGATTTCTATGCTCTTGGGTCTTGAACTGTATCTAACTTGTCTTAGTAAATCGGGATGGTGGTGGGACACGAGCGGCCGAATCACCGGGTAGTCCCGATGAGGAGCTTCCTCCTCCTCGACCATGGCGGAAGTCCTCATGCAAATCGAACGCAATCGCTCGAGGACCGTAGGGTGTTGGAGGTCATCGCCAGAACACCTCCACTCACTCGTGCCTCGATCGGAGGTGGTTCCCGATCTCGTGGGGACTTGCGGAGTTCCTCCGTGCATCGCCTCCTACCTTCTCCCGGTCCGAGGATCCTTGGACGCAGACGCATCGGCTGCGTGCGGTTGAGCGAAGCTCAACGTTGCTCGCCGCCGAGCAGAGCGGGCACTCTTCGCATCCCATCGGTTGGAGGGTGCGGCACTCTCATGGTGGGAGAACTTCCTCGCCATGCGACTGCGGACACGTGGTCTCGTGGGAGGAGTTCGGCCGACTTTCGTCGGGCCCATGTCCCCGCCGGCCGATGAAGCTGAAGAAGGAGTTCTGGCGCTCAAACAGGGCGCAAATCTGTGGTCGAGTACCTCCATGAGTTCAACCATTTGGCGAGTACGCTCTCGCGAGGTGGCCACCGATGAGGCCAAGCGGAGAAGTTCATGGAGGGTTTGTCGAGGAGCTTGGGACAAGCTCTCTATCGTGGACTTCCCGACTTCCGCACCTTGGTGGACAAGGCCATCATCGCCGAGCACAAGGCGAGCGCTGGCGAGTCCCGCAAGCACAAGTGGGAGGCCCAGCTGCCGCGACAGCCGCCCCGTCGTCCCGAGTTGGGCTCGCACCAGTGGCCCGTTCCTTGGCTTCACCACCGCCGAGGCCTTCAGCACCGCTCGCGTCCTCCACGGTTGTGACTCGATCCACGTGCGCTGCGACCAGCCAGGCGGTGTTCCCGCAACCCGCGCAGCGACGCCACCGCTTCTCGCCACGACAAGGGCCACTACGCGAGTAGTTGTCCTAAGAAGATCGAGCGGCCTCGTCCTAATGGAGGACGCGGCAAGGGAGTGGTCACCACCGACCAAAAGACCCGGGCTTGGGAGCGGCCGAGTCAATCACATCTCGGTGAGGAGGCACAGAGGCGCCGACGTGGTGTTGGGTACGCTCCTTGTTAATTTGCAGCACCGCTACGCTTTATTTGACTCGAGCTTCGCATTCTTTTATTTCGAGGTCTTTTCTTTGTTGATTGTGGACTTCACCGTGTTCCTTTGGGGATTCCACTGTTGATTCGCTCTCGGGTTCGGAAATGAGAGTCGACCTAGTATGCTTGGGATGTTCCTATCCACATCGAAGGAGTGGGATTCTTGGCGGATCTTATCTCGCTCGACTCGGCGCGCTTGGATGTGATTCTTGGCATGGATTGGTTGTCCCAACACTTGGGGCAAATCGATGTGCGTGAAGATTGTCTACCTCACCACCCTTCAGTGAGCAGGTTGGGTTTCGCGCGATTGCGAGCCCCATCTTTATGTCCTTGAAGCAAAGCCACCTTGAGATCCACGACGTCCCGGCGTGTGCGACTTCGCGGATGTCTTTCCCGAAGATTTGCCGGATGCCTCTGTGCTCGGATCTGGAGTTTGTGATAGAGTTGCTGCCCCGTGCACGCCCCTATTTCTAAGAGGCCGTATCGCATGCCTCCTAATGAGTTGGAGGAGCTGAAGAAGCGGTGGGTGGTAAGGAAAGGGTTTTATCCGTCCTAGCTCATCTCCTTGGGGTTGTCCAGATTATCTTTGTGAAGAAGAAGGACAAGACCTGCGCATGTGTGTTGATTACCGTCCGCTTAATGAGGTGACGGTAAAGAACAAGTATCCTTTGCCCGTATTGATGATCTTTTCGATCGGTTGACCGGAGCGCGCGTCTTCTCAAGATTGACTTGAGACTGGCTATCATCAAGTCGATCGGGGCCGAGGATATTCCTAAAACGGCTTTTGCTACTCGTTATGGCCTTTACGAGTACAATCATGTCTTTTGGTTTGACTAATGCTCCCGCTTTATTCATGAATCTTATGAACTCGGTATTCATGGAGTATTTGGATAGATTTGTGGTGGTATTCATTGATGATATCCTTATCTACTCCAAGAGTGAAGAAGAGCATCTTTGAGCATCTTCACTTGTGTTGGGCAAGCTGCGTGAGCACCACCGTATGCCAAATTCGGCAAGTCACGAGTTACGTTGAAGGAAGTGGCATTCTTGGGCCATGTTCTTTCAAAGAGAGGTGTGGTCGTGGATCCTAGCAAGGTCAGTGATGTGCTATCTTGGGGTCAGCCCAAGTCAGTCACCGATGTGCGGAGTTTTCTTGGTTTGGCTGGCTACTACCGCCGTTTTATCGAGAATTTCTCCAAGATTGCGAAGCCTATGACCGAGTTGCTCAAGAAAGACAAGAAGTTTGAGTGGTCCACTGCTTGTGATGTGAGTTTTCAGGAGCTCAAGAAGCGGTTGACCTCAGCCCCAGTGCTTGTTCTACCTGATATTCACAAGAGTTTTGATATCTATTGTGATGCTTCTCGTCAGGGTCTTGGTTGTGTTCTTATGCAGGAAGGCAAGGTTGTGGCCTATGCATCGCGGCAATTGAGGCCTCATGAACTCAACTATCCTACTCATGACTTGGAGTTAGCTGCTGTGGTCCATGCACTCAAGATTTGGCGGCATTATCTGATTGGTAACCGTTGTGAGGTGTATTCCGACCACAAGAGCTTGAAGTACTTGTTCACCCAGCCAGATCTGAACCTCAGGCAAAGAAGATGGTTGGAATTGATCAAGGACTATGACATGGGCATTCAGTACCATCCGGGCAAGGCCAATGTCGTTGCGGATGCACTCAGTCGGAAGGTGTATTGCAACATGTTGATGCTCCAAGAGCAGCAGCCTACCCTCATTTCAGAATTCCAGCGCCTCAATTTGGGTTTGATCGAGCACGGTTCTCTTGCTACATTGGTTGTGCGACCCACCTTGGTGGACCAAATCAAGCGCGCACGTGAGCAGAATGCGGTGTGAGCGGATCAGCGAGAACATCAAGGATGGGATGGCCAAGTGCTTTCGGAGGACGAGCATGGCGTTGTGTGGTTTGGGCGTCTTGTGGTTCCTAAGGTCATGGAATTGCGAATATGATTCTCCGCAAGCCCATGACTCACCTTTGTCTATTCACCCCGGGCTACCAAGATGTATCGGGATCTTCGTCGAGATTCGCGGACGAATGAAGCGCGAGATTGCCGTGTTCGTTGCGAGTGCGGCGTGTCTTTGTCGTGTGAAGGCCGAGCATCGGCGTCAGCGAGTCTTCTTCACCTTTGCGCTGCGAGAATGGAAGTGGGATTCGTTGGCATGGACTTCATCACCGGATTGCCCGCTCGTCAAAAGGGAATGATGCTATTTGGGTCGTGATCGACAAAGGTTGACTAAGGTGGCACATTTCCTTCCCGCCAAGACTCGGCCGTGGGGCCTTTGGCCGAACTTTATGTCTCGAGGATTGTGAGTCTTCACGGGTGTCAAGACGATTATTTCGATCGTGGTGCACTTTTCACCTCGCGGTTTTGGCATAGTTCGCAAGAGGCTATGGGGACCCGCCTTCATTTCAAGTCTGACCTTTCATCCTCGGGATCGATGGCGAGACGGAGCGAGTCAACCAAGTGTTGGAAGATATGCTCGTGCTTGTGTTCTTTCCTATGGGAAAAAGTGGGAGAAATGCCTACCTTTGCCGAGTTCTCCTACAACAACAAACTATCGAGCCGTCTTGGCATGGCACCATTTGAGGCTTTGTATGGGAGAAGATGCGAACCCCATTGAACCGGTCGAGGCCGGTGAGCGGCGCTTCTTCGGCCCGATTCGATTAATGAGGCGAAAAGTCAAGTTCGATTGATCGCGAGCATCCGCGCACGGCCACCCGCATAAAAGAGCTATGCAGATCGTCGTCGCCGTGAGTTGAGCTTTGAGCCCAATGACTTTGTGTATCTCAAAGTCTCACCCTTGAAGGGCCATCAGCGTTTTGGCATCAAGGGCAAGTTGGCTCCTCGATATGTTGGGCCTTATCGCATCATCGAGAGAGTTGGAGCAGTTGCATATAGGTTGGAGCTACCAGCTGCACTTGAGGGTGTGCATGATGTGTTCCATGTTTCACACCTGAAGAAGTGCCTCCGTGTCCCGACTGAGGAAACTCCGTTGGAAGCTCTCGACGCAGGAGAATTTGACCTACCGCGAGCATCCTGTTCGTATTCTTGAGGAATCTGAACGGAGAACAAGGAACCGGGCCATCAAGTTCCTTAAGGTTCAGTGGTCAAACCATTCCGAAGATGAAGCAACTTGGGAGCGAGAAGATCGCCTTCGTGCAGATTTTCCTTCTTTCTTCTCCGAGTAAACTAATCTCTGTCGAGATTCTTGTAAGGGGGGGAGAGTTGTAACATCCCAAATTTTGGGCTTGTGTTTCAAATGTAAGAAAATGAGTAGAAATTAAAACTTTTTCTTACATCATGTGTTTCCTGTTTGTATTGCACAAGTATTGTACAAGACTTATGGAAATGCAAAGTCACAAGTCTTTTGAACCAAATCTTGTCTCTTCTATAACATTCTGGTCAAATGTTTTGATCATCCTCTGGAAATATTTTTCCTAAGTTCTTGGGATGGTATGTGACCCCTCTGAAAAATTTCACGATTTTTAGAAATTGTTTGGATATTTTTGGAGGTCAGTCAAACCAATTCAAAATCTGGTCAAACCTAAAACCAGTACCTTGTAGAATTTTTGGAGAAAAATGCAATGCATAAAAATCTCTGAGAAATTTTCACAAGGTCAATGTCTCAGTCAGCAAGCTCCTGTAAAAATTTCAGAATTTTTGGAGTTTTTTTGCTGCCCCAAATAAATCCTCAAAAGTCTCAGCTTTAAATTAAAACCTAAAGCTGATTCACTGTTCATTGGGTTCGAGTCGGGCTCGAGTCCGAGCCACTTGACTTGGTTGAACCACCTAACTGCACCGAGCCGCGTTTTAAAACGCGCGTGCGATATCAGCCGTTGGATTCAGATCGCGTGGCCCACGTTCGTGTGAGCATTCGGACCCTCCGGTTACATTAACAAATTGGGACCGTTGGATCTCGATCCAACCGTCCAGTTCCGTTAGGCAATCGGACTGTCCGGCGAACTCGCTAAATCGTGACCGCCCATTTTAATCCAACGGTCGTGGTTTGTTTTCGCCGTTCTTCTTCCTCCTCTCTTCTTCGAAGCGCGGCGCAATGGCGAAAGAGAGGTTGAGTGGGTGGCTTTGATGGGTCACCTCAAAGTTGCTTTCGTCAACGCGTCTCTCGTGGAGCATTTAATGCGCCGGGCTTTCTCCTCCATTGTCCCGAGTCTCACTTGCTCCCATCTTTTCTTGGTCCGCAACCGAGCATGAACCGAGCTCACCATGGGCTCATGTCCTTGATCGAAACCCTAATCCTTCCCTATATAATTGCCCTCTAGGTCCTCCAGTGTTCCTTTACACCACGCTTTGCTCTTCTCTGTGTTTGAGCTCAAGAACACATCTCACCCTCAAAACACCATTGTTGGCCGTGGAGCTCCAATGGCAGCCTTGGTGTCCAGTGGTTCATCTTCAACATTTCTTGCACCCTTTTGAACTCCTCAACCTCCTTTATATTTCCCCTAACTTGGTTTTGGGTTGCATTCACAGGAATCACTCAATTTTAAGTTTGGAGATTTTGATTGATTTCACCCCTTTCTTCTCCAGCTCCGTAAGTGGTTCTTTTGCAATTATTTGCTTTTGGAGCCTCTTTGAGCTATAATGAAGTCGTGGCGATGATTTGGTTCCACTCATTTTGCTCGAACCTCATTTCCCACTTCATCTTCTTCGCTCAGGTGGACTTCATCGTGTTCAAGTCTTCCCGGCCATCTTTGGAGCTCCTCGCTAAGGTAGCTCCTATATAGTCCCTAGAAGTCATGGCACTCGCTTCCTTGACCGCAATGAGCATTTTGCTATTTTCGTGTTTTGCCGTGTCGGCCTTCATCTTTGTTTTCAGGCTCGGCGGCGTGCACTTCCACCGCGCGAGGTCACCATCATGGTCCGCAACACTATTGCGAACACATTTTGATAGTTTAGGCGCGCCGCGACCGCAGTCGCCGGCGACCACCGGCAAAGCCACTCGGGTTTTGTCACCGAGAAGCTCCGTTTCGTGCGGATCATTAGGACACATTAATTACCAATCATTAGTCAATTGTGTCTTAATCATTATTATTGAGCCACCGACCGGTGGGCCCAATCTCCTTAAATCAATCTGTTTCACTCGCATCGTTCGACATCATTAATGCCTAATCATTGCTTAATTAAGTGAGTCGGCATTTAATCGCCGAATTAACCTCTCGGTCGACTTGTGGGCCCGAGGGTTTAAAATCAAATCTCAAAGATCATTAGAATCTATTTAATGTCAATCATTAGAATCACTAATTCGGTCTTAACCGCCTCGCTTAGTCGCCGACTTCAGGGCCTGCACCGTCTTGCGTGGGTTAAATCGTTGCGTCGTGACTGTAGTCACCGACATGCGGTCCCACTCGTCGGTACCTCTTTTGAACTTCGATCTATAGCCGCCGTCCATTTTGTGATCCGCGCCCGGATCTGCATGCATTCGACCATCCGGTTCCTCGCCGTCCCTGGGTCGTCGATCTTGCGATCAATGGCTGAGATCGTGTGCGCAATCGGACAATCCGGTTGTTGGTGCGTTTCGGGCCGTCCATCCGCCGACCTGCGCCGGGATTGGCCAAGCAACCGCACCGTCCGGTTGCATACACTCGTGTGAGCCGTTGGATCTTGATCCAACGGTGGGTTTCATTGGGTTTGGCGCGTGCGCTATTTTCGCGCGTAAGCCGTGGGATGTTAGATCAAGGGTTGTGGGGTTGTCCACGTCATTTCCTTTTATTGGATTGTTCGTATTTGGTAAGCAATTGTTTATCAATGAAAATGATATAAAAACTTTAGAAACTCATAACTAATTCATTTTAAGCGCTTTTTAGTTAATTCCAATCGTAATAAATTATGTTATCACTTTAGCTCATTATAAAAATGGATTTAAGCATGTTCCAAAGAGCGTAAAATTGTATAACTAGGAATAACTTGGTTTCGTCATTTTGAATATTCCAAAAATGGATAAAACGTTAGAAAATGCATATCTTGCTCGTGTATGTCCAAAATGAATGATTCCAACTTTGATAAATTTGTTACCAACCCAATGTTAATGTAAACATGATGGTAAGTCCAAGATTGTAAGCGTGAACCTTGATTAATGATTTAGTACCTATTTTCGACATTTAGAAAATTCGAAGGCTTATAAAATGCACAAGTAATTCTCAGAATCGCAAAATATATATGATAAATTCTAGAAAACCCTCTGTTGGTATACTTCATCAGTAAAATTAGTTTTGAACATATTTATGTTCCCGAAAGTGCATTATGCTAATTTTGCATCTTAGAAAATCATAACTAAATCACTTTAACTCCAAATGACCTGAAATTTTGTATGGGTTACCTCTATGCCAGTAGGTAGCTACCATAAAATTTTCAGCTTCAAAATCTTTTTAGAAAATATTTTTGCTACAGTGCTAATTATGGCCGAAAATGTGTTTTTAGGTAATATCTTTTGCACCGCAATTCCAAATTAGGTTTTTCCAGTTCCTATGTCTTGGTATATTCGTATTTCACCTTGTGTGTAAATTTCGTCGCTTTTGGATAATTTTTGCTTGCTCGTTTGTTTAGTTGTGGCTCGTCTTATTGGTTGTTCTTGGTTCTTTTTGCCTTTCGATTAGGATTCGACATTTGCGGTAATCCCGAGAGCGACCCTCCGCAACAAATTGAGCAACAACAAGAAGGCAAGCAGTTTGATCATGTTAATCCCGTATTTTAAGTATTTATGTTGATTACAAATTCTATGTATGCATTGCTACTTTGTTTTAATAGTTGGCCTAGTAGATGCATTTCCTTAGCAAATGATTATCCTCTACTACCATGAGCCTAGGTTACTTGTCGTGATTTAGAGTTCGTGGATGGGCTCTTGTCACTTAGTAGTTGTGAATTAATTGCTTAGCCATGCTTAGCTTCGTAGAAATGGGCGGTTATCAACTTGTCGATAACCTTGATCACACAAAACTTATTATGATTTATGATTTCCACCTTGTGCCATGTCTACTTGTGAAAACTAAAACTAAAAGCAAAATGATTTAGACTTGGGCACAATGGTATGTTGGTGTGATTCTCGGGTGTGATCGAATGGTGCCTAAGTCAACAAGGACCGAACATCTTGTTACACTAAACCAAGCATTTTAGCGTGCTAACCACACTAGAGGGTATGGGACCTCTCTTGACTTAGTACTTTGGCGTGTATTGGCTCCGGTCGCAGGAGGTCGCAGGAGGGATGGTGTTGGGAGCATTGTAGTGTCCGAAAGACTTCACCCGGGATGGGATTTGTTGTCTTTCGCTTGCAATGTAAGCGTATGGTGTTTCTACCCATACGAGCGGCTCGTAGTTAATACACAATATTGGAAAGCGTCTCGTAGGACTTAGCCGTGCGGCATACCTACGGAAGTGTGCTTTGGCTTAAAGCGATCGAAGTGTGGGTACATTGGTACACCCCTGCAGGTTAAAACTATTCGAATAGCCTCGTCCTAGGTTATGGACACGCTTGGCAAGGTCTTTCAAGAGTTAGACTACAACCTTTTAAATTAAAACTTGATGGGTGGTGCGAATCGGGATTAGTGCTATGTTGTGGTGACTATTGGGATAGTCACTTCCAGTGGTTACTTGTATGTACCTTTACTTATCGCTACTTTGATAACAAAACATATTTGCAAACTTGCTTTTAAATGTATTACATTATTGCAAATAAAGTTGGCTTTATGCAAAATGAGACATACAACCTCCACCTAAATAAGCTTGCATGTAGTTTATGAATAGGTCCGCTATTCCACACGTCGATCTTGCGGGTACAAAGACAATCTTTGTACTGGGTTGTTACGCTTAATTGTTTTGTTGCAGAGGAAGAAGGTGAGCCCAAGGGCCTCACTTTTGCAGTGTGTTGTGGTAGCTTGCGGGGCGACTAGCTTGGCGGCCCGGTCGGTTGCCTTGTGGGTGTGTGGCTAACCGGTCGACTTTTGTTCTAGCCATCTTATGGCACATTTTGCTTCCGCTGTCATTCTTGTATATTATTCTATTTGGCCGGTCGGCTCTCTTTTGTAATAACTTTACTTTATGTCGTTGTTGAACTTAGTGATATATGTTGTATGGAAATGATGTGTAATTTTGTGATGATGTGCATATGTTGCAATTCTGGGAAACATATGTCCATCGAGGCTTAGAATATTTAATTAGTAATGCTAGAACCATTTGGAGGTTAAGTGTTACTAGTTAAATATTCCGGGTCCTCACAACTAGCTATTGTTTCTGCTCAATCTAGAGGGCTGTTTGTGTGCATCAATATTGCTGTTTTTGTGCTCTACATCACGTGAACAATCTTGTGCCCTTAGAAAGAAGTTTGAGTAGTTGGCTAGCGTCTCTCCTAGCACTTGTTGTGAGTGTGAGGACCCCAATTTATTTGGTTTGTAATGCTTAACCAACCACCTGGTCCTAGCATCACAAATCAAATAAAATGATCTCGAGATATGTATACTTCCGAAGCAAAAGATACACACCTCGGTACAAATTAGACATCAACTCCATTCCACACATAGAGTCCAAACACAACACTACCAAACGGAAGATAAACAAAAGTAGAGGTTATTACGTATACAGCCGACCGCCCAAAAGATACACAAATAACAAGAACGACAATGAAGCAAAAGTGTCATAAGATGGCTATAAACAAAGCCAATCGGTGTGCCTTCAACCCACAAGGCATCCGACCGACCGCCAAGCCTAGTCGCCACCCACGGCGACAAAGACACTCACGTAAGTGAGGCCCCGAGGCTCACCTTCCTCCTCTGCAACAAAACATTAAGCAAAGCACCGAGTACAAAGATTGTCTTTGTACCGCAAGACCGACGTGTGAACCAGCGCACTGTTCATAAGCTACATGCAGCTTATTTGGTGGAGGCCATATGTCTCGTTTGCATAAAGCCAATTTTTATTTGCAATAAGGTAATACATTTTAAAGGCAAGTTTGCAATTCATTTTTAAGATTGAAATAACAGAAGGATAATAATAACAAAAGCGAAAGATAAACAACCTAGAAGTGACTATCCCAATAGTCACCACAACAATAGCACGAATCCGCATTCGCACCACCCATCAAGTTTTAATTTAAATGTTGTAGTCTAACTCTCGATAAGCTTACCCAAGCGTGTCCATCACCTAGGACGAGGCTATTCAATAGTTTTTAACCCCGCAGGGGTGTACCATGCACTCCACACTTCGCATCGCCTTTAAGCCAAAGCACACTTCAAGGTATGCCGCACACTAAGTCCTACGAGACTTTTTCCAATATTGTGTATTAGCTACGAGCCGCTCGTATGGATAGAAATCCATACGCTACATGGTAAAGCCGAAGAGACAACTACCCACTCAGATAAAGCTCTTGGACAACTACCATGCTCCCACCTCCATCCCTCCTGCGACCCGAGCCAATACACGCCAAAGTACTAGGTCAAGAGAGGTCCCATACCTCTAGTGTGGTTAGCACGCCAAATGCTGGATAACAAAAACTCACAAGATGTTCGGTCCTTAATTGACCCGGCACCTTTCCATCACACCCAACAGATCACACCAATCTTACCATTGTGCCCGCGTCTAAATCATTTTTGTTTTCATTTTTAGTTTTGCAATTAAACATAGCGAAATGCTGAAATATAAAGTTATAGAAAGTTTTGTGTGATCAAGGTTACCGACTAAGTCGATAACGCCCATTTCTACCGATACTAAGCATGTCTAAGCAATTTGACTCGGATCTACTAAGTGACAAGAGATCATCCAATGACCTCTAATCACAAAGAAATAACCTAGGCTCGGTAGTAGAGATCAATATTTTGTCTACGGGATATGCACTACGGCTTTAACTAATCAATTTAACACAAATTAAGCGATGCATACATACGCTTGAAACAAAATATTAGACTTTAAAATATCGGGATAAACATGATCAAACCGCTTGCTCGGCTGCCGTTGCTCAATATGTTGCGAGGATCGTTCTCGGGGTTGCCGCAAATATCGAATCCTAACGATTGAACAAAACAACGAATAAGAACGAATAACACCTAAAAATCAAATAATCAAACACAAACACCAATTTATACACGAGGCTAGACTATCACAAAAGAATGATGATATCTTTTCTGAGACCCACTCACTTATTTATCGGGCTAACCACAAAATCACTCTTCTTATATGATTTAAACATTGGACAGACTTTGATGGTGATTGTGTGCACATCTATTATTTAATCATTAAGTTAACACATCAAAAACAGCTAGCTATTCTAAAACCACTATTGACAGGTGAGAGCACAGAATCTACAAGAAGCTATTGAAAGCATAACTAGTCAAGTATCCAATTATGAGATGCTACATAAAATTCTAATTAAGTTTGGGCTTTAATAAAATTCAGCTACTAATACACCTAAGCAACATGCTAACATATTGGAAGGTTAACCTAACAAGATGCTATCACTACAAGGCCTTACCACACCAGTGAAAGTAGGAAAAATAAGTACAGAGACAACCACTAGTTCCAATAACAACTTCTTAGATCACTCATGCCAACAAGGGTTTTAAAATCTAGAATCACTAACTAACATAATTCCTTACCAAACACTATTTCTTAAGCAATTTATCAAGTCTAACAGGATCTAAATAGCATAAGCATGAAACCAATTTTCAGTTTACTGACAACAGAAAAACGACAACAGGGAACAAACAGAGAACTAGAACTAAAATGCTTTCAAACCTCCAACACCCAATTTTGATCATGCAATGAAAGTGAACTAATGAACAATCATAAACATGATAAGCAGCTGACTACAAAGCTTCAGAGAGGTGGGCCCCACCGCCACCCACAACAAAGAATGAGGAGCACAAGGAAGAACAGAGGCTCGGACTGGATTCGACACCGGTGAAGGAGTGGCGCGCGGCCGCGGCGACGGGCAAAATGGGTTGCTAGAGGACCACAAGCCGATGGTGGTCGCGGTTGGCCGAGAAGCACCGAGGCGCGCGCGACAGCGGCGGCCGGCAGCGGAGGTGATAAGGTGCGGCCGCACTGAGAGGCGCATAACAAGAATTAGCGCGCATGGGCATCGATGAGTTACCAGAACTCACCGAATGACGCGAGCTCAAGAGGTTGCCGGAGATGGCCCGGCGACGAGAGCCAGCGGCGGCGATCAAGGGGTCACCGAGGAGGGAGCAACCTGAGCAAAAATAGAGGAAAAGAGAGATGGAGGTAGCTCGAGTGAGTGCACTAGATGGTGCTAGCGCGAGCAATTGCTCTAGGAACTAACTCACCGGAGAAGAGGACGAAGGACCCAACTTTCGGCCGAAGAAGAGGGACACCAAAATTCAACGGCCCCCTGCGAATAAAACTTCAAATTAGTTGAGGGGAAGACATGATAGGAGTCTGGAACACGATCTGACGCGAAAAGGAGAAGATGAGCTTCACTGGTTGTGGTGTTGACACGGCGGTGGCGGCACGGTCGTGCACCAGAGCTCGAGCACAACTATGAATTGAGCTCAGAAGGAGCAATGGTTGATAGGGGATTGCTAATGGTGTCTAAAGAAGGAAGAGGAGCTTTGGGTGAGCTTAAGTAGGGATGAGGGCGAGGAAAACGAAGCGGCGACGCTTCGCACCGAGGAGCTCAAGAACGGTGCCGACAAGCTTGTGAAAGGAACGGTGGATCGATTAATGCTGCGCAGGCATGGCCTCTCGGCGGAAGATGCGCCGAGGTGATGCGCGCGAAAACCGGAAGCGGTGACTGGAACAATGAGGCGAGGTGGCGATCATGCGCGATGTCGCCGCACTTAGCACTCATGCGGAAGGTAGGTGACGACCGACAAGAGGGGCCCGCCGTCGGCCGATGAAACAAAATGGCGCGAGCCCGTCAAGTCGCGGCGCAAACCAGTGGTTTGACTCGACCATTTCACTCGACCGTTGGATCGAGATGGACGGTCGAGATTGATGTATGCATTCGGACAGTCGGTTGCATGCGCGCACGTGGATCGCTCGATCAGATCGGACGGCTGACAGCCATCGAGCGCGCGCGGTGCAACTAGTTGGTTCGACCGAGCCAAGCGGTGCGAGTCGGACTCGAGCCTGAGGTTGGGTCCGAGCCCGAGGAACAGTGATTTTAGTTTTTGATTTAAAAGACAGAGAAGGTTTGGGAAATTTTTAGAGGTAGCTCCAGAGCTCCAAAAATTTCGAAATTTTTATGGTAGCTACTAGGGACAGAGGACAACCTTGTGAAATTTTTCAAGGGTTTTCATGCACTAGATTTTTCCCACTAAAATTCACAAGCTGCTGAACAGAAGTTTGACCAGATTTCAAACTAGGTTGACTTGGCCATATGAATTAGCAAATAAAATCTAAAAATTGTGAAATAAATCAGGGAGGTAGATAGGATGATCAAGATGACAGGAAAAATATTCCTAGGGGATGATCACAAGTTTGAAAGCTAAGAATCTGATAACAACAATTTCCAATCACAAGAATTAAATTCTAAAATTGAAATTGCTAGGAAAATTGTAGAAACCCTCAAATGATTTCATGAGGCATCAAAAGTTTTTTATTCCTCCTCATAATTTACATTTGAAATACAAACCCTAAGTTAGGGCTGTTACAGTGAGGCTTTCCCTTGCTTGCATCAAGTCACATTGATCGTTGCGTGTGCGTACATACACTTCTTTGCATAGGGCTTTGATTAGCTAGCTTTGATTAGGCTAGGATCAGCAACATTGGCTAGTACTTTGAACAATCTTTCAACTTGCATTAACTGTTTTGATTATTTTTGATCCTCGCTACCATATTGAAGCCTTTCAAGCTCCACTTCCTACTAACTCAGCAGGTGTCGTTCCTCGCAATCGTTGGGCTGATTACAAGTGAGAGTATCACGAACCAGCCACCGGTTGTACCACTTCCTTGCTGCATTGGTAAGAACTTGTAAGAACTGGGTATAAGCTTGAGTGTGAGTGACTTGGTTGAGCCTCCAGAACCTAGTAATTGATAGGGACATATACTTGTGATTTGTTTTCTTGTTTTCTACTAACTATGGCAGGTTCACGGAAAGATTGCAAGATATATCCACCTCTTCTTCGAACTGTTGGACGGGAGTGCAAGATAGTGAACGAGGAAGATGCACACTTGAGACAAGTTTTTTCACCACGGGAGGTATATGATAGTGATAGTATGTCTCATAAAATTAACTTCACAGGTACCCTCGTGATGGAGGCGGGGTTCCCGATCTTTCGATGAGATTGATAAACATCGATTTTGGTGGAGGTGACTCTCGCGATCCGACTACAACCGTACGACGACGCTTGCGCCTTAGCAATCGTTGAACCAACTCCGCGACGTTATTGACCGTGCTGGAAACGCGATCAACCTGACCACGAAGGCCTATTCCTGCATGCAATCGAAGAACACGCAAGAACAAGATAAAACGCAATCTGAAATTGCAAATATGGATTGAAATATTTATAAATTGGGATTCCGAAAGCTGTCTTGACAGGTGGTCATCCGACACAATCAAGAATGTAAGTTTGCACAATGGCTAAACCTTAACTCAACGAAATCCCAGAAAACTAGAGGGGGTGTGGCCTCCTTATATAGGGGAGGAAGAGCCACAAATCTAAAAGAAATAGCGGGGAGGGGCTAAACTCATGAGATACTGTTCACGTGAACAGTAACCACGCCTCTAGGTGGGCCGCCGGCATATGGGCCAAGTTGAGTTCGATTACAAAGCCCAGATTGGCCCAAACAGGTGATATGACGCCTTCTTTAGATGATTGCGATCATTCCAGAAGGAATTTGAAGGTGAGGCCGGATCCGTTTGAAAGAGGACGAAATAAGCTTTCAATCAAGTACTCGTGGACCTCCAACGGACTCTGTATGTGAAAGTTATGTCTGTTTTAAGTTGGTGTTGTCAGGCTGATTCCGGAGGCCGAACTGGATTCCAAAACAGGTCCAGCTCGAATTGCTTGCTTGTCTTAGACCAAAAGTGACATGGTGCTGCACATATATATATTTCATCATTAGGTAGCATCATATAGTTCATATAATATAAAGACACTCCTAAAAACAAGCTCACCTGATAATTTAAGTGAAGCGTACGAGCTCTTAAACTTGGAACAGTAAGCATAGTAAATATGGTTATATTCATAGGGGTCATGTCCTCATCACCTCGTTTGCTGGGAATTATGATCCTGATGCTTATCTCATATGGGAATTAGATGTACAACAATTATTTGCATGCCATGAATTTCCTGATCATCTAAAAGTTAGGGCTATTACCCGTGAGTTTTATGATTTTGCATCTATTTGGTGGAGTGAATATTGTCGTACTAATCAGAACATACCTAAAACATGTAATGATTTGAAGAGAGCAATGAGACATAGATTTGTACCTTCATATTATTCTCGTCAATTGCTTAATAAATTGCAACGCTTAAGACAAGGTAGTAGTTCTGTAGAGGATTATTATCAAGATTTGCAAACTGTTTTGTCTCGTTGTGGTTTAGAAGAAACTGAAGATGCAAAGATAACTAGATTTCTAGAAGGATTAAACCATCAAATTCGGAATAAACTGTAATACCCCAAGTCTATTTAAGTGAAAAGAAAGAATTAGAGAGAAGAACCAACTAGAAAAATAGAGTTAACAGAGGATTAGAGGGGTTTCGCAATTATTCGACAACCCGGGCCTCGTGCTTTGGCCCAGAGGCCCAGAGGGGCCGCCACCAACAAAAAGAAGGGGAAACCCTAGGGTGGCACTGTAGCACGGCATGCTACAGTAGCCGCCGCTGCTACAGTACCCCCATGAACAGTACCACCCCCGCCTCCTTGCGCTGTCTCCTTCGGGTGCTGCCGACCAAGAAAAAGAAGAACAAGAAGAACAAGAAGAAGAAGAGGAAGGGGAAGAGGGAGAGGATCTTCTTTGTAGGGGTGGTTTGTCATCTCCCTGCGATTCTTCAAGGGTAACCTCAATTCCCCTTTGATCCGATGCGTTTTTGGATAGTTAATCAATGTCGGTATTTCTGTCTCCTCGGGACAGATCGTGTTAGACAAACGTTTTGATGTAGTTAAGTTTGGATTCAGTCTTGGGCTTCTCCTAGAGAGTTGTAGAGGACGTCAATAGCTTTCAATGAAGTGCTAGATCGTATTTTTTGGACCTCTGTAGCAAACGTTATGAATTTATTAGTGCGACTGTCCTGCGAATCTGTCAGCGTTTGGACAGTCTGTAGAAATCTGGTTAAAACCATAAGTTACAGAGGGAATTAGAGGATCTCAGTATAACGAAAGTTGTAGATAATTGTCGTAGCTTTCAGGGAAGCACAAGAACGAAAAATTTGGATAAACGAGCTGAAAGTTATGATTGTTTTAGTGTTCTGTCCAGAGGGCATGACGTGAAATCGATGTTTTGTTAATTAGGTTAAAAAGGATTTTAGATGGCCGAATCAGGGAGTCTCACCAACTAGGTTTAGTTGGGGAATTTGATAACCTTTCAATGAAGTCTAAGAACACCCAATTTAGACCCCTATACAGAAAGATATGAATTTTAGAACTTGACTGATTACAGAAGGCACAAATCAGCATTTAAGAAATTGGAGTCGGGATCGCGTTGTAAGCTAAGGCTAGTTTGTGTTTGCTTTTGTAATTTTGTGGTTCATTACTGTGGTCTTAGCTTATGATCTTAATGTATTAGGTGGGGATTGGTACGGAGGCAGCACCATCACGCCTCTATTCTCACACGTTAAGGCAAGTGCATTGTTTGTTATATGGGTGTGATTGATTGGCGATGTTTGTGTGCTTTTGATATATGATTGCATAGCAAGATGGCTTACTTGATGATTGTTTAAGTATGGTGATTGCTCAAATTATGCTTATGCTTTATTGTGGTACAATGTTGTTGTCTTTTGGTAAGATTGATGATGAATAAGAGATAAGCATATGCATATTGAGAACATGTTGAGGCTTGGTCACGCGGTGACCAAGCATGTTTCCTTTGAGATCCCGTCATGAATGTGACGGGCTCGAGATCCCCACACTCGTGGAGTGTGGGTTGAGGTCCCCATTACTTGCGGAGTAATGGGCAATTGGTCCCCGTGCGTGCGCGCATGAGCATGGGTATGCGCGACGGTTGCATACTCTGCATTACACGTGTAATGCACACAGAAGATAAAGAGAAAGGTTCCTTGAGCATTGCATATGCATATGAGATGTTTTAATGATGCGTTTCGATTATCAATGCTAATGTTATAACCTTTGTGGTATGCCTTTATTTTGTACTTGCTGAGTCCAGGGCTCACTCTTGCTTTCATTATTGTTTTAGGTACCCAATTCAAGAACGGCATGCATGGGAGGAAGTAGACTTGATTTGGATTCACTCACCGCCACTCATCTTTAAAGTTGATTAAGTTTTAGTCGTACCTCAATAATTTAGCAAACCGCTTAGGAGTTGATTATGATTATGATTATGCCTCATGCATTGGATTAAGTGTAATAATGATGAGTAGTGTAATTAAGACTCCTTTGGATATGCTAGTTGGTTAGTATGTTTTGAACGCCTATTGATGATTCTGGATGTTGGATTAATTGTTTATGATTTACCTAAATATTGGAACCTCCATGTTGTTAACATGTTAAAGGAGGTTATGTCGAAATTTGTAGTTTGAACTTGGTTTTGAAGTTTTAATGTTAGTTTAGTAGCATTCTAGGCTCACGTTAATGTGTTACTGATTGGTATCGAGCGGTCAGTAGGTCCGTGGTGAACAGATTAACGACTTAGGTAACTTAGCTTGTTAAAAATTGTTAATGGTTAATTAATGAAAACTGACACATCGTGCACGATAGGATGGGGTGGGTCAAGCATTGCATTTACGCTCCTGTTATGTTGTATTGATGATTCCTGTTATAAGATGATCTTACATACCTATAATATGATTATATGATTATTATGAGTGAGGGTAGCCCTTGTTGAGAGGATTGAGGTCATGGTTGTGGCCCTGGGCTTTACCAGGTTACACCATTGTTCGTGGTAAGAGAGAAGGAAAGAGGTTACCTCAGATATCTTAGTACCGACGTGATAGTGAGTATTTTAGAGAAGTTGTTCCCTTCTTTGAATTTGAATTTGGTCAACTCTTGTTCAGTTGTGGTCGATGAATTTCTTTGGGCCGTGAGTTCATTGCGCTTGGTGGGTTTCTTTGAGAAGGATTGATGTGTTTTTATTGGCTTAATTTGTCCCGTTAAGCAATCATTGTTTTTCCAACCGATGAGTTATTCTTGCGGCTGGTGGACTCGGTTGATTGTCAAGGTTGACCTTTATATTGGAGTTTTGCCTCTCATTGGAAAGCATGATCCATTTATTTCACTTGATGTTTTGGCTAATGAAAGTTTCCTTTGGCAAGTCTTGTAGTACTTGGAAGTTTTGATTCAATTTATCTCTTTTGGGTATCTTGAGTGTAGAAGTTGAAAAGTTCTTTTATGAAAGAAAGCGCTAAACCCTCAGAGCGATGTCGACTCGTGGTCAAGTGAGAGGTTATAATTAGAGAAATTAGTGAATATGATATGAGTGATCAAGTTGGGTCCGTAGTGTAGTGTATAATCGATCCTAACTAAGATCCTTGGAAGGAAAGTTGATTAATTTGATGATGTCATGTATTAGTTCTTGTTGAACTGTGATTAAGTGTATGGCTACACCTAATTGGAATCAATAGAGTTATTAACAACTATGGAACATTAACGGAGTGGTTGACCCTCAGAGTCGTTTAGTTTGCTAAACTTGTTAGATTATTTGATCTCAATGGTTTAATCTAATTGTGCGGGAAGAGAAATATAAGATGTGTTCGATCATCGTCTTGGTAGATATTAATATAGAAACTTTCTTTAATTGGATATTTGATGATCTTATTTATGCTCGTGGGAGTACAAATAGATACAGACCATCAATTCGCCCATGATTGAATAATCATCAAAAGTTTATGATAACCTCTAGATTGGAATTAGTGTGTACTAAATAAGTGTGAGCCTTCCGAATAGGTGAAGGGTTGAAATTTGAAAGTAATTTATTCACGAGTGTTTCACGAGGATGTATTGTGGCTGCATGTCCTTGTTATAAGAGGTCTTGCCCGATAGTGCGAGCTTGGGGTATTAGATATACTCTAGAACAGGTTGATCATTGCAATCTTTTGAGATAACAAAATGTTATGAAATAATATGTCAGTGTTTCTTTTGGAAAGGTTTACAATGGGATTTAATAGATGACATGTGTTTGCTTGATGGTGAAATTGTCCGATAATAGTATGTCTTTGATGAAAAGGTTTTGGTGTAACCTTGTAAATTGTGTAATAGGTCCTTCAAAAATATGGTGGTTGTTATAGTGAGGGTGTAAGAATTTGGTGTACTCTCATTTGAGGATGAGAGGATAAAGTAAAATGTAAAGTTTGGTCATCTTTTGGGGACTTTATAAAGGAAGAGTTGATGATAACGGCTTATTAAGAGTGAATTATTCTTGATGTTAGTAATAAGGTCTACAAGGGATTGTGACGCGTTGGAATGGTGATGATTCTTCTAGAGAGAAAGTAAGTTGATTGTTTTAATAACGGTTAAATGAAATATTTGGAGTTTTGTATTCGTGATCTTTGGGGCTCATGATTTATGTAGTAGATAAAATTAGTTGAGAAACATGACATATGAAAAGGTTCCGTTTGGTTCAAGTGATGAATGTGATTTGGTATCAAAGGCATCTCTTGTTTGGTTTGGCAAGTAATGTTGTAATCAAAGAGATTGCTTTATTTGTTGACGTAAAATGAGTACCATAAGTATTTGAGGTTGAGATAAGAATTGTAATCTGCAACTTTTCACATTGCCGCTAAGTGTTTCTTGAGTTTCAAAAGTAATATTTTATTGTGATTTATTAATGTTTGAAACTCCTTCTTATGGAGCATGTGCCTCAACTGTGGTCTCGTCCTTTGTTTTTCGAGATCAATGCTATTTGACTATTTCTCTTTGTCTCGTGCTCACTATGAGGAGTAGTGTTTTCTCGTGTGTCAAACTTGTATTTGTTTGCACTTTCCTATTGGGAAAAGATTAACCGACAGGTTGCAAGGTCTTTAGAGTGTAATGTGGCGATTGGTTGGTGGTCAAGTAAATGATCGCAGTCAGAAATACGGGGGCCAAGCTATTTGAAGAGCAGTATAAAGTGAATTGGTTTCGATTTACAACACTTGGAGATAATTCTATTTAAATGGAAAGTTTGTCGATGAGATAAAAGTGATTAGTGTTACAACTAGTGGAACCTATGGCGAATTATGATCCAGTAACCTTTGTTCATGTTGGAATATTGAGATTATCGGAATTATGGACTCTTGATAAACATGTTAGAGTATCGCAATTGGATACTTAGTATGATTGTGCAGAAAAGTTGTGGTGGTGAAGTTTAATGAAAGTAGCGGTGTGAAGAAACCTAAGCGTCGTGCTAATTAATGGGATAGCAGGAACTGTTGAGCTAATGTCAAGTATGACCCGGCCTCAATGAGTAACCCTATGGGAGTTAAATTAATTCTAAGGATATCTTGGTCAAAGAATATATTCATTTATTAACGTTGGTGATTGAGTATGTTTGAATCCTGGTCAATTAGTTAAGGTTTTGCGAACGAGTATATTGTGGTTGTGCGACTGAATTGGATTGGTGTGGATTAGAGAACGTCTAAGATTGGTGAAATAAATCGCCTTGGGGCGGTTATTTGATTAGTGAGGAATCTTGATATTAATGACCGAGGTTATAGTTAAGCGGTGTGAAATTTTAGTAAACGAATTTGAGGATTTTCATCGATTACACCGTAGATTCATGGTAGGAGACTTGAAGGTTGGTTTTGGGCTTTGTATTTTATGCTAGGATCTTGGAGACTCAATATTATGTAGAGGTAGATGAACAGGAGCAAATTTTGAATAATGTGTTGATCTTTGATAGAATACTTTGGGTAAAGTAAAAGAGTGTGTGTGTGGTGAGAATTTGAAGTTGATTATCTTTAAGAATGAGATGATGGGGTTGTGGGTGAAAAATCTTTATTGAGGTGTTTGCAACCTTTTGTCAAGAAAATTCCATTGGAATAGAAGTGGACTAGAGAATCCTTTTGTGGATTAATAGAGTCCTCTAAATAAGTATGGTTGTCTTTTTGGTTTGAGGATCATTTTGGGATTGCCTGTTAAGAGGAAGGAGTTAGTGTGATAGTTCGACACCCATGATTCGGAAAAGGGTTTGTTTCTTAAAAGAACATCTGAGAAAAGATTGTTCTCTCGAGTAGAGAAGTGCTCTAGTGGTTCTTGGTTGAGTTGGGTTTTATGACGAGAACATGTACAATTTGAGTTGCCTCTTTGTTGGCAAGGTGGTTCTTTTCGGTTCAGGAAAAAAAAATATATAGTGTTTGATTTGGGCATTTGAGTGAATTCTCTTTTGGCTTATGTGGTGCTCAATTGCAAACTGTCGAGTTGGAAGGATTGAAGGTTTTTGTGAAGAATCTCTGATTTTGGATTTGAGTGTTTTGGAGGAAAGTTGGAATTACATTATGAAACCTCTGTTTCAGCTTGAATCTAATTATTAAAACTTGACTAAAATAAGTTTTGTTGCGTGTCCTCGCTAATGGAGGATCTACTTGTTATGATGAAGAGCTCGATCGGGCGATGGAACAAGAGTTTCATATGTTTACGTGCAATTTTTTGTGGTTTGGATCCGAAGAGATAGATAGCCTAAAGTATATTTGGTTGTTCTGGAAGATGTGGGCATATTGGAAGATGGCAAATTGCTAGAACTATCTCGAGTCCTGGAGCGGGGAATATAACATTTTGTATGACCTCGCGCTCGAGGAGTCTTGAGGTATTTGGAGTGTGAGGTTTCATAAGATCTGTTAACCAAATGAGTAATGTCGCATCTTCAAGTCCTATCCGTTAAGTGGTTCCGTCGGTCGTAAGTGTAATGAGGCGTAATACGCCGCTTGCATCAAAGTGCGGTGGTCCCATATGTCCGAGAGGAAAATGACTTGAAGCTAGAGGTCTGCATGCGCGAGCCTTATGCAGTAGTTCACGCTGTATGTGTTAACGCTTGTTAAGTTCAGTTTCGGTGCTCATTCAAGTGGATCGCTGAGAAGAATTCGGGTCGACTTCTGTTTAAGGGGTAGAATGTAATACCCCAAGTCTATTTAAGTGAAAAGAAAGAATTAGAGAGAAGAACCAACTAGAAAAATAGAGTTAACAGAGGATTAGAGGGGTTTCGCAATTATTCGACAACCCGGGCCTCGTGCTTTGGCCCAGAGGCCCAGGAGGGGCCGCCACCAACAAAAAGAAGGGGAAACCCTAGGGTGGCACTGTAGCACGGCATGCTACAGAGCGCCGCCGCTACAAGATACCCCATGAACAGTACCACCCCCGCCTCCTTGCGCTGTCTCCTTCGGGTGCTGCCGACCAAGAAAAAGAAGAACAAGAAGAAGAAGAGGAAGGGGAAGAGGGAGAGGATCTTCTTTGTAGGGGTGGTTTGTCATCTCCCTGCGATTCTTCAAGGGTAACCTCAATTCCCCTTTGATCCGATGCGTTTTTGGATAGTTAATCAATGTCGGTATTTCTGTCTCCTCGGGACAGATCGTGTTAGACAAACGTTTTGATGTAGTTAAGTTTGGATTCAGTCTTGGGCTTCTCCTAGAGAGTTGTAGAGGACGTCAATAGCTTTCAATGAAGTGCTAGATCGTATTTTTGGACCTCTGTAGCAAACGTTATGAATTTATTAGTGCGACTGTCCTGCGAATCTGTCAGCGTTTGGACAGTCTGTAGAAATCTGGTTAAAACCATAAGTTACAGAGGGAATTAGAGGATCTCAGTATAACGAAAGTTGTAGATAATTGTCGTAGCTTTCAGGAAGCACAAGAACGAAAAATTTGGATAAACGAGCTGAAAGTTATGATTGTTTTAGTGTTCTGTCCAGAGGGCATGACGTGAAATCGATGTTTTGTTAATTAGGTTAAAAGGATTTTAGATGGCCGAATCAGGAGTCTCACCAACTAGGTTTAGTTGGGGAATTTGATAACCTTTCAATGAAGTCTAAGAACACCCAATTTAGACCCCTATACAGAAAGATATGAATTTTAGAACTTGACTGATTACAGAAGGCACAAATCAGCATTTAAGAAATTGGAGTCGGATCGCGTTGTAAGCTAAGGCTAGTTTGTGTTTGCTTTTGTAATTTTTGTGGTTCATTACTGTGGTCTTAGCTTATGATCTTAATGTATTAGGTGGGGATTGGTACGAGGCAGCACCATCACGCCTCTATTCTCACACGGTTAAGGCAAGTGCATTGTTTGTTATATGGGTGTGATTGATTGGCGATGTTTGTGTGCTTTTGATATATGATTGCATAGCAAGATGGCTTACTTGATGATTGTTTAAGTATGGTGATTGCTCAAATTATGCTTATGCTTTATTGTGGTACAATGTTGTTGTCTTTGGTAAGATTGATGATGAATAAGAGATAAGCATATGCATATTGAGAACATGTTGAGGCTTGGTCACGCGTGACCAAGCATGTTTCTTTGAGATCCCGTCATGAATGTGACGGGCCGAGATTCCCACACTGCGTGGAGTGTGGGCTTGAGGTCCCCATTACTTATGGAGTAATGGGCAATTGGTCCTGTGCGTGCGGCGCACGAGCATGGGTATGCGGCGGTTGCATACTCTGCATTACACGTGTAATGCACACGAAAGATAAAGAGAAAGGTTCCTTGAGCATTGCATATGCATATGAGATGTTTTAATGATGCGTTTCGATTATCAATGCTAATGTTATAACCTTTGTGGTATGCCTTTATTTTGTACTTGCTGAGTCTCAGGCTCACTCTTGCTTTCATTATTGTTTTAGGTACCCAATTCAAGAACGGCATGCATGGGAGGAAGTAGACTTGATTTGGATTCACTCACGCCACTCATCTTTAAAGTTGATTAAGTTTTAGTCGTACCTCAATAATTTAGCAAACTGCTTAGGAGTTGATTATGATTATGATTATGCCTCATGCATTGGATTAAGTGTAATAATGATGAGTAGTGTAATTAAGACTCCTTTGGATATGCTAGTTGGTTAGTATGTTTTGAACGCCTATTGATGATTCTGGATGTTGGATTAATTGTTTATGATTTACCTAAATATTGGAACCTCCATGTTGTTAACATGTTAAAGGAGGTTATGTCGAAATTTGGTAGTTTGAACTTGGTTTTGAAGTTTTTAATGTTAGTTTAGTAGCATTCTAGGCTCACGTTGGGCTGGGGTGTTACATAAACTTGTTTATAAACCTCCCGCTGTCACTCGTTTGTTTCGTCTTGCTTGCCAAGTTGAAAAAGAAGTAGAGGGATGACAATCCAAGACCGTTCGTGCTCTTTCGTCTACTTCCACTACACCTTCACGTGTACATGAAACAAATAAGCGCACGGTACAAACCTCTGCATCAAGATCATCTTCGGTTGCTTCTCCTGCTACTGCATCTACCATGATGGCTGCCCCTACTGCTGTGAGCGTTACTCTGTCTCGTTGTCTTGCACCCATGGCTCGCTCATTGTTAATTGAGCTAGATGTGAGGACCCCGGTTTATTTGGCTTGTAATGCTTAACCATCCACTTGGTCCTAACATTACAAATCAAATAAACCAAGCCTCGAGATATGTATACTTCCCAGAAATGCAGTATACACACCTCGCTATAAAATGGTGCATCAATCCCATTCATTCACATAGAACCGAAGCACAACACAAGTTCAAAAGATATGCATAATATAAAGAGTTATTACAAACGAGAGGCCGACCGACCAAATGACATGCAACTAAAAGGTAAACAGCGGAAGCAAAAGAGCCATAAGATGGCGATAAACAAAAGCCAATCAGTGTGCCTTTACCCACAAGGCAATCAACCGGACCGCCAAGCTAATCGTTCCAGACACCGCCACAACATATCTCACAAAAGTGAGGCCCTTCGGGCCACCTTCTTCCTCTGCAACAAAACAATTAAGCATAGCATCTGAGTACAAAAATTATTTTTGTACTGCAAGACTCGACGTGTAAGATAACGAACTATAATTAACTACATGCAAGCTTTATTTAAGTGGAGGAGGCTCTGGACTTATTTTCAGCATAAAGCAAGTTTTCTTTGCAATAAGGTAATACATTTAAAAGCAAGTTTGCAATTAAATCTTATTGTTCAAATAAAGAGAGACCAATATAACAATAGGTAGATGACAGCATCCTGGAAGTGACTAACCCAATAGCCACCACAACAATAGCATGAAGTACCCCTTCATACCACCCATGTCAAGTTTTAAGTTTTTAAAAGGTTGTAGTCTAGTTCTTGTGGGAAATAACCAAGCGTGTCCATAACCTAGGACGAGGCTATTCGAATAGTTTTAACCCTGCAGGGGTGTACCAATGTACCCACACGATAGACCGCCTTTCCACCAGCTACGGTTAGCATACTTCCTTTGGTATGCAGGCACGGCTAAATCTAACAAGACAGTTTCCAATGGACGACGCTAATTAAGAGCCGCAACCCACGGGAGAAGGACACATTAAACAGCCTAACCGGCCTGCCAATGCTCCCCTCCTAACACCACACACAAAACACCCACCAACCAGCTCATAATTAACACCTTCCAAAGTACTAAGTCAAGAGAGGTTTCATATCCCCCTCGTGTGGTTAGCACGCAACGATTGCTTGGATCAATGGCACAAGTAACTCGGTCCTTAGGGACTTAGGCACCATTCCACTCACACCCAAAAGATCACACCAACATACCATTGTGCCCAAGCCAAATTATAATTTTTGTATTCAGTTTTTGATTTGCAAAGTAGTAAAACACAAGGGCTGGACAGAATGAAATAATAATAGCATTTGTGTGATCAAGATCACCGACTAAGTCGATGATCGCCCAATACTACCGATAACTAGGCATGGCTAAGCAATATTTATTCGTCATCTACTAAGTGACAAGTGATCATCCAACAAACTCTAATCACAGCAAATAACCTAGGCTCAGGTAGTAGAGGATAATTATTTACCTACAGATTATGCAACTAGAGGATTAACTAATCAATGTAACAACAAAATAGCAATGCATACATACAAGTTAAACAAAGTATTAGACTTTTAAAAGTAATGGGATTAGATGGGAAATGATCAAACTGCTTGCCTTGCTGATTATGCTCGAGGGGTTGCTGAGGATCACTCTCAAGGTCAATACACTCGTCGGCACCTAATCGAAAAAGCGAAACGAATCGATAAGAACGACGAAAACCTAAAAGACTCAAAAACCAAAATGCTCCAAATACCCTGAAAGTTTTACAGCAGCATGAACATGATTTATAAAGAATTTAGAAACAAGAATCAATTGATTTGGATTATTAATGCAAAAGATATGATTAAAACAATTTAATTCGGCTGAAAATGCAATTAAATGAGGTTACTGTTCATAAATAAATTTCTAGAGGTTTTATGGTCCTGAACTTTTTATGATAGGTAGCTACTGACATTCTAAGACTAACACAATTGGTCTCACCTCATTTAGAGTTAGAATGATTTACTTATGATTTTTCAAGTCATGAAAATGAATAAAACTAAATTGTATATGAAATCTTGTTAAAAATAGTAAAATGCCTAAAACCAATTTTACTAGTAAGTTAACTATTAGGGGAAGCCAACAGAGTTGGATTCACTCAAAAATGATTTACAGAGAATTAGTTATGAAATTTACAATTTAATTGCAAGTTAAAGCATTTCAACTAAAACCTATTTCTAAACCAATTTTGAAATCTGCTTTCCGGAGCCAAACTAAACTTCTAGCCAATTTTAGATTAAAGTTCAGTTCATACTAAACCTAACAAAATTGGAATCACTTCATTCGGAGTTAAAATGAAATAGTTATGCAATTTTGAAGTTTAATACCTTTTCCAGTTTGCAAATAAAGCTCTCGGGATTTCCAAAAACCAATAATGACGTGGAGGAACCTGAGCCGTTGATGCTGAATCGGACGGCCCAGAGCGCTCTGAACACAGCGCAGCGCTCGCGCGAGAGCAGCGATTGCGAATCGTTGATCTTGGATCCAAGGGTCCAGATTGAACCACGCCGACGCGTTTGAAAACGCGCGCGCGTGGGGGAACAGCGGCTGTGGACCGTCGATCATGAGATGGACGGCTCACAAGCAACGCGACACAGTGCACAGCACAGATCTAACGAAATTCCGGACGCAGATCAGAAAACGGCGACGCGGGGCCACGCCGCGCCGCGCTACCGCGCGCGTCCGACAACGAGCCCGACGGCTTCGCCGGCCAATCGCCGGCGACCTAAAGCACGGCGGCGGGAGTGAATACCAGCTACGGGTGTGCAATAGCATTGCGCACCCTCTGGTACCACCCACACCTACGGTGGTGGACCAAAACGGCGGCGCGACGGCGAGGGGCGGCGCGGTAAAGATGACAACGACGACAAGCAGCAAGGAGCTCCGCAGCGGTTCATTCAAGCGGTGCCCGAGCATCTAGGGACTACCAGGGAGCTACCTGACGGACGCGGAAGTGCAGGGGAGGTCGGAGCAGCTCCGGCGACGAAGCTCGCGGCGCTACCAAGAAGACGACGCGGGAAGACGGCTGGCGTAACCAACCACGCCGTCATCAAGATGGACCCCAAACGACTCCGGGATGCTACCAGAGCAAGGAATCGGAGGGAGGAGGACTCACCGGTGCTGGAGACGAAGAAGGGTGCTCGCGGCCGATTTGGGGAAACTCCAAAATCACGGTGCTCCCGTTGAAGCAACCTGAAACGGAGTGGGGGTTAAGCACCACCGAGGTGAGGAGAAGCAACAGGAGCAAGGAGGGAGCCAGGGAACCACTGGAGCACGGCCTTCACCGAGAAGCTCCGCGGGCAACAATGGCGGCGAGGGGATTTTGGGCGCACGTGAGCTCCACAAGGGCAGTGAGTGCACGGGGGAGCTCAAGGGGGGTGTAAAGGAAAACAAGGGAGGACAAGGGAAGCTTAAGTAGCTGAGGGGAAGCCAGAAGAGACGGCAGCAAGCCTCGGATGCCCGCGCCTCTCACGGTCGAGATGAGCGACGGGAGCAGGTGAGCAGTGGACTTGCGAGGGCGGTGCACTAACGCGCATTAAATGCACTGCAGGGACCCGTTGCAAGGTGACCCGGCGCTGCGCTCACCCACTCCCCTGCCATGGCGCCGTTGACGCGGGCGCTGGCGCTGCGCCGCGCGAGCGAGAGGAGGACGACAACGCGGCCGCCGTCCGATTTCCATCCAAGGGCTATCACGCGACCGCGTCGACGCGGGGATGGGCAAACGTGGACCGTCCGATGGAAATCCAACGATCCACAACGCGTGCGCTCGCCCGCCCGAGCCTGGGTACAGTTAGTTGGCTCGGTCGAGTCAAGTGACTCGAGCCCGAGCCTGACTCGCGCCCGAGGAATAGTGCGGACCAGATAGGTTTTGATTTTTGAAGCTGAAACTTTGGAGATTTAATTGAGGTATCAAAACAACTCCAAAATTTATGAAATTTTATTTGGAGGTTTCTGACTTTAGGATTTACCTCCCATAAAATTTCTAAAGATTTTTGTGCACTCGAATTTTCTCAAGAAATTCCAGAAGGTTATTTGAGAGGTTTGACCAAGGTTTGACTTGCCTCTAAAATATTTAATTAATTTCCAAAAATTATGGAATAATTCAGAGGTGTCACAAGGCAACCTTAGAACCAAGGAAAATTATTTCCAAGGGTTTGACACAAGATTTCACCCAGAAGGTTTTGACTTGAGATAAATGAGGATTTTGATTTTGAATTTCCCAAAATTCCTTTACAAGAATTTCAGAAAAGTTCAGGAGTAAAAGGATGAAAGAAAAGTTTTAATTTACCCTCATTTTATTACATTTGAAACACAAGCCAAAATGGGGATGTTACACTGGAGCAAGAAGAGAAAGGAAAAGCTTTTAACTACTCACCAATTTCAGTATCAACATCATCTGAGGCGATCCTACAAGGTAATACTACCAAAGGTACTAATTTGAACACTCAACCTAAAAACAATAACCATGATTTCATGCCTAGTATCATTGAGCAAAGGGAAAATCAGATTGTAGTAGAAACCACTGCATCACATGAGGTGGATGAATCTAGTGCTGAGAAGGTAGAAATTAATTTTCTAGCTACAGAATCTGATATTATTGAGAATTTGCATGAATCCTGTGATAATTTGATTGATTTGCCAACAGAGTTGAGTGCACCATGTGCTGAAATAATTGAATTGCATGCTGTTTTGAATGAGTCATGTGGAATTGGTTAGACATAAAGACGTTTTGATTAGAATTTCTCCTACTGACTCTTTATGTTATATTATGTTGGATCCACCTGTGAAATTGTCACATGCTATGGAGAAAGTTTCTGAAATCGCATATTCAAAATGCTTGTCTAGTGCCTACACCCCTGGGTATAAGTTTAATTTGATTGGAGATTATGGTGTAGACAATCAATTTCTTGTTTATCGAATATGCATAACTTGTGATTACATGGATGAATTGAAGCTTGCTGTTTTGAACAACAATCATTATGTGCAGAATCTTGTTCATTATGAGAGAAAATTAAAATTTAGTATTCATTCAATGCCCATGTGTTTATCTCTTGTTGCACCATCTAGTGTGGACAATCTGCATCAAGATGTTGAAGTATGGAAGAATTTACACATCCTTTCACCCTTGCTAGATGAATTTGCTATTGCTCCATTGAAATCTAATAATATGGATGAACTTTTTTTGATTCCAAAAGTTGTAGATTTGCCCATATGTGCTACCACTGCAAGTTTACAACTTCAGAGAGTTGAATTGCATAAATTCTTCACTTATATTTGCAAAACTAGTTGCAATAATTGCTATGTGAGAAATTTTGTTTTGCTCATTAACATATATGATTATTCTTGGGGTAATAATACAATGATCTTTTATGATCACTGCTGTCGTCTAACATTAATTATGCAACAACGAAGAACCGTTAAAACAGATGACATATACATATACCATGCATACATGTTGGCTTCTTTGTTACCCTATTTTCAGCTTATCAAAAGCCGAGGACGGCTTTGTTTTCAAAAAGGAGGATGATGAGGACATGACCCCTATGGATACAACCATATTTGCTATGCTTACTGTTCCAAGTATAAGAGCTCGTACGCTTCACTTAAATTATCAGGTGAGCTTGTTTTTAGGAGTGTCTTTATATTATATGAATTATATGATGCTACCTAATGATTAAATATATATATGTGCAGCGCCATGTCACTTTTGGTCCAAGACAAGCAAGCAGTTCGAGCTGGACCCGTTTTGGAATCCAGTTCGGCCTCTAGAATCAGCCTGACAACACCAACTTAAAACAGACATAACTTTCACATACGGAGTCCGTTGGAGTTCCACGAGTACTTGATTGAAAGCTTATTTCGTCCTCTTTCCAACGGATCCGGCCTCACCTCCAAAGTCCTTCTGAGCTGATCGCAATCATGAAAAGAAGACGTCATATCACTTGTTTGGGCCAATTTGGTCTTTGTAATCATACTGAACTTGGCCCATCTGCCGGCGGCCCACTTGGGGGTGTGGTTACTGTTTACATGAACAGTACCCCATGAATTTAGTCCCGCCCTGCTGGTTCTATTAGATGTGCGGCTCCCCCTCCCCTATATAAGGAGGCCGCACCCCTCTAGTTTTTCTTGAATTTTGTTTATGTTTAGTTTGCCTTCGTTGCAACTTGTATCTTTTGCGTGTGTCGACTAGACCACCCAATTAAGATCCTTATTCAGAATCCCAACTCAATTCAAATATTTCAATTCATATTTGCAATTTCAGATTGCTTATTTATCTTGTTCTTGCATGCTTCTTCGGTGTATGCAGGAATCGACCTTCGTGGTCAGGTCAACCGAGTATTCGTGCACAGTTGATAACGACTTGTCGAACAGTTCAGCGATTGCGTGGTTTCGATCCTTGCGTGTTCGTAGCCAGGATCGTGAGAGTTGAGCGACACCTACCGGACTTATCGTTCTCATCGAAAGATCGGGCCAACAATAGGACCTTCGGGTTCATCAAATTCCCTGTGCTTTCTCCAGGCCATTTTTTTAAGAGTATTCTCCTTAATCTCTTTATATAAAAGGGCGTAGAAAGGGCTGAAGGAGAGACGGGACATGTCACCTTTTTTTCTAGGGCGTCGGATTTCAGCTCGGCTCGTCTGCGGCCGTCCGATGGGTTCTGAGCGTCGTTTGGCTCGTGCTGGCTCCGCTCGCGACGCGTGGCCACGTCGTCGTGGTCATCTCGGTCGACAGTCCGTGCGCCTCTTCCGTTCTGCACTTCTGCCTACTCTCCTTGCACCCAACGCCTTCTCCATTCCCCTCGTCGTTCCCTTCCCTCGCCTCCCACGACGACCGCCTCCTCCCCGCTCGGCCCTGCTCCTCCGCCTCTCCTTCCTGTTCCTCTGCCTCCCCTGCCGTCCCTGTACACTAGCTCCGCTGCTCCCTACCCACCTCCCACCCCGTCGCTGCCTCCTCCCCGCTCTGCCCTCGTCCTCCCCACCCCGTTCCTCTACCTCCACTGGCGCGGCCGCTCCCTCGCTACCTCCTTCCCGCTCCTCCGCTTCCCCTCCCCTAACGCCCCTCTACATTGCCCCACTCCCGTTTTTCCCCATCGGTTGCGTATGTTTTTGGGGATTTTGCCTGTTCTGGGGGACGGTTCTCGATTGTCCTATGTTTGTTTCATCTGTTGTTTTTTTGGTGTGGGAGGACCTCTCTGCAGGAGGCGTTCTTGGAGGTGGTGCTGGCGAGGATGCGGCGAGGGCTGGCGTGGTACCCGGAGCCCTAGGAGCTGGTGGAGGTCGTCATGGACCTCGGCCGCCGCCCGCTCGGGCCTGGCGCGGCACCCGGAGGTCCGGAAGCTGGTGGAGGTCGTCATGGACTAGGCCGTCGCCCACTCGTGCGCTTCCCGTTCGGGGACTGGGTCATCTACGACCAGCTCGTCACCGCCGATGACCTCCGCCAGGTCATCTCCAAGGTGATGTCTTCTTGCTCCTACTAGAAGTCTACAACTAGCTTTGGATCATGGTACTGATACCGTCATACCGAACACACGATGCACGTTGCTCCAAATGAACTAACTGATTTATCATGATGCACGCTATCCTAAAATTGACTAGCTCTTTTCCAACAAAAGTACCAAGGTAGATCTAGGCCAATTTACTGTGACTTCTTTTCCTTCTTTGGAGAACTGGAGATGTTGTTTTGCTCATTTGGAGAATCAGTGTTTCTTCTCAGGTAGGCGATTTCTCGGAGGACAATCGATCCGGGATCAACTGGCCGTTGCATAGGATTAGTGCCATCAGAAACCGGAAGGCGCAAATAATTGGTCTCACTTGCCATGTTGGCCGACCTATATCTGCCAGCGTAGAGATGATCCGTGAATTGGTGGTGGGAGTTGGCTCCAAATTGGTGATTAGACCTCCCAGAGTTGGGAAGACTACTCTGATCTGGTACATCACCTGATAGTGGTACTCTAATTTTGTAGATCAGCGGTATTCCAAAAATAGATATTCTAGATCAGCAGTTGTCGTCATGTAGTGCAAGTCACATGTTACTAATTTGGTGCAGTAATCGAAAAGATCAAAGATAGGTTGACGAGTGTTCAATATGATGCAAACGATTCAAAATGCTTTCAATAATACAGGTAAATAACTAAAGTTTTGTCAGACGACGGTAAGAAACGTGTGATCATAGTGGACACATCTAACGGAATAAGAGGTGATGGGGTACACACTTATGTTATTGACTTCTTGATTAGTGAGTTGAAGTGAGAATTGAGGTCCTGGAGCCTTCTCACGCTTATAGGTGCGTCGATCAATCAAGGCCGCAATGTACATCATCCATGGTCAGTACCATAAGCTTCTTCAACAATTCGATCCGTATAACAGTCAGCCAAATCAGCATAGTATAGTGTTTTCATGCTCTTTCATTTTTGCCCAACAGATGCTATTGGGTATTATTACTGTCACTGGAATTCATAATTTTTATGGTGTTTTAATGCTTTTGCTGGTTCTTTTGAGCATATATCTCATAAATTATTTTGTAATGTTTGATGCGATGTTCCTAAATACTCCCTTCAGTCAAATATAAGTGAAGTACAATAGTTATCACGTTTGGGTAGCAAGGGTTTGGTACAAAAAGAGATCAAATTGGTCAAAATCATGGGCTCCAAGAGCTGGAAATCTCAAAATTAGTAATTAATGATCCTGTCCAATTAGTAGTTATTATGTTTACTTTGGCTAGTGCTTAACTGATCTGAAGCTCTGAACTTAGATGATGTATTGTCTTGTCTTATACTGCTTTTACTGATTTACACGGAAATGTTCGTCATGCAGATGCAGCTTATTGTGACAGTAAGAAATCCATTCATCGTTGAGTACAAAGATTGATGGGTGGAGAAGGTAGGTAAAAGGACAGGAAAAGAGGAAATTAACAAGTAGGGAGGGTGAAATAGCTTCATTTTTACTTCTTATGTATTTTTTTTCCAATTTTTTATCTTTAAACTTTCAGGGTTGCTATGTCTGCATTGTTATAGGTTATTGTGAGTAGGGGTAAGAACGGATCGGATAGTTTCCGACCGATCCGGACAAAAATGGATTCAGAATATCCCGGATCGGATTTTTCTCGGATATTTTTCGGTTCGAAAACGGAAACGAATATGGTAGCCATGGTATCCGGCGGAAACAAATACGAAAACGGATTATCCGGATAAGTCTAATCCGGATATCCGGAATTTTGGCCCACTGCCCAAGTGCCCAGCCCAGCCGGCCCACTTAACTCCTTAGTCCTTAGTCCTCCTTATACTTACTCCAATACTCCCTAGGGCAGGACGCAGGAGCTTCGGCAGTTCAGCCGCACTCTACTCCAATCCACGCCGCCGGGGTCCAGTGTTGGCGCCGCCCTCGCTTCGCCGCGCCGCCGGCGGCCACCTCGCCCACGGCCCGCCTCCGCCTGTCTGCCGGCCATCTCGCCCATCGGCCATTCCCTGGAGCCATCCTCGCCTCGCCTCGCCGCTAGCTCCAGTCCAGTGGCGCCGTGCCGTCGCCCTCTCCTCCCTACCGGCGGCCATCTCGCCTCGTCGCCCTCGCCTCCGCCGGCCATCTCGCCTCGTCACCCGTCCCCCGCCGGCTCCCCTGCGCGGCTGCGCCTTCATCGGCCCCAACACCTCACCATGGCCATCCTGCCTCGCCGTCAGCCACCTCACCGGCCCCAACATCTCCGCAGCTCCCCCTCACCGGCCCCAGCACATCCACCCGCCCCGCCTCGAGGCCACGACGGCCCCGGCTGATCCCCTCGTCGCCGTCGGCCGCTCGCCCCGCCCAAGGCAAGGATCTTGATTCAGTGAGGCAATGAATGGTGAATGAATGGATTGAGCTCCTAGTGCTAGCTCCCTGTTGGCAGTGAATCAAAGAATCACTGGCCAATGAGGCAATGAATCAATGGATTGAGCTCCGAGTGCTAGCTAGTTAAATTCCATTCGTTTAATGTTTTACTAATTAAATTCCAGATGTGTTGATGACCCATGCTTATTGTAGTACCTACTAATGGAGTAATGGTTTGATCCTCGAGCCTTGATGAATGATAGAGAACCTAAATGCTTCTATGATTAACAACCGCTTTTTGTGTCTGTTGGTTTTATGAACAAAATTGTTATCATGCCAAACTAGTTGGATGCTAGTCCTTCTATTATGCTAGTCATTCTTATTTTCCTTTTATGATGCTAGTCCTTCTATGATTAAATGTTCTGTTGTTGATTAATACACATATTTATATCATCTTCGTAGTTTGTAGAATATGCATGCCTCATTGATATCTTATGTATTCCCTCCATTATCTTGTGCTAGATTTGTGATGGAATCTACAACTGGAAGTAGCAGTGCAAGTGTAAGCAATACATCTCCTGCTTTGTCGGTGACACAACCACCTTCCACTGCTACAAATGATCCAGTTGCCGGTGCATTGGTGCCAAGGAATGAAGTTGATTTGACCGGTGAGATTGGTGTCGAGACCGACATTCCTGATCCTGCTGCAAAGAGAGCAAAGAAGTGCAGCTCTGATGTTTGGGAGCACTACACAAAATATAAGAAAAAGAAGAAAGGATCTGATGGCAAGATGATTACAAAGTATTGGGCTAAATGCAACAAGTGCAGGTGTGAATCTCGTTGTGAGAGTTCGAGAGGCACATCAATCTTTTGGAATCACTTGGGTAGCAAGCACCAAATCAAGGGAGGCCAACAGCTTCTAAAATTGATGAAGAGTGGAGATGACAGCAGCACTGTATCTATTGAGACTTATAGGTATGATGAGGCTGACAGTTTGAAAAATTATATTTAGCAATTATCATGCATGAATATCACTTTAATATTGTTGAGCATGAGTACTTTGTGGAGTTAATCAAGTCACTACGCCCTAGTTTTCCAATTAAGAGTCGCATTACTGCCAGAAAAGATATATTGAATATCTTTGTAGAGGAAAAAAAGAAGTTATATGATTACTTCAAAACACTTGCATGTCTTCAAAACACTTGCATGTCACTTTAGTACAACTATGAACATGTGGACATCAAACCAAAATAAAGGTTACATGTGTATCATTGTGCATTGGATAGATGACAATTGGAACATGTAGAAAGAATTATTAAGTTTATGCATGTAGAAGGACACCATTCAGAAGAAACTTGTGCACACAATTTCATGATAGTGTAGTGGACTAGAATCTTGATAGGAAATTGCTTGCCCTTATTTTGGATAATGCATCGGCCAATGATGTATGTGCTAAGGGGGTAGTACTAAAACTCAATAAGTCAACTCCTTTGATCTGTGATGGTATCTTTTTTCATGTGAGATGCTTGAATCATATTTTGAACCTTGTTGCCCAAGATGGTTTGAAGCAAATTGCACCAGCTATTGCAAATATCAGAAATACAATTGCAATTGTGAAGAACTCTCCATTGTAGTATGAGGAATTTATGAAGTGTGCATCAGAATGTGACGTAGATGTGACAAATGGTCTCCCCTTGGATGTTCCAACAAGGTGGAACTCCACATATCTCATGTTGAAGCAAGCTATTTACTATAGGCATACTTTTGATAGGCTTTTCCTTCGACATAGAAGCAAATATGTGAGTTGTGCACCGACTGCTGAAAATTGAACTATGGCAAAATCTATATCTACATGTTTGAAGCGATTTTATGATGCTACTGAGATCTTCTCTGGCACTAAATATCCAACAGCAAATATATTTTTCAATACTTTTTGCAAGATTGAGCTTGCCATTGCAGATTGGTGTGATAGCTTTGATCCTATTATATCTTCTATGGCTCATTCCATGCAAATTAAGTATGATAAGTATTGGGAAAAACCAGATGGCTCTAGTCAGAACATGTTTTTTTAATCCTAGCTACAAGACAAAGCCGATACACTATTTTGCAGATAAGATTTACCATGACAATGCTCCAGCAGAAGTTGATAGATTCATGAGTGTTATTAATCAGTTATTCCATGCTTATGTGTCCAGTCCACTTGTAACTTCGAAGAAAATAGCAACTGCAAATGTGCAAACAGTTTGATTCTCAACCATTAGACCAAGAGGTTGAGGATGAGGGGAGTGATGATGAGCTTGATGCAGATCTTGAAAGGTTCTTGCATGGAAGTAGTGCTGTAGGTCAAGGTACTAAAACTGAGTTGGAAGTGTACATGGAACAACCACTAGTGGAATGGAAAACAAAAGGCAAAGTCTTATTTGATGTTTTGTCATGGTGGAAGCTCAAGCAACCTGAGCTTCCTATTCTCTCCCGACTTGCACGTGATGTTTTATCTATTCAAGTGTCGACTGTTGCTTCGGAGTCAGCTTTTAGTGCTGGCGGCCGTGTTGTCGATCCATTTCGCAGTCGTCTTGATCCTGAAGTCGTGCAAGCTTTGGTTTGTACCAACGATTGGACTGCAGCGTCTCGAAAAGGTAATATTGAGTTCTACACTTATGTTTGATTGGTTTATGTGTAGTATGTGAGCAAATTTTTGAACATAATTAATCTTTTTCACATGAAGGTGGAGATATTGGTGGATCTATCCTCACTGAGATGGACATGGAGGGCATTGAGCGATGCTTTGCAAGCTTGGCAATGGTTTGCTATTTTTTTACCTAACTATCTAGCTTATTGGCTTAATTTAATGTCACCTTGATAAATGATACTCATTGAACTACAACTTGTAGTTGCAGGAGCAAGAGGATATGGATGATTTGGAGGAGGACGTGTTGGAGGATATGGATGAATGACCTTTTGATTGCTAAAGTGAATGACCCTTTGGATTCTTAGTATTATTGAACTGTGATGATCTAAGTGTGAACTACGTTTTATGTATGTGATGAACTAAGTTTTATGTATGTTGACTTATGAGTTATGACTTATGAGCTAAATGTGGTACACTAAGTGTTATGTTTGTGATGAACTAATTAATGCACCTTGCTAGTGCTAATGTTATGTGTGGTTGCTGAAAATATGAACAATTCATGAATATTTGCATCAAACAAACTAGTTATATGTTTTTGTTAATTTCTAGCATGCAATTTAAGGGGTTTTCATGTTCCGAAAAAATATCCGTGACCGTATTCGTTTCGATTCATATTCGTATTCGATATTATTCGTATCCGTATTCGTATCCGAGGTATCCATATTCGTATTCGGATCCAGGAAAAAATGTGAAAACAAATATGGCATTGTCATTATCCGATCCGTTTCACCCCTAATTGTGAGGGAGGAGACATGCATGTATCTCTTGTGACGTCAACTATACTTTTAAATAATTTGTCCATGAACTTTATGTCCATGTAGCTAACACAATCTGTATTGGTCCAGGGCTGAAGCTATTAAAAGAGCCAACGGTACTTATTTCTCTCAGGAGGTGCGGTTTGTAGCCTTGCTTTCATTTTAACAGATTTAGCGTGTTCTGCACAGCATCCAAAACTGCACATTCAATTGTATTTTCATTTGTAGAAGCTTTGCAAGTGGCTTGTGCAACTTCTCATGACTCTTGATTATTTGCATGCAAATCACATTCTTCACCGAAATGTGCTAGAGTATTACCGAGATCGGATAAACATTAAATCCAAGATCTGAATGACGAGGTCACAATTTTCATATTGAGCTCAAATTTTTCTTGCAAAGTGGCTTGTGTGTCGTGCCATTTCTATGCAAACTTAATTGAAGTGAGTCTCTTTTGCAACATGGTTAGGTGCCTCAAAAGAAATTGCTAAATCATGTGGCCTTTCGGAGTTAGCTTACAATATGACTTCCTACATGCTGTGTGCTAACTACTACTACATGTTGCAGCATTTACAATCACATTCAACTATTTCTTTGTCGATCTGATGGTTCCTCAGAATCATTATGCACCGAGTATATTGACAATGCCTACTCAACATGAACTGAATTAGGAATTCCTTATATTGACATTTAAACGGTTTACATGGAGCTTATCAAATGTATATTTTTTCCTTGCGTTCAACGAGGAGCACAATCGCCTTTTGTAAAGAGGTACAAAACTATAACTTATCTTGGCAAGGTAAGAGTTGTCCTTTTGTCTTTGTAGCGATTGCAAACTATTTTAGATTTAGGTTATCTTGTTTATACGTTGCTAACGCTATTTTCTGCACTTTGTTGATTCCTCTTTTCGTTGCTCAATTTATGTTGCCTACTCCATCTTGAGAATTTCATTTTTGTCCGATGCACATCTTGGTTTTTTAAAAGGTTTTCTTTTTAGTCTTGTGGTTTTGTGGTCAAGCTTGCTTATCTGTGTGGAGTATAGTGTTCATGATAGTATGTTAACCCAGTAGTTAATGTAGTATTTATGTTTCCGAATCAGTGAGCTTCCACAAAACAGTTAGATCATTGCCACTCCTACTAGCAATACAAATGTATGTCAAAGCCTTATGATGTTGCTGTCTTCTTATGAAGAAGACCCTAATCCCGTAGCATTCCATTGGTGTTGTTAGGAATTTAAGCCTTTTCGTCCACATGCAGGTGCTTATTTGGGATGCTCATGCCCAGCCAGTAGACATGCTGTCGTAGGAGCGACTAAATCTCGCTCTGATTTGGTATGTTTTATTATTTTAATTCTGAACCTACATCATTTCAGGATGCTACCAATTATAGTTTTGCATGCAGGATTTTGCAAAGAGGAATTGCACAACATTAATAGACATAATAGGGTTTACTAGCATAGATCATAGGTTTTTCAATGTAACAGTTATGTACATTTCAGATATAGTCCTTATTAGCATGGGTTGTATGTATTAGACTTATACTATATTGCACCTTTATATCTACATAATGACCCAGCGTACTCATCCTTTCCTCATTAACACAACGTAATCATCAACTCTTGTGTTTCTCCATACGTTCTATCCCATCTCCGTCATTTTCTCTCCTGATCACAGTCGTATTTGTTGAACTCCGCGCGTCAAGGCGCGTGCGGGTTTCTAGTACTACGATACAAAGCCAGTTTTACTGTGTTTTTGTATCTTCTTTTTCGTTTTCACGTGATAGGAGAAGTGACAAAAACGATGCCTGTTAAATAACTATCATAATTCGCATCAATTAATTATAATAAATATATAAGTTTGCAGCAGGTTCTTCAATTATTTATACCAGAGTTACGTAATGGTACAAAGCTATTCTTGTCGTACATACTTGCTGTGTCCACGTGCAGCATTATCCTAAAGAAAATGTGCGGCTGCTTTTCCGGGCATTACATCAGAACCTCCAACCATATATATCTAAGAGTTACACCCAGTTCTTGCGGGTAGGGTGCGTGCGGGCTGGGTGCCGGCTGTACGTAAGTTACTAAATTCGTTTTATAATAAACAGTAAATGGATTTTCTTATACTAGCTTTTATTTTAAATGAACTTAAGTAGCAGCCCACGTAGTCCACAAGTTAGCCCACAAACCCACCTCTTATGCCCACTGAACTGTAGACCTAGCTATCCCTGTTCCCCGATGAGGGGCGGCCCCAACAGGGGTCATGGGTGTTCACTTGAACACCCATCTTTCTTCAAAATACTTTGTATTGAATAAATATATTTATGTATATATGTTGATAATTAGATCAAATACTTCACATTTATACTCAATAGATTTCAGTTCACTCCTACACTTCTCTCCAATTTGTGTCAATTAGTGCAGCTCAACCCACCAATCCAATAATTTTCAGTCTATTCATAGACCTCCCCCTCAGACCAAGTTATAACCTCTCACTCTAAAGCTATTAGGTGGCACTAGCACACGACTCCACAAGGCAATACGATTTGGTGTCAAGCGAGAAGACGAGGGCAAGCTCCGGGCTCCGGCTTGACCTTGGCGGTAGCGTGTTGGATAGTAGGTAGGAGCAAAGTAGCAAGCACAAAAAAAATGAGCATCGAGTGAGACCTAACCGGCATTGGGCGAGGTAGGTCGCACACGCCGATAGCAAAGACATGTGTATCCCTATTCCTCGGTCTCAAATCTTAAATTCCCAATTCAACAATTCAAATCCTAAATTCTCAATTCAACAATTTTTCTTAATTATTTTGTAATTTTTCTAAATTCTTTGTGGTGTTGTCGCTAATATGAAAAAAATATATTTTAATATTTGCTATTATAAATCTTTAATTTTTTATTAAATAATATTTTATTACCGAACACTCATGCGATAAATACTGATCCGCCTCTGTCCCCGATTCGGAATAGCGACCAAACTCTTCACGTAGTCACGCGCGGCTTAGGAAAGCCGGTGCAGTTCCAAAAAAAAAAACAAAAGAAAGAAAGCCTGTGCCGGCGCCGCAGTGGCTGGCCGAGATGAGAAGCCAGGATCGGGAGCGGCGGAGGCGGAGTCCGGTGGCGATGTGGGTGGCAAGCTGGTGCATTTCTATGGACCGATGGCGTTCACGGCCGACGACCTGCTCTGTGCCACGGCGGAGATCATGGGAAAGAACACGTACGGGACGGTGTACAAGGCGACGTTGGAGGACGGCAGCTTGGTGGCCGTCAAGAGGCTAAGGGAGAAGATCACCAAGGGCCAGAAGGAGTTCGAGACTTCGAGGCCGAGGCGGTGGTGCTCGGCAAGATCCGGCATCCGAATCTGCTGGCATTGAGGGCATACTACTTGGGGCCAAAGGGGGAGAAGCTGCTCGTGTTCGATTTCATGCCCAAGGAGAGCCCCTCTGCATTCCTGCATCGTGAGATTTCTACTTTGCTATATATGCTGTTCAGGATTCTTAGTTTCTGCTAAGTTCAGTTGATGAAGGTATCAAGTAATTCTAGCTCAGAAATTTTTCTTCAGATTTAGCTAATTCTTTTAGCTAGTATATTGTGTGCATCTCAAGGTCGTACTAGCTCTATCTAAAATTTATTATTGCTTTTGTGAGAGCTTCTAGCTTGTTAGCTGCTTCAGAAATTGCTAAGTCTGAACATTTACAGATTCTGACGATGCCAAGATTTATGTAGCTATAGTGCTGTCACCAAGTGGGTATGGAAGATGCTGAAAATTTTGAATTGAAGTGCTTCTGATTCAACTATAATAATGAATTCCTCGTGTCAGTAATGATCTTAATATGTGAAAAATCTTGTGTTGAGTTGTGGGTTGGCAGGTGTCATATGTCCGCATAAAATTATTGGCGGGCTACCGCATTAGTCGCGTAAAATTCTGCGCTTGGTGAGAGCAACGCGAGCTGCCCGCAACGCATCCCACTTACATCCTGACTTGCTGGCCTGAACCCAGGCGGCTGTTCCACGCGGCTGCGGGCGCACGGGCTCCAAGCGGCGGCGACCGAGGCACGGCGCCGCTTCAGCGGCGTCGTGGCGGCTTGCGGAGGCGGCCGGCGGATCAAGCCGCGCGGCTCCAGCTGCGCTACGGGCCTGGGCAGCGGCGCGTTAAAGGCGCGTGCGACAGAGGCCATCCGGCGGCTTCGGGCCGCGATTTCTTTATGCGATTACTGTTTATACGTGCAGATGTGATGCGATGCAATGTAATGTAATGCGGGACTGCATCTGTGGCGTGGCTTTAGGCCGACATGTGTATGTTTGCCGCATGCTAGCGGCGTGGCTCTATCGTTGCCTCCGTGGCGATGAGTGATGGCAGGCTAGCCGACCGGTAACGTATCGCGGAGGTGGTGACACCGCTGCGAGCGGTGCCATGCACATGGTGTCTTTCGTGCTATTGCATCTACAAACTACAGTGCAATCATCATCTACTATTTCATGCAACCCACCGATCGGCTTGGCCGGCGACTTCAAGTCGGCTCGCGGTAGATTAGAGGGGATTTGCACCATATGAAATCAATCTAGAAAGCAACAATTGCATAATTGAAAGAGATCTAGAAAACAATTCAATCTCGAGTGTCGTTCATCGACGGTTACCTTTCGATGCGAGGAGAGTCGATCGTGGCGATAACGTGTTGAGGAACCGTCATTGGCGAGTTCGTTCGAACGATTACCTCATAGACAAATTCAGAATCGTAAGATCGATTGCAAGAACACAAGAACAGAATAGAAATGAACACGAGATATGAGGGAACCGCAGGCTTCTTTTATTGCTCTTTCAATGAATGTGTATAATGGTCGGGGTCTCCTCCTATATATAGGCTACGGGTGGATGAGGTGCCCACATAGACCGGGACTCTGATCGACCGGTTTCTTAACATCAGGTTCACGTACGTGACTTGGAGATGGCCAACCTGTTCGGTTGTAACAAATTAGGCATGTTTCTATTTTTAGTATTAGTTGGCAAGGAATTGGAAACCAACTTGAGTCCAGGCAATCAGCCGCTAGCAATGGCCTTGGTCCATAACATATCTAGCGCATGGTTATGCTATGGCAGACCACGTTATGCAAAAGAATTGAAAACAATTTTTTTGCCTGTTCTTTCGTACCGGAATTCATACCAGGATTTCTGAAAGAGAATTAGACAATCTGTTTGTTTGTTCTGCAAGTCAAAGTTAAGTTTGCTTTTCCGCGAGAATTGAGGGCTCGGCGATCTCGACTCGTGGTCTAGCGGCGATCATCCCAAAGCGTGTTGGCGAATATCCATAGAACTGCAAGTCTGTACACTAGCGTGTGGTGTATAACTGAGTGTTATTTGTCCTTAAGTATAATTTATCCATGATTCTACTTGAGAAGATCGGACCACCCCATATCATCGTGGTATCATATTCCAGGCCACTCAGTAGAATCTCTTTTTACCTGTAATTTAGTAGATTGTTTTTATGTCCTGTACACCGAAAAAGCCACACAAAAAATCGTCTTTCGTTGTTATTTCATTCAATATTTTTAGTGCGTTTTGTTAGATCTTAATCCACTCGTTCATAATGTTTAGTTGTTGGTCGTGTCCATTCGCGCCACTTTTTGTTTCCCCGTCCAATTCACGTTTCCATCTAGTGGTGTGACCACAAACCAGACAATCCCCAAAACAAAACAAAAAGGTTCCACAAATTTTTGTGGAGTTCTAGTCTGTTACGTGCACGTACGCAACCGTTTTTGGTTGTTTTGTGCTCGTACTTGATCCCTGTTATTAGTGCAACAAAAGATCACTTATATCTAGTGGATTGCACATTTTTCTTCGTGAACCCATCTGTCCGTTCGCGAAACTTTAATACTTTTTGAGACTAGCTTGTTGTTGTGCTTGAGGGACTGCTCTTTCAATTTTTGTTGGTACGCCAAGTTGTTCACATTTTGGTATAAGTACAAAGTGCTCCTTGCTGTTTCTCTAGTCGTTGGCTGTGGAAAAAAACAACGAACAAAAAAAACAGAGAATAAAAAAAGGGAACGAAGGCAAAAGTTTCGGCCATAGTGTTAAATTCTTTTGTTTGAGTATTTTTATATATTTGTATTCGCTACTGTTTGTGTACCATAATTTTGAGTAATCTTGTGCCCTCATATACAACTTTTGAACACTAACTAGCATCTCTCCTTGAACTGTTGCAATATGAGCGTTTGCTTCCATATAAAATTGTTCTTTTATCACACATTCCTTTGATTGCAATAGTCCCTTTATCATTGTGCGTGTGCTTCTGTTTTTTTCCTCATTTAAATCATATGATCAGCAATTAGGCATTATGAGTCTCGTTTGGATTGCTACCTAGCTCGACAATCTTCAATTCCGAATTGGCTAGGTTGTTTTCCTCACTTAGCTCTACCAAAAGCATCACTTAGCTCTACCAAAAGCATCCTTGTCATGTATTGGCTGTCGTTCTTAGTATTCACTCGCACAATCTTGGTTGGTCGTTCGTTACTACGAGTGTAAGTTTTTGCCACTCTCAATTTATTTCAGAACGGTAAAACTTGCTTTGTTTCAGAACAGTAGTTGAGAGATTCCCACTTATTTTCCACATATATTTCTGCTTGGTATTTTTGCTACTGTGACCATGTCAGGAAGCAAGCATGACAAGGACCTTGACATCAACCTTACTAATCTGATCACCAAGATGCACTACCTTACACTTCGTGCCATGCTTCGGGATGAGTTCTGGGCTAAGGTCGACCATGTGCGCGGCAACCTTAGGAGTGCCCAAAACAACTTGGACGGCATGGGGACAAATTTCCAGAAGCTATCCGTGATCGTCGACGACAACCACAAGGTGCTGCTCGACACCATTGCCAAGCTCACCACTTTAGTGCAACTGGGTACACGTGGTGATGCGGGGAGTGTACACCTCCCGTACAAGCCATGTGACGAGATGGATGTGGAGGCTGCCGCTAGACGGCAGCGCGAGGATGAACAATGATAATGACAACTCGATGACCAGACAAGTGTACACGAGGCGACGCAATAGCACCATGCTCTATGGGTTGTGTGAGAGCCGCCGGGCGATTTAACTCGGAATGCTTAACCTTCCTTCGTAGCTTCAGAAGCCGCAATGGCCTTCGTCGTAGAATCAGCAACCGTCTCTTGTTTGGAACTTTTTCAGCTCACTGCTTCTCCATTCAAAATGAATACAAATCCAGATTGTGAATGATAATTATTTTTGTCGGTTTGGAAGCTTGCATCGGTGTAACCATTTACAATGAGCTCTTCATCACCGCCATAAACTAGGAACGCATCCTTAGTCCTCTTCAAGTACTTAAGAATGTTTTTTACAGCTGTCTAGTGACATTCACCGGGATCAGCTTGGTATCTGCTTGTAACACTTAGAGCATATAATACATCTAGTCGAGTACATATCATGGCATACATGATAGATCTAATAGCTGAAGCATATGGAATACCATTCATACGGTCTCGCTCATCAGTTGTCGAAGGAAACTAACTCTTGCTAAGAATTATGCCATGTGACATAGGCAAGAACCCTTTCTTGGCATCCTGCATGTTGAATCGAATCAACACCTTATCAATATAAGTACTTTGGCTTAATCCAATCAGTCTTCTTGATCTATCTCTATAGATCTTTATCCCTAAGATATATGCTGCCTCCCCTAGGTCCTTCATAGAAAAACTATTTTTCAATGATGTCTTAACGGATTCCAGCATAGGAATGTCATTCCCAATCAATAATATGTTATCCACATATAAGATTAGAATTACAAGTGCGCTCCCACTAACTTTCATGTAAACACAAGGTTCTTCTTTGTTCTTGACAAAACCAAACCTTTTGATCTCCTCATCAAAATGTAAATTCCAACTCCGAGATGCTTGCTTCAACCCATAAATGGATTTCTAAAGTTTGCACACTTTACTAGCATTTTTTGGATCGATAAAACCTTTCAGGTTGTGTGATGTACACATCCTCACTTAGGTTTCTATTAAGAAAAGCTGTTTTGACATCCATTTGCCATATCTCATAGTTGATTAAATGCATTTAAGCATCGCTATTTGTGAGAAAGTCTCATCGTAGTCAACTCTTTGAACTTGTCAAAACCCTATTACGACTAGTCGAGCTTTATGAATGTGAACATTTCTATCCATGTCAATCTTTTTCTTATAAATCCATTTACACTCAATGGTTTTAACACCATCAAGTGGATCGACTAGGTTCCAAACCTGATTGTCTCTCATGGAGTCTATCTCGGGTTTCATGGCTCCAGACTATTTCTCAGAGTCTGGGTCCATCATCGTTTCCTCATAAGTCTTAGGCTCATTATTATTCAATAATAATACATCATGCCCATATCTTATAGGCAATTGACGTGGCCTTTTAGATTTACGTGGGGCTGATGCCTCATCTACAGATTCAATAATATTTTGTTCATCCTGTAGAGGTTCAGTAGGAGTTGAAACACTTTCAGACGTTTTCTGAATTTCTTCGAGTTGCACCTTTCTCCCACTGACTCCTTTTGAAAGAAACACTTTCTCCAAAAAGACACCATTTGGGGCAACAAAAACTTTGCCCTCTTCTCAGTTGTATAAGTAATATCCTTTGGTTTCCCTAGGGTATCCTATAAAGAAGCATTTATCTGACTTGGATGTGAGTTTATCAGACGTCAAATGTTTAACATAGACATCACATCCCAAAATCTTTAGAAAACATAAACTAGGACTATTCCAAGTCCAGATTTTATATGGTGTCTTATCTACTGATTTAGATGGTACCTTATTTAAAGTGAAAGCGGTAGTTTCTAGAGCGTAACCCTAAAAAGACAAAGGTAGATCCGATTGGCTCATCATCAACCGAACCATATCCAACAAGGTCTGATTACACCGCTCGGACACCCCATTCCATTGTGGAGTGCTCGGTGGTGTAAGTTGTGGAATAATTCCACATTGCTTCAAATGATCACCAAATTTATGGCTCAAAAATTCACCTCCACGATCAGATCGTAAAAATTTGATTGTCTTGCCAAGTTGATTCTGTACCTCACTTTGGAACTCCTTAAACTTTTCAAAGGATTCCGACTTGTGCCTCATTAAATAGATATATCTATATCTACTAAAGTCATCACTGAAAGTAATGAAGTACTAAAAACCACCTCTGTCATTGGTCCACACACATCAGTATGTATGAGCACTAGCAAGTGAGACGCCCTCTCAATCCGACCAGAGAAAGGTGCCTTGGTCATCTTTCGAAGTAGACAAGATTCGCACGTTTCAAATGATTCCAAATCAAATGAGTTTAGAATTCCATCATTATGGAGCTTCTTAATATGTTTCTCACTTATGTGACCCAAACGATAACACCAAATAAAAGTGGAATTCATATTATTAGGCTGAAGCCTCTTTGCATTAATATTATAGACGAGTGCATCATCAAGATTTAAAATAAACAACCCATTCAAAACAGGTGCATGGCCATAAAACATTTAATTTAAAAATATAGAACAACCATTGTTTCTACTTATGATTGGAACGTAATAACAATTATTTAATTCCATAATAAATCCCGAGGGCAAAAGTAATGGCAAAGTCCTAATGGCAAATGCGCAACCTTTTCCTTATTCCCACGCGAAGATCCATCTCGCCTATTGCAACTCTCCTACTCCTTGTTAGACTCGCATCGTATTGCAAATATGAGCAACCGATCCGGTATCAAATACTCAAGAGTTAATGGAAGAATCAGCAAGAAATATATCTATAACATTAATACCTGAAGTAGAAGGTTTAGTCCTACTATTCTTTTTCAGATCAGCTAGGTATTTCTTGCAGTTCCTTTAAAGTTGGCCTAGCTGTTTGCAGTAAAAGCATTCATTCTCTTGAGTTGGGCTGGACTTAGTCTTGGGCTTAGGCTTGTTAGTACGGATCCCATCCGAAGCTTTAGCCTTGCCCTTTCCTTTGACCCAAGTCTAAGCTTTCTTCTTGAATCTTGTACTCTTTTGCACCATCATCACATGACTGTTGTTTTTTTTAATGATGTCCTCTGCAGTCTTGAGTATCATACGCGGCTCGGTGAGATTCTTGTCTAAGCCATTCATATGGAAGTTTAGAATGAACTACACATAGCTTGCAGGAAGTGAAGCAAAAATCAAATCGGTAGCCAACTCTTGACTAAGTGAAAAACCAAGTTTTTCCAAGCTCTGTGTGTAACCAGCCATCTTGATCACATGTGGGCTCACCAGACTACCCTCAACTTGCTTACACCCAAACAATTTCTTTGAGATCTCATATCTCTCAGTTCTTGCTTGTATCTCAAGCATGCCTTTGAGCACCACGATTATATCGTAGGCCACTATGTTCTCAAACTGCTTCTAAAGGTCTGAGTTCATGGCAGCAAGCATGAGATAGCTAACATCAAGGAACTCATCACATGCCTTTTATATAGGTGTTTTTAACAGTAGTAGCAGCATTTTCAATAGGCACTTCTGGAATTGGTTCCTCTAGAATATGTTCCTTTTTATCTTGCCTAAGAATAATTCTTAGGTTGCGGGATCAATCCACAAAAATTATTCCATTTAGTTTTTCCTTATCAAGAATCGAATGTAAAGAAAAACTAGAGGTAGGCTGATGAGTTGGTGCCATGATCTACAACATAAAATATGCAAAACTAACACATATGTCCAAGAAAAGTAACTTCTATTAAATAATTTAATAAAGATACTCCCATTAAAAACCATATCCTTCTTATGACATTTAGTGATTCAAGACCCACAATCATTTAATCTACTAGTAAGCTTTGGCATCACTGCTAGAAGATTAATGAAAATGGTAAGTAACCCTTTGCTAATCATATCTCTATATGACTCTTGTTGTTGGATAGCATCTCTATGCTACGGCACTGTAACGTCCCGTTTGTCTTAAAGTTCTTGCCAGATTTCAAAACCCAAAAAGGAACCATTCGGTTTATTTGTTGGCTTAAGCTTAATTTGGAACTTTGGAAATGTTAGATATTCAATTTGAACTAACTCAACTCCAACTAATGCCTTTTAGCTCTTTGTTCGTTGTTGGAGTTCTCTGGTGTTCCTTGGCTTTTAGTTCTCTTTCTTTGTTTGCTTTGGGTGCTCCTTAACCCGCTTTCTCTCTTTCAGACCTCCTGGTCCAAACCCCTTCTAAGGTCCGGACCTCTTCTTGGTTTCGACCTCCTCGTGCCAAGACCTCCTTTGCACTTGGACCTCTTCCTTGTTAAGACCTCCCTTGGTTCCGACCTCCTCTTAGGTTGTAACCACTCTCGAGTCATTCTAAGCTCGGGTTTGTGTTTCAAACCCCTTTGATACTTGAAATTTGACTTTGAGTGGAGTTTCCCCTTTCTGGACCTCCCTCCCGCTTGATCTCCTCTCCTTCTACCTCTTAAGGACCTCCCCTTGTTAAATCTTGACCGCTAGGACCTCCCCTTGTTAGATCTTAACTGTCAGGACCTCCCCTTGTTAGATCTTGACCGTCAGGACCTCCTCTTATTAGATCTTGATCGTCAGGACCTCCCTTGTTAGATCTTGACCGTCGGGACCTCCCTTGTTAGATCTTGACCGTCGGGACCTCCCTTGATTAGATCTTGCCCTTAGGACCTCCTTAGACCTCTTTCCTTGGATCTCCTACGTTGGATCTTTTCTCCTTTCATATCTGGTCCGTTGAAACTCTTTTGTATCTGGACCTCCCTTATGTCCAAATCATGTGCACGTCTTCCCTTCTCTAGGACCGTTAGATCTTGTTTGGATGGCCCGATTGAGAAGAAGCGTTCGTGTGGTCCGAACATACTCTTACACTGTGGTGCATCTGATTGAGTTTGGGCGGCCCGATATAAGTGCGCGTTTGTGTGCTCCGAACGTCCCTTTCCCCTTTGGACCACCCGATCAAGATCGTGTGGCCCCGGTTCATTGCACCTTTTCCCTTATCTTTTGGACCTCCCCGTGGTATTTTTGCAAAGACCACCCTCTTTTGTCATGACTACCCTATGTGGCCATGACCTTTGGTCTTTTTGCAAAGACCACCCTGTTGGAATAGGACCCATTTTTTCCTTTTGTGGGACCTTCCCAGGACCTCCTCCCCCGCAGGACCTCCACCTAGGACCACCCAGTTGTTGGACCTCTCCTTTGATCACGACTTTCTCCTGTTGCTTTGACCAACCTCTTTGTTTGAGCCACCACTGTCCCCTTTTCCATTTCTCGCACACTTTGCGTGAAAGTCTTTGAACATTTAATGTTGCTACGGCACATTGAATGTGGTCACATCCGAGTACTTTGTTCGTCCTTTTGATGGCAATGCTTTGTCTTATCCTTGTCTGTTTCTCACCTACCCTTGACACGTTGGCCTTGAGCCTTAGAGCTCCCACCAACCCACGCTATTTGTAGCCGAGAGAGCCTCCCTCCACCACCTTTTCCTTATTCCTAGCTTCTTTGCTTTCACCTTGTTCTCTCCGTGCTTGAGATCTGAAGTTTCACTCTCACTTGAGTTGGACCTCCCCTCGAGCCAGGACCTCCCCCCGTTCCTCTGGTTTTAAGTTAGATTTGTTTGAGTTCTTTTGGTTCTTTTAAGTCCTTTTGCTTGGGTTTGCCTTGTTTATTTGGTTCTTTACGATCGTGTAGGTCTTGAATACGAAGAGGAGTTCTTGGATCCAGCAGCCTCTACCGAAGCCTCCCCATTGCTCAACGAAGGCAAGTCGCAGACCTTTGATTATTGTTAAACCTAGCTTTTCAAATATACGTTGCTTTACTCTATCATGCATGGCTACTTTTATAGCAAAGGTTTTGGGTAGTATCTTAACCTACTTTTTATTACACCTCCTTGGATACTTGTACTCGTTATGTTGATATGTTTCTCCCTTGGACACCTTAGTTGGGCAGGTTTTGTAGGCACTCCTTGTTTTGCCAGCATGGCACCGTAGTTATGCTAGGCTTGGCTTAGAACTATGGGTTTTGAGAACCTTGTTTTCTTTCCTTAATAATCTTAACTAATGAACTATGAAACTGTGGTGAGATGCCACTTTTGGGCAACTGTGGTGAGATGCCACCGTTGTGTCATTTGTGGTGTGATGCCACCTTTATTAAAACTTGTGTGTCTGAACTTGGTGGCCTTTGGCTGGGTTGACCCCTGAAAACTGTTTTATGCTCGGGCAAGAAGGCCGGGAGTGAGTAGTGGTTAGTGCTGTGTGCACCTTGGGTTGTGGATGATCTCGCTTGAGCAGCAACTAAGGACTTAACTTTGTGTTCCAAGGATCTAGGTATTTTCGTGCAACCACAAGATCATTTTATAGGGGTGATCTGGGCCAAATAATTAGCAAAGAGCTGGCTTGGTTCAGTTGTGGTTGAGCGTGTGATTCGCTAGCACAAGAGGGCACGAATGCGCGTGGCGTGAGGCGTTAAGCGAAACCTTAGCGGGCAGCTCGAGCCGCCCAAGCTTTGTAAAGGCCTTGTCGCGCTCTCTAGACTTCTCATGTTTGGAAATGAGCAAGGGTTTCGACGGGAACCCGCCCCGCTAGAGAGGTCATGAATTGTGGGTAAAGTTGTACACCTTTGCAGAGTGTAAAAATCTATTCGAATAGCCAAAGTCCTTGGTCATGGACATTGCACAGTGCTTTGCGCAAAGGTTAGCTTTTCAAAGGAGATTTGGTGCACCTAGGGTGGTACAAGGTACTCTGAGTTGGTGCTCGAGAGGTCTTGGAGCCTTAGGGTGGTCTTTGGGGTGCTCTGGAGTTGGTGCTTGAGGGTGGTCGTGGGGGTGGTCCTAGATGTGGGTGCGACCAGGACCTCCCACATGTGGGGTTGGGAGTAAGTTGGTGCTCACGACCTCCTTTTAAAACTTTTGTACTTGTGTTTTATTGTTTTGTTTTAAACTCAAGCTTGCAATCTATTTATGTTATTTCTTGTCAAATATTACTTTCTGCAAACTAACCCTGCAGCTCTCCTTGTTGAAGCCAATGCATGAATATTTATTGCATACTGGTTCTCTGCGATTTGCTGAGTACATTCAACGTACTCATGGCTTTAAGCCCTCTGTTTGAGCAGTGGCTGAAGATAAACCAGGTCTTGGTGGCTCGGACCTCTTCGAGGAGGAGTTCTTTGATGACCCGACCTTCTAGGGACGTCCTCCACTCGACAGCCTATAGGTTTGTCGGATGGCTCCACGCGTTTTCGGTGTTTTGCTGTAAAGCTCTGTTGTCGGTTTTTGTAAGCCCTTGTTGGCAACCGCTGTAAACAATCTTGGCCATAAGGCCCTTGCCTAATTTAAGTTGTGCTTTATCTGCTGCTCCAGTTGTTGGACTATGTAGTTGTGATTTCACCTATGTTGATTTGTGCGAGTTAGCTTTAGCACTTGGGACTAACTCAGTGCACAGAGTCAAGACCTCCGGGAGGTATTTGAGATCTCCTGGGAGGTCCTGGAGGACCTTCTCTGGGGGTGTTCTTGGAGGACCTACAAGACCTCTGGGTGGCCCTGTTGGACCTCCCCAAGAGGTCCTAGAGCCCTTTCCTAGTACATCCCGAGGCACCCAACCCTATGCCCCAAGGTCCATAACAGTTATGATGACCTTGTCAAGTTAAACCAATGCTAAGCATGTAAGTGTCCGACACAAACCCATCTAGTCAAGGAAAGTTAATGGCACTCTGCTTTGGCAAGACCTACCATTAAAATATATAACTTTGGATGGTGCAACTAATTGGGAGGGCATCAATTTAACTTTAATATTATGTGAGGGAATTTTACTTCTACCATGTTAAAAGCATTCGAAGAACCTAAATAATATGCATAGAAATAAATGAACAGAATACAAAGGCATTCACAGGACAATCATATTGCACCGTGATATAGTATGACCCTTCCACATGGTGATCTCCATCGCTGTGCTTCCTTTTCACCATGTCTCCAAGTGGTCAATTCCTCCAAATACTCACATTAAGTCATTACTCCTAATAGCACTAGTAATAAATTACAAGGAGTGAAGAAGCATCACAAGTCGACACGCAGGCCATTATACAAATATAGACAGCCTTGCGCTGCAATAAGCATGACACGCCTGTCATGAACATTACACACATACATGCATCTCATACATCATGGGTCATACAATTCATAAATCCTACAAAAACAAGTTAGGCATAGAATCACATTCTATCTAACGGATGGCGTAAACTAGCAATACCAAAAACCAAGGTCCTTTTTGGCGATTCCGCTCGCCGGTGAGTGGAGCGAGTCACAGGGCGCGGCCCGATTGCAAATTTTTTCGGACTACGTAGATCCAATCTATTGTTCCGTCCATGTAAATCGCATTCGATTAATCACATTAACCCTTTTCAATCGCAACTCTGATTTGATCAACCAGATTGATCTTCACGTGCTCTATGGATTTATGATCATCATGCGCCCAGATGGTGAAACCCACCGGTAGAGGCAAGTCATGATATGACCATGAAAACACGATCACGGAATAACGATGATGAACCCATCTTAATACCACCGCACATGGACGATCATATCGACCATTGCCAAAAACAATCTATCACATAGAACGACCAACAGAAACAGAAATAGATCACATCTATTACTCCCACATATCACAATATGCAGTTAATCCGAATCTAAAACTAGACGGGATGGCTCTGATACTACTAAATTATTATGGGTAGGCTACGATAGCACAAAACAAAAATTCTACCGCGCAACCAAGGAACCTCCGCTAGTAATAGATCACGGATTACCACTAGGCGCACCGACTCATAGCGGAAGTAAGTCGATGTAGTGAGTTGATGCATTAGTAGTCGTACTCGCCGCACGTCTTCTCCTCTGCTCATGTGATCGTCATGAGTTACGGATCGTCCTAGTGTTGATGCTTGCAACAACACCTCTAAGGTATTCACACATACGGGGTAGGGACACCACACGCTAGAGTGCTAGCACTAGCAACCTGGTTGAGGAAGACGTGGCTATTAGGGTTTCGGGAATTCTTCCAAAAGGCTTCTACACCCCATGCCACCGCCCCTGTATATATAGGCATCCATGATGGGTCTCCAACTTGAGGCCCATTAGGAACTCGAGGCCTACAAGAATTCAGATCACCATCCAAATCAAATCCTAGCTCTTTAAGTGTGTGACGCTATAGGTTCATGTGTGATCGATTGTGACTCAGAAACTCTTTTCCGACCACGAGTCGTTAGCGGTACCTAACAGCACATAACAATTCCCGAACACATATAGAATATATCGGACAAACCTTAATGCAATATAATCTATGACCATGTCCTTATCACTTACGATCAGCTCATACCTAGTCATGACCAGTTCATACTTAGTTACGACCAGTTTGTAACTCCTTACGACCAGCTAGTACTTAACTACGACCAGTTCGTAACTCCTTACAACCAGTTAGTGATTATCTTTGACCAGTCTACGACCAGCTCGTATCTCTAAACGACCAATTTACAACCAGCTTCAACCAGTCTATGACCAGCTCGTATCTCCATACGACCAGTTTATGACCAGCTTCAATCTAGTCAAACTGAATGACCTGCTTGTGTATTCTCCCTTTGCCTCACGACATCTGGTTGAACTCCAGGTGAGATAATTTATCATCCATAGACTGTTCAATACTTTCTCGGTCAAGTGTCGAATAACTTCATGTGGTCGACTCTTCGACCACTAGTGACATAGCCATACACTTTCTTTATCCGACTACAACGAGGAGCCAGAGATATCTCTCCTATTATGATAGGAGGGGCAAATCCCATATCGACCAGTCATATTCCTCCACATGTTTCATAGTATACCCAAAAGCTACATTATAACTACCCAGTTATGGAGCAGCATTTGGCAACCCCTAAGAGTACTATTACACATGTAGGAAACCATGTTGATCCCAGGTCTAAGGATTATACATCATCATTGCTTGCAACCAACCGATAACACATGAAATCATAACAATCTCAACAGTGTCTCAATGTGGGTCAAACCAACACTATGTTCTCTAGCATGTGTCCATATTATTAGTTTGATATCTCCATAGCTATGACACATGAAACATAGTCGTCAACCAATACATATGCTAGTCTATTCATATGTGTCCTCATATGTTTCGATTAGAGAACGTTTAAGAATAATCATCGCAGTAAATACAGAGTTTCACAATCAAGTCACATACTTGATAATAAATATTAACGATATTATTCTTGAAACAAGATAACATATTATCAAATATTATGAACATAACGAAATATAATCATCTCCATGATTGTCTCTAGGGCATATTTCCAATGAGTTTGCACCTCTTAACATAACAGAGAGATATCTCTAGGCCCTCAAGTGGTCGGATAAAGAAAGTGCATGGTCATTGTAATATCCGTGTGTCATTAGTGGGTGCAATAAAAATTAGAGAAGAAATTAAGAGAATTAAAGAGAAATTTAGAAATTGAGAGAGAATGGGCCTCATGACCCATAGTCAAGCCGGAAAAATAGCCATAGTGGCCCATAGCCCATGGGAAAACCAGCCTCCAACTAAAGGAGGAGAGGGGGAACCTTAGGGGAGCTACAGTACCAACTGCTATAGTGCCACCACCACTACAGTGCTGCCTGTGCTACAGTACCTCCACCCCCTAGCCTTTGCTGCCGGCCAAGAAGGAGGAGGAAGGGGGAAGGATCCCCATTAGTGGTTGCCAGCCAAGAAGAAGGAAGGGGGAGAAGGAAAGGGAGAATGGAGGGGGATCTTATGGTTGTTCTTGCAACCATCAGCATGTTCTTCAAGGGTAACTATCAGATTCTGTTCGCTTAGTCTTTTAGTTTTGTGATTTGGCGATATCGGGTAATAGATCGAGTATTGGCAGTCTGTAGTGCTCTGTAGTTTTAGGGTTGTTAACTGCGAAATTCGATCTGTCCATCTCCTAGAGATTTGTGGGTAACGTCTTTAGCTTTCAATAGAACCTTGGATTAGGTCATTTGGATGAACGGATCCATGGTGTCTGAAGTTACTCAGGATTTTGGCAGGTTGTAGTAATCAGATGATAAGAATTAGTTAATGAAATAATTAGAGGATCTCACCAAGATGAATGTTGTAGGTGTTTTCATAAGGTTTTTAGAGAGCTAAAGAACATAATTTTTGGATAATTGTACTGAAAATTATGTATGTTTTAGTTGCTCTCTAGAACATCTGCCAGGTTCTGGCAGTTTTAATAATTTGTTTAGTAGAATTAGTGAATAACAGAATCTGGGAATCTCACAAACTAGTTTAATGTGGATAATTTAGTAAGCTTTCAAGGGAATCAAAGAACACCATTTTTGGGTTAATAGATGAAAAGTTACAATTTTTAGAAGAGGATTGTCCTATTTGGGACGGATCGATGTTTTGGAAGTGATGCTTGGGTTGCGCTAAGGAGCATAGATAATTATATAATTTGTTTTAAACTATGTTGTATGCTCAGAAATGTCCTCTTAGTGTGGTTATTGAAATATTCAGGTCATGGTTTGAATCCAGGGGTAGTGCCCTCTTCACATCGTCAAGCTTCACACGGTTGAGGTAGGTGCAATTAGTGGGTAGAAAAATTAAAGAGAATATTCATGAATGCTTGTATTATGATTATGTTCTTTATTCATGATTTTTGTTGCTGGTCATTACATTCTCATGATGAATAAATGAATAGACTCATATGCATCATGTCATTATCCTTGAGACTTGGCTACGTGGTGGCCAAGTATTAATTTTTTAGGTCCCCGTCCTGCATTAGACAGGCATGAGATCCCCACACTCATGGAGTGTGGGCTTATGGTCCCTGTGCTAGAAGGCACAGTCATGGGTATGCATCACCGGATACATACTCCGTATTACCAGTAAATGCAAAGATAAAAGAAAATGTGTATTTGTGGCATTTGCATTGCATAAGCATATGAGCTGATTTGAGATGAAGTATTGTGATTGACTGGTTGTGTTAAAGATGGATGTTGGTTTACTGTCTCATTTGCACTTTGCTGAGTCATGGACTCACACTTGTTGTATGTTGTTTTAGGTACCATACAGACGTCATGCATGGTAAGGGCTAGTAATAAGGATCGATGCACTCTACCACGAACAACTTCATGAATGATAGATTTTGGATTATGATTTCATAATTGAGCAAATTGCTAAGATGGTTTTTTTATTGATTATGTCTTTTTGCACCGGTTGCTTTGTAATAGATTTTGACTATCGTTGCTTTGAGGTTTTCTATGGATGTGATTTAAGTTGATGTTTAATTATGTTATTGCTAATAGTTAGAATCTCTTGTTGGTTAACTTTTAAAAGGAGGTTCTGCGAAATTTAGTGTAATATCTTAGGTTTTAAATTGTTACCTTGTTGTTTTAGTAACATTCCGGGCTCATGTTGGGTGGGGTTTTCTGACCATACCATCGGTGGTCGAAGAGTTCGACCACATAAGGTTATCCGACACTCGATCGAGAAAGTATTGAGCAGTTCATGGATGACATAATATCTCACCGAGTTCAACTCGATATCGTGACAAAAAGGGATAATACAAAAGTAGGTCGCTTAGTTCTATCAGTTATGGACTGGTCGTATGGAGATATGAACTAGTTGTAGACTGGTCGAACGTAATCACAGAGTGGTCGAAACCTGGTCGTAAGGAGTTACGAACTAGTCGAGACTAAATATGAACTAGTTGAATAGAGATATGAGTTGGTCATTAGTGATAAGGATCTGGTCGTAGATCATATTGCATTAAGATTCGTCCAATATAATTTGTGTGTATTCAGGAATTGCTATGTCCTGCAAGGAACCGCTAAAAACTCATGGTCGAAAAAGGTTTCCGAGTCATAACCGATTACGCATGAACCTACAGGGTCACACACTTAATGGGTTAGAACAAAAATGTGTTTGGATAGGATCTGTCATGGGTACTATATAAGAAGATGCTTGTGGCTATTGGGAGACATGTGAGACACGTGAGTTGCTCCACCGAAACTCTAGCCACCATCTTCCCGAGAGAGCCCTGTCGTGTGACTTGGTGCCAGCACACTGACGTACAATGTTCCTCCCCTGGACGTGTGGATACCGTAGAGGTCCTACTACGGTTGTTGTTGCACTTAAGGACGATCCACGACTTTGCAAGGATCGCAATTGGTTGCTGGAAGAGACGATCGGTATCGAGGACGATCAACTTCACTGGACGTCGACTATGGTGGATGATTGACTATGACCACTTCATCGACGCTCTTTACATTGGATCAGGCTACTCCAACTCTTCTTCCGCTGCACTACGTGTCTGGTGGTAATGATCTGTGATCATCTTCTTGCTTGGTTTCCTGGTTTACGTAGTAGTTTTTTGAATTGCCAGCTAGTGTAGCCTACCTATATCCCTTCACATATGCATGTGGTGATGTGCATAATTTTGTCTACTAGTGGCTTGCGCGCACCTTGGCACGTGGTACAAAACATTAAACAAATACAGTAACCTTCGTATAGAATCTTAGAACAATGTACGCAAATGGAAATTTAGGAACTGAAGATGAAACTATAGAACCAGAAAGAAGGTTCATTTACACCAAGACCAAAAGTATATGAAGAGAACAACAACTTAGATATAATTTCATACGCAGGCGACTTGAAAAGTGTACTGCTTCCAATAACTAAGAAATGACAAATAATGTACATTTTCTTCATGTTTTCTTCTCCTACAGCAATGGTTTGGCCTGAACTTCATTAACCTTGTAACACCCCATTAGCGTGAGACTGGAATGCTACTAAACTAACATTAAATACTTCAAAACCAAGTTCAAACTACCAAATTTCGACATAACCTCCTTTAACAAGTTAACAACATGGAGGTTCCAACATTTAGGTAAATCATAAACAATTAATCCAACATCCAGAATCATCAATAGGCGTTCAAAACATACTAACCAACTAGCATATCCAAAGGAGTCTTAATTACACTACTCATCATTATTACACTTAATCCATTGCATGAGGCATAATCATAATCATAAACAACTCCTAGCGGTTTGCTAAATTATTGAGGTACGACTAAAACTTAATCAACTTTAAAGATGAGTGGCGGTGAGTGAATCCAAATCAAGTCTACTCCCTCCCATGCATGCCGTTCTTGAATTGGGTACCTAAAACAATAATGAAAGTAAGAGTGAGTCCACAGACTCAGCAAATGCAAAAGAAACTATAACATCAACATACATATAAAGGAGATCAACATCAAGCATCTCATATGCAAATGCAATGCTCAAGAACCTTTATCTTTAACTTTTCGTGTGCATTACACGTGTCACGAGTATCGCACGCCGCCGCATACCCATGCTCTCTGGCGCCGCACGCAGGACCAATTGCCCGTTACTCGCATGTAACGGGACCTCAACCCACACTCCACGAGTGAGGATCTCGGGCCGTCATATTCATGACGGGAATCTCAAGGAAACACACTTGGTCACCACGTGACCAAGCCTCAATATGATTTCAATATGCACATGCTCATCATTTAATCATCATCAAATTACCAAAAGACAACAACACTTAACCATAGTAAAGCATGAGCATCATTTGAGCAATAACCATACTTAAGCATTCATCAAGTATACCATCTTGCTATGCAACCATATAACAAATAACACACAATATAGCCAATCATTCAAACAACAATGCACTTGCCTCAACCGTGCGAAGGTGGATGTCGGGAATAAGGTACTGCCCCGAGCCAAACCCACACCTGGACATACAATTGAGACAAGCTAAGGCTACCATAAAGGTCTAATAACAAAACCATAAACACAAAATGAGTACATCGTCCACTAAACGCAATCCCCAACGGTAATGCTGGCTGTCAGATTTCTTTTCCAGAGAACAGCCCCCTTCGAAAAATCATAACTAAATGTACAGAAATCCAAATGGAGTGATCTTGGACAATATGAAAAGGTTAATGAATTCCCCTTCTAAACCTAGTTGGTGAGGTTCTCTGATTCGGCCCTTTACTAGCCCTACCAAACTAAACAACAGAGTACCCATTCTCGCGTCGGGTTTCTGGACAGAAATAATGAAATTATCATAACTTTCTCTACGTTCGTCCGAATCCCATGATCTTTAGTTTTCCTGAAAGCTAGAAGGATTATCTACAACTTTCGTTATACTGGGGTTCTCATATTTACACTTTAACCATCACTTTTAGTCGGTTTTCTACAAACTGCCTAATTACTGACAGAGCAGTGGAACAGCAGTCTTAGAAAAATCATAACTCTCTAACCGTTAATCGGATTTGGGTGAACTTGGCGGCCACTGAAAGCTAAGACAATAACCTACAACTCTCTAGGATACTAAAACCCCAGATTCATCCTCTAACCACATGAAATTTACCCCGCAAGCCACTGGACGAAAACTGAAAAACAGCAGGCCGAATGCCATCTAACCAAAGATTAACCCGAAAACTCTTCCAAGACTAATTACCCTACAAGAACATCTCGTTACCCTTGACGACGCAGAACACGGAGATCAGCCCGAAGACGATCCTCCTTCTCCTCTCTTCCTTCTCCTCTCCTCTTCTTCTTCCTTCTTCTCTCCTTTTCCCTTTCTTTTCCTCCTTGGCCGGCACAATGGAGCTCCTCCTCTTCTTCGGCCAGCAGCAATGGTGGTGGTGGGGAGGTGGAGAGGGGCAAGGGAGGGTGGAGGGTGGTGGAGAGGTGGAGAGGAGGGTGGCGGCTCAATGGGGAGAGGTGAGGAGGTGGGGTGCGGCTAGGGTTTGGGAAGTGGCGCCCCTTTGGCCGGCCACCCCTTTGCCCTCATGGGCGGGGCCCAAGCCCAGTGTTGGATACAAATGACGTTTTCCCCTCTAATCAAGAATTTAGCATTTTTCAATTGGTTATTCCCGTAAATCTATTTAGTTCTCTCCCGATTAATTAAATCTCTCCCGGCGATTCGCTTATCTCACTTTCGGGGTATTACATTCTACCCCCCTTATTAGGATTCGACCCCGAATCTAAACACCGATCTACACAAAGTAAACCACGACTAGAACTTAACAATGAGATACCAACGCGATCACCTCTTGCTAAACTCGCTCATGTGAGACTCCAATTCTCAAGTGGCCTCTCTCGAACAGAGAGATCACAACACCAGGCGTAAAATGACGTGCAGACTAACGTTGTAACACCCCAACTCGTAGCGAGCCCGGAATGCTACCAAAACTAAATACAACTAGAGCGAATTTACAAATTTTTACATGAGTCTCCTTGTATAATCAATGAAAAACAAATTCCTAACGAGTAAACATAATATTTAATAGTAATTTCATTAACCAATTCACTCATGCATAAGGGATAATCATATGAATGTAATCAAATAACCCCATTCTCACATCCATAAATTATTTCATCAATCATAATCATAAAAATAACCATGGGAATTTCTCAGTAGTCTATTTATTCATATGTGATGCTAAAATAACAATTGCATTAATTTTGTGAAGTGGTGCGTGCTTTCCAATCATCTACTCCCGCCCATGCATGACGTCTTTACCAGAAGTACCTAAAACAAAACAAAGCAAGGGTGAGTCATAGGACTCAAGAAGTATCATCAAGGTTACATAATCATAAAGACATGACAAAGATAAACAACTTTAATCAACTTCATTCATGGCATTTGAATACTAGAAATTTAATGATTATGCTATGCACTCTTTGTTCTTTATCTCTTTACGCATTTTCAGGTAATGGGGTATTCATCCGTCGATGAGTACCCTTGCTCGTGCCCTTTGGCAGTGGACCAAGAGCCTATACATCACATGTATAGGGACCTTTGCCCGTCATCACAATGACGGGACCTCTAGATATATTGCCCACATTCCATGAATGCGGGGACCTCAAGCTGTCACTACATATGACAGGGACCTCAACATTGTACTCTTGGTCACCACGTGACCAAGTCTCAAAATGCTCCAACATGCAAAGAACTACAACATCATATTTCCAATATCATACTCAATATGTAGTCGTGGTATAAACAATAACATCATGAAGGAACTTTAAACATAACCTCGCAAACATCATCACAACTAGAATCATCTCCACAACACATTCACATGACAATGATGAACAAAACACCACTCAAACATGACATGCAACCAATACTACACATAAACCGAATACTTGCCTCAACCGCGAGCGGCGGACGCGAAGTGGGTGCTGCCCTTGGGATCTCGCTGCCACCGGACAAGAAGATAACCCCAAACTAAGAATAACATACTGGACCAAAGTCATACATCACATTACAATCGAAATCGCTAATCTTCTTATCACTTCTAGCTTTTCTAATTTCTAGCTATCGGTTACTGCGGACAGCAGACTTCAAAAATTCATAACTTTCTGCTCATGAGTCCAAATAGGATGATCTTGGACAATCTGAAAAGGTAATTGAAATGTCTAAATAAACTTAGTTGGGAGACCCTCTGATTCGGCCATCTACCAGACCTACCAATCTATTTAATCAGAGCAAACATTTCACGTCGGGTTTCTGGACAGCGACAAAGAAACTATCATAGCTTCCTCTACGTTCGTCCAAATTCAGTGATCTTTAGTTTTCCTGAAAGATAAGAGGATTAGCCTTATTTTTCGTTATGGTGAGACCCTCTGGAAACCCCTCTAAATACGCGCTTCTATCAGGTTAACTGACACTAGCAAATCTGCTTCTCTCCAGAAACACAGAAGTACTAAAAATTCATAACTTTGGCTACCGAAGTCCAAATGACTTGATTCTTGTCGGAAATGAAAGGTAACTACGATAGATACAACTTCCTAGGAGACACCCAGACCCAAATCTGCCTCTAACTTAATCAAAACCGACAAACTTCCTGCTGCAGAATAGCGACGAACTGGCATCCGAAAATTAGACAACTAGAAAACGACCTAAAACAAAGAACCACGGGTTACCCTTGCGAAACGAAGAGAGCACACAGCGGGATGAAGACCACCACGAATCCGCTGCGGATCCCTTCTTCCCTTCTCTTCTTCCCCTTCTTTCTCTTCTTTTCTCCTTCTTCTTCCTCCTTGGCGGCTGCAGGAGCTCCTATCCACCTTGGACAGCAGCAATGGAGGTGATGGGGAGATGGAGAGGCGCAAGGGAGGGTGGAAGGGAGGTGGAGAGGTGGGGAGGTGGGGAGATGGGGAGAGGGGGGCCGGTTGGGAGTGGGAGGGGGAAAGGGGAGGGAGCCCCCTTGGCCGGCCACCTAGATGGGCCTTGGCCCAGGCCCAAGTTGCCTCCAAAATGCTCTTTCCCCCCTCTAAAACTGCAGCACTGACAACAAACCAATAAGTCCCTCCCGCTGTTCCGTTTGATTCTTCCCAAATAATCGATCTCTCGAAATAAAAATTATTCTTCCTCGATTCAAATCTTAACTCATTGTTCGGGATATTACAAGCGCTCAACTCGACCTTTCGAGAACATTCAACAAATGAGACTCAAGATAAGATCTGCTCACTTGGCACCAAACATGCCCGGTGTTGCGTACACAGCGTATGGACCGAGACGGTCCTAGCGATACACCAACTTTCGAATTCCTAAAACAAATGAAACAAACCAAAGTACCTTGGGCTAACCTTTCCCTCAATATTGAACTACACAACATGCACACAGGACACGGAACTCTTGTTCCACCTCCCAATTCAACTTTTCAATGAGACAAGGATCACCTCCTTTAACGAAACACACAATTGAATTCCCTTCAAGCAACTCTTTTACCAACAAAACCTATCTAAATAAGAAAGTTTTACTTCACAACTATGCGTTACCCATTTCGGTACTCAGAGTCAAATCCGAATCGAATTTCATCGAAAAACCCTTCGCTTTACAAGTGGCGGTTTGCGAATAAACGTCCACGAAAACCAAAGGAGGAATCATTTTAAATGCCCAAATAAAAAAACTTCCTTTATTCTTCCGAACCGATAAGAACCACACATACCAAAAATCGAGTCAAACTCAACTTACGAATGACATTGGTCATGACACCAAACTCAAGCGGGAAACAAGGAAACGATTCACTTCTTGAGGAAGCAACAATTTATCAATTTCTCTTTTAGGACTAAAATTTCTCTCGGACTTTGGGATTTGGTTCATCGCATAACACACTAACTCATCTCTCTTAGCTTGGCATTCTTAGCATAACGCTCAAGTCGAAATAAATCATCCACGACTCGTATGAAGACTCTATCGATTCCACTAAAACTTTCTCTAAATAACTCCTCTACCAACAAATTAATTTGTGAGATGACTTCCAATGCATCTCAAAATAGACCACACACGCAACCACATCATCTCAATCTTTTAAGAATAATCAACTTGAAATTCTCACTCTCACTTTCATATACTTCATCAAAAGGGTTCTATCAATGATCATTCCAATGCTTGAAATCCACCCTTAATCTACTTTCTCTACACATAATCATTGGGCGACCAAAGTCCTAGCATAAAAAAATCTGGCTCAATTAAACTCCAAAACTCCTACAATGAACTTCTCATATAGAAGATAGGAAAACTCAAATTAAAATCCTTAAAATTCTCACAATCCAAACATACTCACGCATTAACATCAACGTGAAAACATCTTCTTAACCCAATTATCTTTATAAAGATTCTAACTCTTAAAAAGTTACTTACTAAGTCAAAGTCTTTCCTGGCAATAATCCATCCATCTCGGCTATCTCATTAATCACCTTAACGACCAGATTACTTCGCTAATACTACTCCCATTACAACACCCTCATATTTCATCTGCACAACCGTGCAAGGTATCCAAACATGATACTCTAATACATTAATCAAGATTACCAACCTTTCGAAAATTTTAATGTTCCACCCGAATTGAACAAAGGATCTTGGATCACAAACCTCCATAGGTTCTAATGGTTGCAACATTGCAGTCAGTTTAGTCTAAAATGCAAACATTTTGTATAAATAAAATTCTCTCCAAGATTTATTCATGAAATCAGTTCATCCTCCAATGTTCCTCGAATAACTTACAATCCAAGGTCTCACAACATCATATACTTGACTACCGCTATCCGGTTGCCTTTGTACCATCTAAAATTCGTTGCAACAAAAAAAGTCAACTGATCCTTCCTCAAAAGAAGAGGCAAACAAAGATAATTTTTAGCACACAAGGGAACGTTACCATACTCATTGAGCTCAAGACCAAGAGAAATTGTCAAATAACAATGATCTTGGAAAACAAAATACGAGTCCACGGTCGAGGGCACAAGTCCCACAAGAAGAAATTTTTCACTTCCATAAATCAGAATAAAACATTGCTATGCCAACCCACGAAACTCTTAAGTTGTGACATCAGGAAAGTTGCAGATTACGATTTTTTTAGCTCCAACCTCAAAATACTTATGGTAAACATTTTCGTAACCACAACAAAAGCAATCTCTTTGATTACAACACTACTTGCCAAACCAAACAAGAGATGCCTTTGATACCAAATCACATTCATCACTTGAACCAAGCGGAACCTTTTCATATGTCACATTTCTCAACTAATTTTATCTACTACATAAATCATGAGCCCCCAAAGATTCTGAATACAAAACTCCAAACATTTCATTTAACCGTTATTAAAACAATCAACTTACTTTCTCTCTAGAAGAATCATCACCATTCCAACGCGTCACAATCCCTTGTAGACCTTATTACTAACATCAAGAATAATTCACTCTTAATAAAGTTCGTTATCATCAACTCTTCCTTTATAAAGTCCCCAAAAGATGACCAAATCTGTTACATTTTACTTTATCCTCTCATCCTCAAATGAGAGTACACCAAATTCTTACACCCTCACTACAACAACCATCATATTTTTGAAGGAACCTACTACACAATTTACAAGGTTACACAAAACCTTTTCATCAAAGACATATATTATCCGGCAATTTCACCATCAAGCAAACACATGTCATCTATTAAATCCCATTGTAAACCTTTCCAAAAGAAACACACATATTGTTTCATAACATTTTGTTATCTCAAAAGATTGCAATGATCAATCATTCTAGAGTATATCTAATACACCAAGCTGCACTATCGAGCAAGACCTCTTTTAACAAGGGCATGCAGCCACAATACATCCTCGTGAAACACTCATGAATAAATCACTTTCAAATTTCAACCCTTCACCTATTCGAATGTCCATACTTATTTAGTACACACTAATTCCAATCTAGAGGTTATCATAAACTTTTGATGATTATTCAATCATGGGCGAATTGATGGTCTGTATCTATTTGCACTCCACGGGCATAAATAAGATCATCAAATAGCCAATTAAAGAAAATTTCTATATTAATATCTACCAAGGCGACAATCGAACACATCTTATATTTCTCTTCCCTTACGCTTAGATTAATCCATTGAGATCAAATAATCTAACAAGTTTAGCAAACTAAACAACTCTAGGATCAACCACTGCTGTTAATGTTCCATAGCAAGTTAATAACTCTATTGATTCCAATTAGGTATAGCCATACACCTAATCACAGTTCAACAAGAACTACTACATGACACCATCAAATTAATCAACTTTCCTTCCGGGGATCTTAGTTAGGATCGATTATACACCACACTATAGACCCAACTTGATAACTCATATCATATTCGCTAATTTCTCCGATTATAACCTCCCACTTAACCACGGACGACATCGCTAAAGGGTTTAATGTTTTCTTTCATAAAAGAACTTTTCAACTTCTACACTCAAGATACCCAAAGAGATATTGAATCAAAACTTCCACGTACTATAGAACTTGCAAAGGAAACTTTTATTATCCAAATCATCAAGTGAAATAAATGGATCATGCTTTCGAGTAAGAAAGACGAAACTCAATACAAAGGTCGGTATTGACAATTAACCAAGTCCACCACCACAAGAATAACTCAAAGAATTGGAAAAACAATAATTGCTTTATGGGACATTAAGCCAATAAAACATATCAACCTTTCTCAAAGAAACCCATCAAGCGTAATGAACTATTGACCCAAAGAAATTCATCGACCACAACTAGACAAGAGTTGACCAAATTCAAATTCAAGGAAGTGAACAATTTTTTTTTAAAAAATACTCACTATTAACTTTGTACTAAGATATCCGAGGTAACCTCTTCTATTTTCTCTTACCATGAACAATGGTGTAACTTTAGTAAAGCCAGGCCACAACCATGACCTCAATCCTCTCAACAAGGGCTACTCTCACTCATACTAATCATTTATTCATATTATAAGTATGTAAGATCATCTCATAACAAGAATCAACAATACAACATAACAGAAGCGTAAATGCAATGCTTGACCCATCCCATCCTACTGTGCACCAGTGTGTCAGGTTTTCAGTTAATTAACCATTAGCAAATTTTCTTTTTCTTTTTACAAGCTAAGTTACCTAAGTTGTTAATCTGTTCACCACGGACCTACCGCCCGCTCTGATACCAACTGTAACACCCCAGCCCAACGTGAGACTGGAATGCTACTAAACTAACATTAAATACTTCAAAACCAAGTTCAAACTACCAAATTTCGACATAACCTCCTTTAACAAGTTAACAACATGGAAGTTCCAACATTTAGGTAAATCATAAACAATTAATCCAACATCCAGAATCATCAATAGGCGTTCAAAACATACTAACCAACTAGCATATCCAAAGGAGTCTTAATTACACTACTCATCATTATTACACTTAATCCATTGCATGAGGCATAATCATAATCATAAACAACTCCTAAGCAGTTTGCTAAATTATTGAGGTACGACTAAAACTTAATCAACTTTAAAGATGAGTGGCGTTGAGTGAATCCAAATCAAGTCTACTCCCTCCCATGCATGCCGTTCTTGAATTGGGTACCTAAAACAATAATGAAAGTAAGAGTGAGTCCACGGACTCAACAAATGCATAAAAAACTATAACATCAACATACATATAAAGGAGATCAACATCAAGCATCTCATATGCAAATGCAATGCTCAAGGAACCTTTATCTTTAACTTTCTGTGTGCATTACACCGGTAATGCAGAGTATGCGACCGCCGCCGCATACCCATGCCTGTGCGCGCACGCACAGGGACCAATTGCCCGTTACTCCGCAAGTAACGGGGACCTCAAGCCCACACTCCACGAGTGAGGGGATCTCGGGCCCGTCATATTCATGACGGGAATCTCAAAGGGAAACACACTTGGTCACCACGTGACCAAGCCTCAATATGATTTCAATATGCACATGCTCATCATTTAATCATCATCAAATTACCAAAAGACAACAACACTTAACCATAGTAAAGCATGAGCATCATTTGAGCAATAACCATACTTAAGCATTCATCAAGTATACCATCTTGCTATGCAACCATATAACAAATAACACACAATATAGCCAATCATTCAAACAACAATGCACTTGCCTCAACCGTGCGAAGGTGGATGTCGGAATAAGGTACTGCTCCCGAGCCAAACCCACACCTGGACATACAATTGAGACAAGCTAAGGATACCATAAAGGTCTAATAACAAAACCATAAACACAAAATGAGTACATCGTCCACTAAACGCAATCCCCAACGGTAATGCTGGCTGTCAGATTTCTTTTCAGAGAACAGCCCCTTCGAAAAATCATAACTAAATGTACAGAAATCCAAATGGAGTGATCTTGGACAATCTGAAAAGGTTAATGAATTCCCTTCTAAACCTAGTTGGTGAGGTTCTCTGATTCGGCCCTTTACTAGCCCTACCAAACTAAACAACAGAGTACCCATTCTCGCGTCGGGTTTCTGGACAGAAATAATGAAATTATCATAACTTTCTCTACGTTCGTCCGAATCCCATGATCTTTAGTTTTCCTGAAAGCTAGAAGGATTATCTACAACTTTCGTTATACTGGGGTTCTCAGATTTCCACTTTAACCATCACTTTTAGTCGGTTTTCTACAAACTGCCTAATTACTGACAGAGCAGTGGAACAGCAGTCTTAGAAAAATCATAACTCTCTAACCGTTAATCGGATTTGGGTGAACTTGGCGGCCACTGAAAGCTAAGACAATAAACTACAACTCTCTAGGATACCAAAACCCCAGATTCATCCTCTAACCACATGAAATTTACCCCGCAAGCCACTGGACGAAAACTGAAAAACAGCAGGCGAATGCCATCTAACCAAAGATTAACCCAAAACTCTTCCAAGACTAATTACCCTACAAGAACATCTCGTTACCCTTGGCGACGTGCGGAACAGCGGAGATCAGCCCCGAAGACGATCCTCCTTCTCCTCTCCTCTTCTTCTTCCTTCTTCTCTCCTTTTCCCTTTCTTTTTCCTCCTTGGCCGGTGCAATGGAGCTCCTCCTCTTCTTGACCAGCAGCAATGGTGGTGGTGGGGAGGTGGAGAGGGGCAAGGAGGGTGGAGGGTGGTGGAGAGGTGGAGAGGAGGGTGGCGGCTCAATGGGGAGAGGTGAGGAGGTGGGGTGCGGCTAGGGTTTGGGAAGTGGCGCCCCTTTGGCGGCCACCCCTTTGCCCTCATGGGCGGGGCCCAAGCCAGGTTGGATACAAATGACGTTTTCCCCTCTCTAATTGAAGAATTTAGCATTTTCAATTGGTTCTTCCGTAAATCTATTTAGTTCTCTCCCGATTAATTAAATCTCTCCCGGCGATTCGCTTATCTCACTTTCGGGGTATTACAAACCTACTGAACCTGAACATTTAAACTACTATCAAAGTAAGCACAAAAATTAGATGTGCATATTCAGATATACGCACTAAAAGTTCATAGAGAAAGAAGTAAGTAAAATATAAAATGTAGCAATGCTAGTGACCAACATTAAAATCTAATGAAATGAGTCAATACTCTAAAAGATAGGAATATGACAAACTGGAAATGATAGGCAAAAGATTTAGATAGAGAAAGCCTTGTAACTTTCAAGGGCACACCATAGCTCCCTTGAGGTAGAACTTAAATCCATGTGATCTCAATAATCCAATGTTGAAGGTGTGCTTACAGGTAAATTTTGTAGATTACAAAACAAAACAACTATAAGGAGTAATACAATCAATTTAGATAGGTGCACATGAGCACATAAGCTGACCAAGATAAGTCGATCTCAGAGTTAATGCTAGACAATTTTTATAAGATTTATCTAGGCAAATTACTCCTTGAAAAGGATTAAAACCTCTATGTATTTCTTTAATACATAGTGAAAGACCATATATCTTCATGGTCGTAACCCCTAAGGCTAACGACCTCACTGGTCATAAGGATTCCAAAGGTTACATAATGGGTACCCTAGTCGAACGAGGTCCTATACCAACCCTCTGACCAGGTAGTTACTCGTAGAAGCTATGAACTGGCATCTGGATCTATAACTTCAGGTATATTCCCTACCGTGTGATGAATGGAACACATGTCATATGTTCCATACCACGCGACGTTATATAAACCACAGACACTGACAATAACCATCGTGCGGTTGAGTGTCTCATAGATACTTAACCGCAGAACAGTTGATACTTCATCAACTGACGTCTCACTCCGACAAATCGCAATGCTTCACAACAGGCGTCCCTCCAAGAGTAATTGCTACCTCTTCAGAAGTTATTTAAGGTTGGAGCATGAATGGAAGAAGGGGCAATCGGAATCAGATCAAGCGACATCGGGTTGAAGCATAACAATCAGCATCAAGCTTATGTTTCAAGCCTAAGTCATTAGCATAGCAACCATTACACGCAGTGTAATTAGGTTTAGTCCACCGCCTAATCGCAGGCACCCCCTATAATAGCCTGTTCATATCAATAAAGAGTAGTCTCATTCTCTCCCAAGAAATCCTGTTCCATTTTCCTCTATTTTATTTCGTAAGATCGGCAACTCAATCTTCGATAGTGGCATTGTCCGTGGGAAACAGCACGGATTTCCTGAAGAGATTCTTCGCTCAACAAATCCTCGCCCATTTCTCTTTCATAATCGCTCATGCGGCTATGGCAGGGAGTTGGGACGAGGAGAACTGGTTTGACCTGGCGGACTACTCCAATCTGGACATGGACGCATGCATCCACGCCATGTAAGAGAACGGGATGTCATCATCCTCCTCCTCCGCCGGTTCGTCAATCGCAGACATCAGCGAAATCGACTGGATGGATGAGAATACACCACTGCGACCAGTGGCGGTTTCAGAGAAAGTTCTTCTGACCAGTCCGGAACACCCAAGGACCTCTGCAAGCCCGATCCTTCTAACCGGCGAAAAAGGTGATGAAACCTCAGTGCCACAACTCGAGGATCGTTGTACTCTTGATACGATCATGGCTGACAGGTACTCACCAATGACTTTTGGCAATTTCAGGAGCCAACCGACATCTGGTAACGGTGTCAATGAAACTCCCACTGGTCGTAGGCCAAGTAGGAATTATAAGGCTCAACATACGATCGACAATCTGCGGATCGCCGAGTCATACACAAAACCTTCGAGTCGCGATCACGACCACTCTCCATCGTGGAAACTCCTTGCGAAGCGTTGGAAGGCTCTCCATCGATTCGATGGAAGCTCATCGGAAGATCGCTCTTTGGAGCACGAGGTCAATGCGATCGAGAATACGGATCAAAATGTCATGTATGGTCTGCACACATTACCTCGCCACCACATATTGATGGAGATGGTACAGCGATCAAGCACCAAATGCTAGAGGTGACGGAGCGATGGATGTCCATCGATTAATTCGCCGAGTTTGCCCGGCCATGTAAGGGATCGGTCGGACCAACCCGAGGTCGGGAAAGTTCAGGTCATCAAATACCTACTATTAATAGGAACATTCCAAGACCTTGTAACGGTACAAAACCTACAAATGAGTTGAAATATTTTAAATGCTTCTAACCTTGCTTTAGCGAGACCCCAAGTTTTTCTAACTTGTAGGTCGGTATCGAAATCCTCCAGCAGACTATACAACATCTGAAGCTACTAGGAACAAAGGCATTCGTAAGTTAGACCATGACTTCACTAACGTTCCTCCCTCATTAGAGGCGGCATGGTCGTATTGGAGGCGATCGATACCAAGACCACCTTGACAATTCCGACCAAGGAGTCATGAGGGAGAAGGTTATTTCAAAGCCTCTCATTCTCTTCATCGAGAGGAGCAATCGCTTAGACACGATGATTTCGACATCATCTAAACCAAGCGGCGATAGGGGCGTCCTACCGCCGTCCGGCCGAATCGGGACACACGAGCATCGGCACTCGAACTTGAGAAACCGATCTCCAACCGATTACAATCGGCACCTTTCCAAAGGAGCGCCATGAATCAATCGCGAGGTTGTCGAGGCTTTCGCGAGGCTCGAGTGTACATTGGCCAAACAGGTTCCGACCAGCCAACTTGGATAAATTCAACGGGACTCAAAATCCGTTAGAATTTCTCCAAATTTATACCACCGCCATAAGAGCCGCTGGTGGTGATGAAAATGTGATGGCTAACTATCTACCCATGGTACTAGAAGGATCGCCGATTGTGGTTACTCAACCTACGGTCGGATCGATCTATACTTGGGAGCAACTGCGACCTGCGATTGCAATTTTCGAGTGCGTCGATGCACCAGGAAGAAGGATGATCTCCACCGAATCGGCAAAAATCCAATGAGACCCTCAAACGGTATATCAAAAGATTTAGCTAGGTTTGTAATTCAATACCGAGGTCGCAGAATCTTCCATCATTCAAGCTTTCAAAGTAGGGCTAAGGAATCGACGGTTCACGGAGGATATAGTAATACATCCTCCACAAACAACCGTCGAGCTTTTGACATAGTCGACAAATGCATAACAGCTAGCGAAGTGGTTGAGTGGAACAAGGCCATTGATTGGAAGGACAAAATCCTCAACCTAACTTGGATAACACAGAAAAGAAGTAAAGAAAGGCTCTCAAAAAAGAGAAACCACAAACCCGGCGACAAGGAGGTCTTTGTAGTTCTGAAAAATTACCAAGGGTAAGAAAAATTACACGGTCGTGGCAAAGAAAAGGCTCCAACCGATGGATACAAGAAAAACAAGAAGTGGTGTCCACTTCACCACAGAAGCGGGCATGACTTGCGCACAGTAGGCACGACAAAAGAAGCTGGAAGATTATTATGCAGGTAAAGGTCCACTCCCCTCAATACAGGAACTCGGAGAGACAAGCTCCAAAAAGGACAAAGACGGTATTGAAGAAATGGAGTACCAGAGCCATAACACACGGTTGATGTGATCTTTGGTGGATCCTCTTAAATGCAGTCAAGGCGTCATCGAAGGCCGTGGGCGGAGGTCAACCTTCCCGAACCTCCAATCACCGCAAGCCATCCAAGTGGTCGAGGCAATAATCTCCCTCGACAAACAAGACTACCCCATCCACGATAGCCACGCACTACGGTTCTCGAGTTTAAAAATGCGGGACCAAAGGGTGTCATCACGGTTTGAGGCGATCGAAAAATGGCCTACGTTGATGATTTGGTCGTAAAGAGCATCAACGTTGGCGATCACATTTGACCTACATGAGACTTTCAATAACTTAAGATGCTATAACCTTAAGTTAAATGCGGAGAAGTGTGTGTTCAGAGTTTCTTCTGTTAAGCTTCTTGGATTCCTAGTTTCGGCTAGAGGTATTGAAACAAACCCAGCAACAATCTCGGCCATCGACCAGATGCGCCTTCCGACCACAAAGAAGGAAGTTCAAAAACTAACCGGCTGTATGGCAGCGCTAAGTCGTTTCATAGCAAGGTTAGGTGAAAAAGGACTACCTTTCTTTAAACTTCTCAGGAAACATGAAAGTTTCGAGTGGACTAAAGAGGCAAATGATGCCTTTAAAGAACTTAAGAAGTACCTTACGAGTGCTCCGATCTTAGTTTCTCCAAGATCGGGGGAGACATTGCTGATTTACATGGTTGTAACGCCACAGACAGTTAGTGGTGTACTGGTCGTAGAGCGCGACAACGTCCAACGACCAGTATATTATGTAAGCGAAGTCTTACATGGACCAAAGGAATGGTATCTACAGGTACAAAAGTTTCTCTATGGTCTCCTTATGGCTTCAAGGAAATTAAGGCATTACTTTCAGGCCCACAAAGTGGTCATACCAATCGGACATCCCCTTGGTCAAGTCCTGGGAAACAGGGAGTCAACAGGACGAATAGCAAAATGGGCGGTTGAGCTTGGGGCATTCGACCTCTATTTCTTCTCATGAGCGACAATCAAGTCCCAAGCAATAGCGAAATTCATTACCAAATGGACAAACACCGAACTCACACAAGGACCTGAATACGAACACCACGACGAGTGGATAATGTACTTTGACGGTTTCTTGATGCACAAAGGCTTGGGGGCTGGAGTCATCTTGATTTCCCCTACTGGAGAACACATAAAGTACGCAATCGAGTTAAACTTTCCTGCTACAAACAATGTGGCAGAATATGATGGTTTCTTTGGCGGGACTCAGAGCACTCGTTAAGCTCGGGATTAAGTAGATTACTAGTGAAAGCGATTCTCAAATAGTAGCGAATCAAGTAGGGAAAGTGTATCAATGCTCTAGTACCAAGATATCATCTTATCTGGCGGAAGTACAAAACTCAAAAAGCACTTCTTCGGTTTTCAGATCCAACATATTCCTAGAAAGGAAAACTTTCTAGCCGACCGATTAACGCAGATGGCCTCCACTAGGTCACCCATCCGGCCGTAGTTTTCTCGAGTAACTCGATTCACCCTCGGTGGTCGAGCCTTCCGAGGCATAGATGTTCACAAGGAGGTCGTACACCTTGATTCTGCGAACATGGATGCTCCACGTGTCGTTGATTGTTGGCGCCATCACGATCAAGGTAGATATTAAATGGCGTCGATCTACAATTATCTTTAGCATGACCTAATCGCCTCGAGGTACAAAGCATGGATTTTATCTGGAACACACTCGGAGAGATTCGCCACCAAGCGGCACCTTTCTCAATCGCCGCATCGGTGTTAGCGTGATGCAACCATAGAGACAAGATGCATAGGGTTCTACAAGCACTTGAGCTTAAGCGGCTTGAGCAATCCATACAAGTTGCGGTGTCGTGAATGGAGAGGCGGTGGCACTCGCTAGCACGATCGGGGAGACAACGTCGACATGACACGCTAGAGAAAACGAGCCGATGAGGAACGCAGCGATGTTGGGCTGCCTGCCGGCGGGCGGCGCATGTGAGGTGATCTTTTGGCATTGGAGCGGATGCTAAGCGCGCTGCGCGATAGCGTGATGCGTGTTCGATGAGTGGGCGACAACGAGGAGGTCGGCATTAGTGAGGCAGAGGTAGCGCAAGCATCCTTGGTGGGGTGGTAGCGGAAGCAGGAGGTGAGGAAGGTGACGAGGCCCTCGAGTGACCACGCGCTCTGCGACAGTCCGACTCTCCGCGGGCCGTGGGAGGTTGGGGACACCACCGGCGCCGGCGACGATCTTGGATAGGACCGCCCCCTGATATTCACCTCCTCTGATCTTTTCCTCTTGACCTTCCCCTTCCTCTTCGTGGCCCCGTTATACTGGGCCTCTCCACGCACGGTATAGGATCCCTCACCCTACTCCTCGGCGAGGAAGGAGGAGACAGTGTTGGTGATGATGTTGGTGACGGGGTCGGAGAAGCCGTAGAAGACGCTGGCGCCGATGAGACATGGGGCCATTCTTGGCATCTCTTCCAACGACAATGACACCCTTTAGATGACGTCCAACGGCTTGCATCTATTGTGAGTGGTGCCCTCAGAGGTGCCATACGAAAAGTCCGGCCATCATTCATGCGGCGATGCCTTTTACTGGCCATGATCAGCTCGGGTTGAGGAGGAGGGGATTGCTTTTTCGAGAGGAGAAAGAGATCAATTTACTAGCAAGGGATTTTCCGATTCCCCACCTTTCCTCATTAGGGTAGACAGCGAGGGCCTGGACTTGGCCAGTAAAACTTGTTTCAACTTTATTCTTTGAAACCTTCTTTTTTTTCTTTTGTCAAAAACACACAAAACCTTGAAAAATTGCATAAGTGAGAGAGAGAGAGGGATTGTATTGGAATTTTCAAAGGAATTTTTTCGGTGAGCTCCTACCTCTTTTGTTTTCCTCCGAAACGCAAAAGCATAAAATAAGGAGAAAATTCCAAACACCATCCACAGCTTGTGTTTGGAAGAAGATGATTGCTCTAGGAATTTCTATGATTTATTAGATCTATATCCCCTCATTCCAAATAGGTCCTAAAGGTGAAATTTCCTTTAATTGAAATTCCTCGGCTATTCCTTTTTGATCCAACACTTTCTTAGCTCTCTAAATAAAGAAAAAAAAGTAGTCCTTAGGGTGCCATTCTCCAAACTGCAATGATTTAAAGTAGAGGTGGGCAGATGGGTTGTGCCGGCCGAGGAATGGCAATCATGGCTAACACAGCAACAGCCTACACTATTCATAGGGTGTGTTTGGGCTACCCCAGCACGGCCCATGTGGCCCACGGAGAGGGGACGGGAGGCAGAGGGCAGCGAGGCGGCTACCGGCACCGAGGAGGATGACAGGAGGACGAGGCCAGTGCGGGCGCGGGTGCAGGCACGGAGGGGGCAGAGCCCAGAGCCAGAGGGAGGAGCCACCGGGGAGGGAGAAGAGAGAGGAGGGAAAAGAGGGAGAGTGGGAGAGGCGGTGGCCCACATGGAAGGAGAAGAAGGAGGGTGGGGGAGTGTCAGGACCCGAATTTACATATCTGAAACCCTCTGTGTATTCTGAACAAGTCCCAGATCAGTAGCTCGTTTGCACAGTGAAACATCGATGAAATACCATCCATTTAACGATTTAAATAAAAAGATCTTAAAATAACAAAATAGTAATAATAACTGAGCCTTATAGTCAATGTTTACTTAAATTGCCATGCAGGGCTTAAGACACAAATAAACTCTTGTAGTGGAACAAAAATTTGGAAAAGCCAATCAACATGCTCACAAGCAATCGAGTGGAGAACACATCCTAATTCGCAAAACCTTCAAAGAACTCCTTTTCATAGAATTCTTGTGCAACCTGATTTTCTTCAACTGGTAGCGAGTTTAAAGCGTGAGTACATAAAGTACTCAGCAAGTCGTAGGGAACAGTATACAATTAATATTCATTCAAGACTTGATCAAATGAATAGTTGTATGTTTTTTTGCAGAAAGTGGATATTGACAGTAAATACAATAAATAGATTGCAATGCATAATTTAAAGGACAATAAATAAATAAGTAAACAATTTCTTTGAAATAACTAGTGAACTTCTCATTCCTTCCCAACCAAACCACCAAGTGAACATTTCCTCTACCAAGCAAACATTATATTCACCAAGTGAACTCCCCATTCACCTTCTGACATATTTTTCATAAAAACTCTACCTCTCGTGTGAAATCCCCGAGCATTGTCCATAACAGGGGATACGGTTGTTTAAACAGTTTTAACTCTGCAGAGGTTATACAACTTTATCCACAAGAGATAAATCAACTTATAATATCCGACCACACTTCCATAGGTGCGCGACTAAGTGATAATCACAAGGCCTTTACAAAGCCCCTTCTTAACCCAACTCTGCCCGCTAAGGTTTCAACATTGAATGTCTTTCCGACCAGACAGGGCCCCTCTCTTGCACCATTGTGAGCATACGTCTATCCCGCAATTCACACATCCGAGACAGTAACCAAAATTGAGATATTGCTAATTAGATAGACAGTCCATCCCATACTATTCAAGTGGTTGTATGCGATATGGCATAGTTCAATGGCGCACAAGATTAAGCCCTTGACATTTACTCAAAGTAGTCTACCACAAGCTAACAATGTGCTACCCACACCCCTTTCTCGCACGATCGCTCTTTGGCGTAAATCATTTTTGTTCAACCAAGACCTATGACAACGCTTGCCATGGCACAACAAATTTTAACAATAGTGGCTACCCACCACAATTCTATATCTCATTAAGTTAAATTATCATTATTGAACATATGACATGAGCCCATTGCACAACTAAGCATGACTAAGCATCTCTATGATACCCATGTTGGTGATACAAATAAGTCCAAATAATAATGACTATCCTACGGTGGCAAATGATTCATGGTATTAAAGTAATCAATAGAGGCATAATGACAAATAGGTGATTAACTATTCCTAAAAGTACTTGATATAAAAGATAGCATGCAATTTAATATAAAACAAGATACTTTTGAAAACATAGGTTCAATATGATCAATGGATTATGACTTGCCTTGGCTTTGCTCAGTTACCACACTTGGATCTTCAAAACTTGCTTCTACTCCTGCTCCTTGAAACAGATCGTCTAAGCGAGAGAAAACAACAGGCAAAGCACAAATAAATCTAAAAGAAAATCAAATAAAATACAAAAACAACAAAACAACCTCTAAAAGAAAGAGCACGATTTAGAGAATTTAGTAACTTGAACGGACCGAATCAAAGTTCGGACGAAGGAGAATGGCTTCTCGGAAGATTTGCTGAAAAAGGAAAAAGAGAGAGAGAAAAGAATATTCTTAGGAATATTCTTTCAGCTGAAAAAGAAAAAGAAAAGGACACTGACAAGTGAGACCTACTCGTGAGTGAAAGAGAGAGAGAGAGAGAGAGAATGACAGGTGGGGCCGAACTAGAAGACAGAGAATCAGAGAGAGAAGCAAGGAAGCTGACAGGTGGGACCTACCTGTAAGAGAGAGAAAGAGAGAGGAACAAGGAAGGAGAACCAGAGGAAGGAGGTGGTGGCAGCTTCGTGCAAGCGGCGTGACAGCGAACGATGGTGAGGGAGTGACAGGCGAAGGGCGAAATGGAAACCCGATGTCACGGCGGTTCTTTTAATGGCGGCAGCGCGGCAAGAGTGGCGGCGAGGTGGCGGCGACGGCGAAGAAGGAAGTCGGGCTCGTGGCGGCGATGGTGAAGCAACGGTGATACGGATCAACCAGTAAACTAGCTGATGCATGAGGGTGGCCTGATCTTTCGCAGTACAATCAGCGGAGCTTCCCTTCTTCTTGCGGCTTGCGACTAAAGTCCTCCTCTCCTTGAACCTTGCCGTGATGAAGGTAGTAGTAGCTCCTTCGACCACACAGCAATGTATATAGATCTCAAGATATTCATGCATTAATCAATCAAAAAGACGATTAGAAGCATGAACTCGAAGCCTCCCCAAACTGTGAACAGTAAAGATCACGAATTGAAAAAGATGAATCGTGTAGATTCCGTGGGCAATCTCAAGAACGAGGTATTCTTGCCTTGCACGAACTTCAACAAACCCTAGATGGGAAAATTGATGAGGGTATCACTCCTTCGGATACACGCACCACACAAAATCCTCCAGATCTAGTTGCTAAACTACAAGGTCCTATGACAAGAGCCCGTACACGTCACTTAAATTATGAGGTGAGCTCGTTTCTAGGTGCTAATAATTTATCTATGCTGAATGGTATACTACCTAATAATTGTGATCTTTTGTTACTTAGGAATAATGGGGAGGATCCATCAAGTCCTAGTTCCCAAGGTTCACGATCAGTGCGCCAGCCTCACGACCGGACTCTGCGGCGCTCGACCAAGTCTCAAACTCTTCGACTGATTAAGCTAGCGCTCGACCGCCGCACGCGCTTTACGACTAGGTCTCAAGGTCTCGATCGATCATTAGAGAGCTCGACACCATTTGCGGTGCTACGACCGGACACGCGGCAAAGATTACTTACCAGCTTCGACCGGTCATTAGGTAGTTTGTGACACCGTTTTGGGCCTAATTGGGCTTTGTAAGCGTGTCGGGGTCAAAGCCTAGGTTGTGTACGTCTCTTCCCATGGCCGCACAATCCTAGGTCAACCTCCTCACGCCCCCCTATATATATACAACAGCCGCCACAGTTTAGGGTTGGGTTTTTTCTTATAATTATACTGCCACTTGTAGTTTCGCCGATTTACGAGTTGAGGAACCCCACTTTGTTGATCTTTATTCATATTCGCAATACAATTCAGATTGCATCTTCCTTGTTCTTGTGAGTTGCTTCGATTGCTTGCAGGAACAATAACCCTCGTGGTAAGGTCGATCGCGTGTGGCGTGGTCGATAACGGCGATCGTGCGGGTGTAGCGAATGCAGGTGACGATCTCCGGTCGAAAATCTCAAAGCGCCAACGTCCTCACGGTGGCCCGATCTTCCGATAGGTTAAGATGCAATCTAAATTGTATTGCGAATATGAATAAAGATCAACAAAGTGGGTTCTCAAACCGTAAAGCGGCGAAACTACAAGTGGCGTAATAATTTTAAAAACCCAACCCTAAACGTGGCGGCTGTTGTATATATATAGGGGGGCGTGAGGAGGTTGACCTAGTATTGTGCGGCCATGGGAAGAGGCGTACACAACCTAGGCTTTGACCCCGACATGCTTACAAAGCCCAATTAGGCCCAAAACGGTGTCGCATCACCTAATGACTGGTCGTAGAGCTTGAGACCTGGTCATAGTGCCGGCGGTGTCCGTCGTCAGAAGACCGCAAACGGTGTCGTAGCACCTAATGACCGATCGAGACCTTGAGACCTAGTCGAAAGTGCAGTGTCCGTCGTAGACCGCGACCGTCGAAGAGCTTGAGACTTGGTCGAAAGCCGGCAGTCCGTCGTAGGGTCGCGCACTTGGTCGAGACCTTGGGAACTAGGACTTGATGGATCCTCCCATTATTCCTAAGTAACAAAAGATCACAATTATTAGGTAGTATACCATTCAGCATAGATAAATTATTAGCACCTAGAAACGAGCTCACCTCATAATTTAAGTGACGTGCACGAGCTCTTGTCATAGGACCTTGTAGTTTAGCAACTGGATCTGGAGGATTTTGTGTAGTGCGTGTATCCGAAGGAGTGATGCCCTCATCAAAAACCTCAACCAATCTGCAAGATATGCGCCACAAAGTCGTCATGACTTTTCTATATTTATTCCAAAATTCTTCTCCTTTACAATGGGCAATGCCCTAGCCTTATATTGGCACCTAAGGATGCGGCCGACTCACACACGGCTTAAGGCCGATTCTATCTCTAACTCACGTATCGTACAGAGACTCTTTCCTAATACAGTTATGGAAAGATTACAACTGAGATTCTTTCCTAAAACAGCTATAGAAATATTACAACCGACTCTATCTCAAAGATATATACTATAACTTATTTATAACCAAAATATCTCAGCCCAAAGAATCCCTTTCATGATTTAGTTTGTATCTCCCGCCTGGACGTGATCGTGGACCACCTGGATGTAGTCGTAGATCATCTGAACGTGGTTGTAGACCATCTGGTAGTGGTCGTGGAACAATTGGATGTGGTTGTGGGCCTCCTGATGGTGGTCGTAGACCATCTGGATGTGGTCGTTGGCCACCTGATAGTGGTCGTAGACCAACTGAACGTGGTCGTAGGCCACCTGGTGTTGGTCATGAATCACTTGATAGTGGTCGCGAACTATTCCCACCAAGTATTGTAGTTGATGAGTACTGTTCCCTCCGAGTACTCCTCCCTACTAGTACTATTCTCGTTGAGTACTGTTCCCAACGAGTGCTCCTTCCATTGGGCAATCGCTCTCACGGCAGTCTTGTTTTCGGCGAGTACTCCTTTCACCGAGTATTGGTCGTAAGTGGGCCAACCGGTAGTAGACCTTCTTGAATTAGTTGTGGACCCTGATGATCTGGTCGTAGACCTTAGGGAACTGGTCGTAGACCTTGCAAAGCTGGTCGTAGACCTTCTGGAGCTGATCGTAGACCTTGCTGAACTGGTCGTAGACCTTCTGGAGTTGGTCGTAGACCTTGCTGAACTGGTCATAAATCCTCTCGGGCTAGTTGTAGACCCTCTGGAATTGGTCATGGACCTTGCTTCCTTTTGGCTCGTCTTGCGACTGGCTTCAGCTTGTCCTATGTACCCAACGTAATCGGTCGTAGGAATATCAGAACTGGTCGTAGGGATGCCTGCATCATCCCCTCCCCCTTCAAGCAAAACCATCCTCGGTTTTGGGGTATTCTTCAGAAGATCCTTGCTCTTGATAACAATATCATAATGGATCTTGTCGACGATCGAGTCACCGATCTTACGAAATAAAAGGAAAAATAGCACGGACTTCTTGGGATAGAATGGAAATGCTCTTTATTGGTACGAATCGTTGTTACAGGGTGCTCGCGATTAGACGGTGGACTATATCTAATTACACTGAGAGTAACGATTGCTAGTTTACTGTATCAGGCTTGAACCATGAATCCAATGCTAATGCCTATGCTCTAGTCTGATCATCCTCTGACTCTGATTGCTCCGTCTTTAAATAACTTCTGAAGAAGTGGCAGTTACTCCTAGAGAAACGCCTGTTGTGAAGTGATGCGACTGGTCGAAGCGAGGAAACGGTTAATGAAGTATCAACCGTTCTATGGTTGAGTGTCTGTGAGATACTCAACCGTATGGTAGTTATTGTTAGTGTCCATGGTTATATAGCGTCATGTGGTATGGAATATATGATATGTGTTCCATTCATCACACGGTAAGGAATATTCCTGGAGTTTGATCCAGATACCAGTTCATAGCTTTTACGAGCAGTTACTAGGTCGGAGGCTAGGACCTCTCCCGACCAGGGTACCCATTCAGGTAACCTCTAGAATCCTTACGACCAGTGAGGTCGTTAGCCTTAAGGGTTACGACCATGAAGACGTACGGCCTTTTATCATGTATTAAAGAAATACATGGTGATTTTAATCCTCGTTAGCTAGCCCCGAACTTTAAGTGAATAGGTCATGTGAACACTTCATCCTGATGAAGTTGTACAGATGCACCCTCATTTAATGTCATGTTATGTGACCCTAAGTTAGGGTTTGTGTTTCAAATGTAAATTATGAGGAGAAATAAAAACTTTTGGTGCCTCATGAAATCATTTGAGAGTTTCTACATTTTTCCCTAGCAATTTCCATTTTCTATAATTGTATTCTAGTGAATGGAAGTGGTTGTCAACAAACTTCTTGACCTTAAACTTGTGATCATCCTCTGCAAGTATTTTTCCTATCATCTTGACCATCCTAGTTACCTCCCTGAAAAATTTCACAATTTTTAGATTTTGTTTGCTATTTCAAATGGCCAAGTCAAACCAGTTTAGAAATCTGGTCAAACCTCTGGACAGCAGCTTGTGAATTTTTTTTGGGAGAAATCTAGTGCATGAAAATTCCTGGAAAAATTACACAAGGTTGTCCTCTATCCCTGTAAGCTCCCATAAAAATTTCAGAATTTTTAGAGCTCGGGAGCTATCTCTAAAAATTCCCCAAACCTGCTCAGCCTTTTGAATTCAAATTCTGGAACTACTATTCCTCGGGCTCGGACTCAACTCAGGCTCGAGTCCGACCGCGCCGGTTCAGTTCGATCGCACCGCCTAGCTGCACCACGCGAGCCCGATGGCTTCCAACGTCCGATGTGGATCGCCGGTCCACACCGCCATCTCGTCGACCTATCCGAATGCATACACAGATCTCAGCCGTCCATTTTCGATCGAACGGTCAGCATAGTCTTGGTCGAGTCAAACCACCTAATCGCACCGCGCCAAACTCCGGCTCGCACCGCTTCGCTGCTATCACTGACAAGTGGACCCTACCGTCACAGTCCGCCTCGTCTTCTCGCGTCTCACCGGAGTCGGCGATCGCATGCGTGCCACGTACCTCGCCGCTGCCACCTTTATGCCCTCGTCTGGGTGGGAGGCATCGCGCGACTTCATAAAGCCCCGAGCTCACCCACTTCTTCTCCTTTGCGTTCTCGTGCTATCTCCGCCCGATTTCTTATTTTGGCCGGAGAGGGAAACAAAGCGCAGCCGCGCGTTGGAGTAGCCCTTGAGCCCACAACCTCACCATCGTGATCCACACTCGGTGCGCGCCCATTTTGCCCACCCGGGGTCATTGGCGTCGATGAATCACCAAGCGCGACTTGCTGCGTCGCCTCCGGCAAAGATCGCCCCGCACCGTTAGGGCGCTCGTGAGTCTTTAACCTCGGCACTGGTCCCTCGTGATCGCATTTCTCCACCGAGACTTAAGGTGGGATCTTTTCTCTTTGGTGCATCATTGAGGCGTCGCGGCGATTCTTCTCGAGCACGCTGATTCGCCGCCGCGGCGATTCCGGCCGTCTCGGACCTCCTTCGTCGCCATCATCTTGTGCTTTTGCTCACGGATCAAAGTGGGCCGAGGCGCACCTTCCGAGTCTTCTAGAAGCTCGTGGCGTCCTCTCCGTGGGAGCCGTGTCTTCTTCTCCGCCTCGTTCGCCATTTCGCCGCCGGTGTCCTCGAGGGTCCGTGTCGCCGTCATCCGGTTCGCAAGGACGCGGTGAACTGAAGGTGTCACTCCGAGCCTGAGCACCTCTCGGCTCGGATCCTCTACCTCGCCGCCGCGCGCGTGGGGACTCCGTCGAACCGCCGCGAGCATTAGGTTTAATCCTCTCCATTAGCGTTAATCATCTTTTAGTTGTATCATCGGCATGTGGACCCTCCGAGTTAATCGCGTTTAGAAATCTTAATCCAACCGTTGTTTTACCCTTTGAGTCGCTGCCATGTGGGCCCATGCTGTCAGTTAGTGGTTGTGTAAACCTTGATGATACGTTTTCTCTGTCGAATCGTATTTCGCTATGCGTATTTGTTAGGATTGCACTTTGATAAGCCAAAGACGTATTCTTAGAATACGCCTTCGACGTCGCCGTTGGCGCCACGGAGTCAAGTTAGACACAGTCGCCGTTTCTCGGGTCCACATGTTCGTGGTCGTGGCTAGCTGCGCACAGAGAAAAAGTATTAAGTGCTTTAGTAATGCTTGAAATGTATTTTCATTTGCTTGTTAATTCATTTAAACTTAGAAAATTCATAACTAATTCAATTTTTCTTCAAATCGCATGAAACCAGTTCTGTTAATTTTCATTTTAAATGTGATATTTACTAAAAATGGTTTCAGCTATGTCTCTGTATCAAAAAAACTGATAGTTGATTAAATGGTGTTTTTATGTATAGTCCAAATTAGAAAATTCATATCTCTTTCAATAATTGTCCAAATCCAATAAAACCAACTTTGTAAATTTTCATTTTTAGTGTACTAATTATCGGGATAGGTTTTAGATACTGTTTCATTTCATGAAAATTTGTTAAGTAATTAACTAGTGCTTTAATGTGTATTTTAGCTTAGAAAATTATTAGAAAATTCATCACCACTTTTAATAAGTTGTTCTCTGTTTCTAAAAATGTGTTGGATCATGCTTGGGATCTTTGTGTAAAGTTTGGTATGTTTTGTGTTATTGAAATTTTGAGTTTTGTCGGTGTTATTGGTTCTTATTTGTTGCTTTTGTTCGATCGATAGATTGCGGCAGATCCGTATTATCGAGTGATCCTCTGCAATGAGTTGAGCATCTGAGCAACAATGGCCGAACAAGCGCTTGATCATGTTAATCCCAGTATTTTAAAGTCTAATATTTTGTTTCAACTGTATGTATGCATCGCTTAATTTGTGTTAAATTAGTTAGTTAATCCTTTAGATGCATAATCTGTAGGTAAATGATTATCCTTTACTACGTGAGCCTAGGTTATGTGCTGTGAATAGAGATCGTTGGATGATCTCTTGTCACTTAGTAGATACGATTTCAATTGCTTAGACATACTTAGTATCGGTAGAAATGGGCGGTTATCGACTTAGTCGGTAACCTTGATCACACAAAATTTACTATAACTTTATGTTTCAGCATTTTTGCTATGTTTAATTGCAAAACTAAAACTGAAAACAAAAATGATTTAGACTTGGTCACAACGGTATGATTGGTGTGATCTGTTGGGGGTGACTGTTATGGTGCCCGAGTCAGTTAAGGACCGAGTTACTTGCGCCACCGTACTGAGCATTTTGCGTGCTAACCACACTAGAGGGTATGGGACCTCTCTTGACCTAGTACTTTGGCGTGTATTGGTTCCGGGTCGCAGGAGGTCGCAGGAGGGATGGTGTTGGGAGCATGGTAGTTGTCCGAAAAGCTTTACCCCGCAAAGGTAGTTGTCTTTTCGGCTTTACCATGTAAGCGTATGGATTTCTATCCATACGAGCGGCTCGTAGTTAATACACAATATTGGAAAAAGTCTCGTAGGACTTAGTCATGTGCGGCATACCTTCTAAGTGTGCTTTGGCTTAAAGGCGATGCAAGTGTGGGTACATTGGTACACCTGCAGGTTAAAACTATTCGAATAGCCTTGTCCTAGATAATGGACACGCTCGGATACGCCCCGTAAGAACTAGACTACAACCTTTTAAATGAAAACTTGATGGGTGGTACGAAACTGGGATTCGTGCTATTGTTGGGGTGACTATTGGGATAGTCACTTCTAGGTTGTTTATCTTTACTCTTTTGTTATTATTACCTTCTGATTATTTCAACGGTAAAAATGAATTGCAAACTTGCCTTTAAAGTGTATTACATTATTGCAAATAAATTTGGCTTTGTGCAAATGAAACATATGGCCTCCACCAAATAAGCTCGCATGTAGTATATGAACAGTGCGCTAGTTCACACGTCGATCTTGCGAGTACGAAACAATTTTTGTACTCGGTTGCTTTGCTTAATGTTTTTGTTGCGAGAGGAAGAAGGTGAGCCCCAAGGGCCTCACTTCGTGAGTTGTCTTTGCCGTGTTTGACGACTAGGCTTGGCGGTCCGGTCGGATGCCTTGTGGGTTGAAGGCACACCGATTGGCTTTGTTTATAGCCATCTTATGGCACTTTTGCTTCATGTATCTGCCTTGTTTATTTGTGTATCTTTTGGCCGGTCGGCCATTGTCTGTAATAACTCTACTGTTGTTTACCTTCTGCTTAGTACTGTGATGTTTGGACTCTATGTTTGGAATGGAGTTGATGCATAATTTTGTGGAGAGGTGTGTATACTGCTTTCTGGAAAGTATACATATCTCGAGGCTCGGTTTATTTGATTTGTGATGCTAGGGCCAGGTGGTTGGTTAAGCATTACAAGCCAAATAAATTGGGGTCCTCACAGCCGTGATATTCGAAGCGGTCTATATTCACTTTAAAGTTGAGAACCTGCCATGAGAACCAATGAGTTTTTTGTCCATTGGACAAAAAGATTTTATCCGTTGGACTCTTGGTAACTCCTGATTGCAGTTAAAGATCTGAAGCTATAAAATCCCATTGCACTGGAGCATTAGGTCCTTACGCTTTCATATCTCTTTCACCTCCAATATTCTTGCTAGAAATCTTTTCCAACCTCTTCTTTTTTTTTGTCTTCGAGAGCTTCCCCGCCCTCCATTCATCTTCTCAAAAGATCGTATTATGTCTGATTCAATCCCCAAATGGGTGGCCTCAGATTTGAGCGAGAAGAAGCTTGAGGCATTGGAGAAGATTGAAATGCTCCCGGATAAGAGTTTGATCAAGTGGAGGACGGCATTCGGAGAACATTTTTCGAGCCGTGAGGAAGGGGAAATCCCCATCTTCCTTGCTTATGTGGAGTGTGGGCTGAGGCTACCGACACACAAGTTCCTTTCCCAAATTCTGGAGCATTATGGGGTCAAATTGGTAAACTTAGGCCCAAACTCCATCGCCAACATTAGCATATCGCATACATTGCAAGGCGTGCACTGGAATACGACCAAATTTTAAGCTCTTCAGGTACTTCTACTGGATGGCGATGTCGGGAAGATCCACCGCGGGTCCCAGAGAATGTACGCTGCACCTTCACGACAGGAAGGCCGACGAGTACATTCCGATGTTCTCAAAATCTTCGTGGTCGTCATGGAAGAAATTCTGGTTCTATATGACGGTCACAAAGGACGATGGCCTTTACTTTGACGGCGAGAGGGCAAGTGAAAACCCAAAGTGGAGGGAAACCGTGGAGAAGACAGGATGGTCGGAAGATGGGCGGAGGCCATCCAAGACTTGAGGAGGAAGGGTTTGACTTCTTGGCATGTGGTGAGGGATTTCACCATGCGCCGAATTAGTCCTCTGAATCTCAAAGACCATTCCCTGTTATGCTATATTGGTCGTGACGAAGGAATCAAGGACTCCAAGGATGGTAAATCTTGACAAAGTTACGACCAGTACATAGTCTTGCTTGATTGATTATTTTAAAACCTTAAAATCTCTTTTGCCCTTTGCTTGAAGTTCAATGAAGATGATTTGCGCCGGGGAACCTAATGAGAAGGCTTCATTCCTTGGTATTTTGGCAATTGTCTCCAAAGAAGAGAGACTGAGGAGACTTAAGGTAGATAATCACTTTTTCTCCATCTTTTAGATATATTCCGACCAGTTTTTATTCACTCTGACTTACAGGTGGTCGGGCTGAAGATTATCGAATCCGTTGAGGGTTCCGATCCTACGATAGCTCCGACCAAGTCCTGCCCAGAGGCCATGGAAGAAGATAACCCTCTAGAGGTAAAAAAGCGTTTGTAGGAATAAATATATATTTTAGATGGAAAAATTTCATCACCTAATCAAGTTTGATTTGACTTAGGTGGGAGAGATGAAAGACTCGCAGAGCAAAGCTGCGAAATTCGTAAGCCCCAGAGTGGTCATTCATGACCTAACAGTTGTTACAGGAACAACTGCTCTGGAGGTTGACGATGTCTCCGACCAGATGGTCGAGAATATCGTTTCTGACCTCTTCTTGGAGGATACAAGGAGTGCGACCAGACCTGCCGGTTTTGAACTGGCGAAATTATCTGAGAAGAAGAGGAAAGCCACCGACGGATTTTACTCCGATGCGTTATAAGGTTAAAACCAAAAAATCGACCAGGTTCGCATAAACAAAAAATTCATGTGAATACATACCTTGGACACATTTTTTATATATTGGAAACCTGAATTCCCTGTCCTTCTTTTATATAGGTCTTGTGGTGCTCCGGTCGTTTCTGACCAGAGCATACCTCAGGAAGAGATCCTAGAGATGAAGTGGTCGTGGATGTTTCCAACTAGAACGCTCCTCAAGCAAAGATTGCTGAGGACGAAGTGATTAAGGAAGCCCCCAAGCAGGCATCAGTGCCAACATCTGCTCAGGATCCGCTAATGATTCTAACTCCGTATGTGGAGGTAGACAACCCCGAAGATCCTCAACAGGTTCCGCCCCCTGTTGGTAATTCTTCTCAATCTAACAAGTTCCCTTTTCACCCTCGATTTATCGAGGATAAGGAGCTTGATGAGGCCTGGGGGAAGATATCGGACCATGAAACCAAGATAGGCTCCGATATGATTTTTGCCGAATATATGATGTGGCAATTCGGATGAGTATTTACGACCAATTTCATAGCTCTTCCTCAGAAATTTATTGAAAACTTATAAAAAAAGGGTGCTATTTTTGTAGCATATGGTCGAAAATTACACTGTGATTGGAGGTCTAACCCAGCAAATAAGGCTCCTGGAGCAAAAACATTCCGAATTGAAAAGTAAGAACTTTTCTCCTTAACTTGTCTTCTTACTCTTTACTATCTTGTCCCTCTTTTACAAATTAATTTCTCCCTTATCACTTTGTGATAGATTTTGAGAAAATTAAAGATAGGGTCATGGCTAAAAATGCCATAATAGTAAAGCTTAAAGAAGAATGCCATTAAGGAGAAGTCGATCACATATGTGACGACCAGGCAGAAAGAAGTTTTTGACTCTTGTGAGAAAGAAATGAAAGGTAACTGGTTGTAGACTTGACTAGTATACCATGTCTTCAATTCATGTGTATGTTAACTTTTATCTACTCGTGTAGAGAAAACTCAAGCACTCAAAAGAGCAGAAAAAGCTCTTGAGTTTGAGTGTGGCCAAGGGGCTGAACTTGAGCGGAGTCTTGAAGATAAAGTCAAGTCTCTGAACAAGATGCTCTTCGACCTAGGATCGAGAATGCAATTGCCCATTTTGAGAGACCCTGCAGAGAAGATCAATTTTCTCGGCCATCAACTCGAGGACCTTAAGAATGTGATAACAACTTTTCAAGAGAACCATGCCAGGTCAATGAAGGAGTCTATTGCAAATGGAGTGAGTGTTGCCTTGGCAAAGCTGAAGGCTTCCGACCCTGTATTCATCTTGGAGCTGTTGAAGAAGACTTCAACTACTCGGATGATGAAGCGACCAAGTTGCTCGAGGGAGTAAAGCCTCTCGGAACTAAGGTTGCGGATGAAATGGAAGTCGGATCTCCGTCACACAGCGACCAATCTGGCGGTTCTAACAAGTAGATGGATGTAATATTTAACTTTGTAAATAAAACTTATCTTTTAACATCAATGAAGTTCTTGTTTTATCTTCTTAATTTTTTAAATACTCGTATTCCTTAGCCCCCGACTGCTTATATTAGTAGATGAACATTACTAAAGAAGCAGTAGACCAAGAAAATGAGTAATAACGTTAACCATGGTATAAAGCATGTGCTGATTATGTTATAAAAATGTTCTAGTTAACACTAGGAAATCAAATTGGTCGGAACCAGTGTATGATTTCGACTAGCCGAGATCTTTTTCATAATCGAAATACTGTGAAATACCATACATGGTCGGAAGATGTCACAAGACTTCCTCGGATGATAAGAAAGCATGCAAGAACGTATTCAAAAAAGAATACTATAAGTGTCTTTGTTTATATGTATCATCCAAGACTGGTCGTATGGGTTGCTAAGAACTGAAGATATGTGAAAAACATTTCATGAGACGTGTTCATGCTCAAGTCCGATTGGCAGTGAGGATCGTAAGAGAAGGACCGTCGCTAGGAAGCTCTTTCTAGTGGGCAGAACCACGTGCAAAAAGGAGAGACTTCTACTAGAAGGCTCTCGGTGTCCCGACCAGTAGCCAAACAAGAGTAGAACAGAATGTTGAAATGAAGAAAACAAACTTCAAACTCTTAAGCATGTAAGAAATCATATGAAGTTGTTTGTGTCATGCTCGTTTTACTCGTATGTTTCTTTAAGAAAAGAGTGTGGTCGCGTGTGAGAATCATTGAAGCAATGATCACGACTAGGACCTTTTTGGCATTGTATGATCAAGTCGAAGCCAATGAGTAATAGAGATCCATGAAAAGAATATCGAAGAGAATGAGTGTCTTCTCCGACCAGTCAAACAACATTGATACTTAACCAAATACAGTACAACATATAAATAATGACACTTATGGAAAATAAAATACTCATCTTTATGGGGAAAAAATGGGAAATGTACACAAAAGAAATAATTAAATAAAGAACTTACGCAATTGATCAATGTTCCAAGAATTTGAGAAAATTTGTCCGTCTGACATTGCAAATCTTACCGAACCTAATCGGGTGATTTTGACCACAAGTATGGACCTTCCCACTTGGGAGAAAGTTTGTTGCGATTTGTCCGGCTCAATTTTTTTAGAACTAGATCACCTACAGCTAGCCTGCGAGGTTGCACCTTACGACTGTGGTACCTTTGAAGGGATACGGGTAGGCTACGCTAGTAACAATTCAAAATTTCTACCACGTAAACCAGGATACCAAGCAAGATAGATGATCACAGATCATTACCACCGACGCAGCGGTGCGGTGGGCGAGCTCGAGGGCGACCTAGTCCGACGATGAACGCGTCGATGTAGTGGTCGAGATGATCGCCCAACGCCCTCGTAGTCGATCGCTCCTCCAAAGCCTCCACGCCTCCTTATGAAGATCGCGATCGTCCTCGCCAAGCACAAATGATCGCGCAGCAGCGCCTCTACGGTATCCACACGTCCAAAGAAGGAACAACCGTACGCCAGTGTGCTAGCACCAAGTCGCACGGAAGGCTCTCTCAAGAAAATGGCGGCTAGGGTTTCGGTGGAAAACAACTCCCACTCTCTTAGCCTCAAGCATCTCCTTATATATAGTGCCCCGTGTCGGATCCTATCCAAACATGTTTGACAAATCGTATTCGTACTGGTTTGTTCCATCCCATTAAGTGTGTGACCGTTAGGTTTATGTGTAATCGGTTGTGACTGAAACCTTTCCGACCACGAGTCGAGCGGTCCCAGCAGACATAACGAATCCCGAATACACACAAATTATATCTGACGAACCTTAATGCAATATGATCTACGATTAGGTCCTCATCACTTACGACTGTGTCCTATCTTTATACGACCGATTCGACTCGGTCACGACCAGTTCGTAACTCCTTACGACTGTGTTTCGACCACTCTGTGATTTCGCTCGATCGGTCTACGACTTGCTCGTATCACCATACGACTTGTCCGGATCTGATCGAACTAAGCGACTTACTCTAGTATTCTCCTTTGCCTCACGATATCCGGTTTGAACTCCGGTGAGATAATGTGTCATCCATGGACTGCTCAATACTTTCTCGATCGAGTTGTTGGATAACCTTATGTGGTCGAACACTTCGACTACTAGTGGCATGGCCATGCACTTTCTTTATCCGATCACTTGAGGCCCAGACATCTCTCCCATTATGTTAGGAGGGCAAATCCCATATTCACCAGTCACATCCTCCGCATGTTTCATAGCATACCCAAAGCTACCTTTATAACTACCTAGCATTCTGCAAAGCGCTTGGCAACCCCTAAGAGCGCTATTACACATGTAAGGAACTATGCGATCTCGTGTCTAAGGATTATACATCATCATTGCTTGAGACCAACTAATAACACATAGAATCATAACAATCTCTATAGTATCTCAAGGTGGGTCAATCCAACCCCATGTTCTCTAACATGTGTTTACATTATTGATTCGATATCCCTATATCCATGACCGGTGAAACATGATCATCAATCAATACATGTACTGGTCGTATGGTCACTGGTGTTCCGATTAGTGACATTCGACCAGAGATACTTTTAGAACGACATCATATAAGTCGAAGAGTTCCACCAACAAGTCACATACTTGTTGATCTTCAAAACTAACGATTCATTCAAGGAACAGAATAACATTTATTCAAGAAATCATAAACATAGATGTGATACAATCATCTCTATGATTGCCTCTAGGGCATATCACCAACAATCTCCCACTTGCACTAGAGTCAATCATATAGGTATCGAATACTCATAGCTCTTGTATGCGCCTCATACTTAGGTTGCGGGAGAGGTTTTGTCAAGGGATCAGCAATATTCAAATCCGTGTGCAGTTTGCATATCTTCACATCACCTCTCTCAACGATCTCACGAATAATGTGATATCGCCGAAGTATGTGCTTGGACTTTTGATGCGATCTAGGCTCCTTTGCTTTTGCAATGGCTCCACTATTATCACAATAGAGATCCATTGGACTGGAAGCACTCGAAACCACACCCAGCTCATTAATGAACTTTTTAATCCATACGACCTCTTTTGCAGCTTTCGAAGCCGCAATGTACTCAGCCTCTGTCATAGAATCTGCAACCGTTCCCTGCTTGCAACTTTTCCAGCTTACTGCTCCTCTATTTAAACAAAACATAAACCCTGATTGCGATCTAAAATCATCCTTATCGGTTTGGAAGCTAGCATCGGTGTAACCATTTATGACCAGCTCTTCCTCACCACCAAATACAAGGAATGCATCCTTAGTCCTTCTTAAGTACTTAAGGATATTCTTGATTGCTATCCGGTGACCTTCACCTGGATCTGACTGATATCTGCTCGTAACACTTAGAGCATACGACACATCCGTCGTGGTGTACAAAGATGGCATACATGATAGATCCGATAGCCAAGCATATGGAATTCTACTCATTTTGTCTCGCCATCGCTGGTCGAGGGCATCGAGTCTTGCTAAGATTAACACCATGTGACATGGTCAAGAAACCCTTCTTGGAATCTTGCAAGTTGAACCGCTTCAACACCTTGTCAATGTACATGTCTTGGCTTAATCCAATTAGCCTCTTAGATCTATCTCTATAGATCCTTATACCAAGAATATATGTCGCATCTCCTAAATCTTTCATTGAGAAACTATTTCTTAATGAAGTTTTAACGGATTCAAGCATTGGAATATCATTTCGACCAGAGAGTATGTCATCCACATACAAGATCGTAAACACAAGCTTGCTCCCACTAACCTTCTTGTAAACACAAGGTTCTTCTTCATTCTTGATGAAGTCAAACCCTTTGACCACTTCATCAAAACGAATATTCCAACTCTGAGATGCTTGCTTTAATCCATAGATGGACTTCTTAAGCTTGCATACCTTTCCAGCTTCCTTTGGATGGACAAAACCCTCAGGCTGTGTCATATACACATCCTCACTTAGATTTTCATTTAGGAAAGCCGTTTTAACATCCATCTGCCATATCTCATAATCGAAATATGCAGGAATAGCTAGAATGATCCGGATAGACTTAAGCATAGCGACAGGAGAGAAGGTTTCATCATAATCAACACCTTGAATTTGTTTGAAACCCTTCGCAACTAGTCGTGCCTTATGAATGTGAACATTTCCATCTATATCTATCTTTTTCTTAAAAATCCACTTACACTCAATGGTTTTAACACCATCAGGTGCATCAACCAAGTTCCAAACTTGATTGTCATGCATGGACTTTATTTCGGATCTCATGGCCTCAAGCCATGACTCGTAGTCCGGTCTACCATCGCCCAATAAGTATTAGGCTCACCGTTATTCAATAATAAAACGTCATGTCCATACCTTATAGGCAATTGACGTGGCCTTTAGATCTACGTGGGGTGATGCTTCATCTACTGAGTTCAACAACATTTTGTTCATCCCGTAGAGGCTCGATGAGAAGTTGAAACATTTTCGGATGTTTCTGAATTTCTTCGAGTTGCACCTTACTCCCACTCCTTTGGAAAGAAACTCTTTCTCCAAGAAGACACCATTACGGGCAGCAAACACTTTGTTTTCATCCCGTTTATAAAAATAATATCCTTTAGTTTCCTTAGGATACCCCACAAAGAAGCACTTATCAGACTTGGGTGTGAGTTTATCGACGCCAAACGCTTGACATATACCTCACAACCCCATACCTTGAGAAAGACAAACCGACACTTCCCGGTCCATATCTCATATGGTGTCTTCTACGCTTTTGATGGAACCCTATTTAAAGTGAAAGCCTGTTTCTAGAGCGTATCCCTAGAACGCAATGGAAGATCATATTGGCTCATCATTGACCGAACCATGTCCAACAATGTTGGGCCTGGCTGTTCGGACACCCCATTCCATTGAGGCGTTCCCAATGGAGTGAGTTGTGGAACAATTCCACACTTCTTTAGATGATCACCAAACTCATGGCTCAAATATTCACCTCCACGATCGATCATAGACATTTGATTGTCTTGCCAAGTTGATTTTGTACCTCATTTTGAAATTCCTTGAACATTTCAAAGGATTCCACTTATGTCTCATCAAGTAGACATAGCCATATCTCTTGAAATCATCGCAAAGTTATGAAGTATTGAAAACCACCTCCGCCGAAATGCTCATAGGTCCACATACATCCGAATGTACAAGGGCCAACAAGTCACTCTCCCTTTCACCTCTGGTCGTGAAAGGTGCCTTTGTCACCTTGCCAAGTAAACAAGATTCACATGTTTCAAATGATTCAAAATCAAATGAGGTTAGAAGATCATCTTTATGGAGCTTTATCATGCGCTCGATTTATATGACCAAGTCGACAATGCCGATAAAAGTGGGATTCAGCCATTGGGTCAAGTCTCTTAGCATTAACGTTATAAATAGGCATATCCTCAAGATTCAAAACATACAATCCATTCACCAATGGAGCATGGCCATAAAGCATATCTTCAAAATAAATTGAACAACAATTGTTCTTTATTCTGAATTCATAACCTTCTCTGCTCCTAAGCATGAAGCGTAAATAATATTTTTGCTTAAGGTCGAACATAATAACAATTATTTAGTTCCATAACTAATCTCAAGGTAAAGCTAATGGTAAAGTGCCAACAACTAATGCAACAACTCTTGCTCCATTGCCCACGCCAAGATCAACATCTCCTCTTGCTAAACTTTTACTCCTTATTAGTCCTTGCATCGAATTGCAAATATGAGCAACCGATCCAGTATCAAATACCCAAGAACTGGTCTGAGAAGTGACAAGATTAATTTGTATAACATTTATACCGAATCGAAGTTATACTTCCTTTGTTCTTTCTCGCCAAGTACTTCTTGCAATTTCTCTTCCAATGCCCGTCTCATGACAATGGTAACATTCTCGTGTCGCTTAGGACCCGCTTTAAGCTTCTTAAGCTTAGCCTTGAGACTCTCGATCTCATCTTTAGTCTTTCCTTTGCCTTTTCCTTTCCCGACTTACCCTTCTTCTTAAAGGTCAGAGTCTTTGAACCATCATCACATGATTGGAACTTTTCTTAATGCTTTCTCAAGACCCTTAAGCATACCATGTAACTCGATCATTGATTTCTCCATGCCATTCATATGAAAATTCAATATGACAGGCTCAAAGCTCGCAGGGAGTGATTGGAGAATTACATCAGAGCCAACTCTTGACTAGGGGAAAATCAAGCTTTTCCAAGCTCTCAATGAGACCAATCATTTTGATCACATGAGGATCCACTGTGTTACCTTCGAGAGCCTACAAGAAAACAATGCCTTAGAGGTGTTGAACCTCTCCGCCTTGCTTGATCCTCAAACATACCCTTGTGCTCACAATTATATTGTAAGCATCCGTGGTCTCATATTGCTTCTGAAGCTCAGAGTTCATGGTTGCAAGCATTAGGCAGTGCACATCGACTGCGTCATTGCAATGCTTATCATAAGCATTCTTTTCAGTTCGAGTAGCATCAGCACTTGGTTCCTTAGGATAGGGATTCTCTAGAATATATTCCTTCTTTTCTTGTTTGAGAACAATTCTCAGATTACGAAACCAGTCAATAAAATTTGAACCATTCAACTTTTCCTTTTCAAGAATAGATCGCAAATTAAAGGTACGTGCAGAAGAAGTAGAGGGTGCCATGATCTACAACAGAAAATATATGCAAAGATTTAGCACTATGTTTATGAAAGATCTTCTATTAATCACTCATGTCAGTGGTTATGTTCGACCAGTCTACGACCTGCTCGTATCACCATACGACATGTCTGGACCTGGTCGTATCACCATACGACCAGTGGTCGAACTTGACTTAACAATAGATAACAAAAGATACTCTCACTATAAACCATGTTTCCCTCAAACAACATATAGTGAGTCCAAGATCTGTAAGTCATTAAGTTCTAGTGAGCTTTGGCATCACTTCTAGAAACCTAGTGATTTAAGGTAGGCAACCTCTTGCCAATCATATCGCATATGACTCTTGTTTGTTGGGTGGCATCTTTATGCCCCGGCTACCAACACCATGCCTCAAAGCCCAAAACTATTTTGATAGCCTTGTCAAGTAAAACCTACACTATGCATGTGGGTGTCCGACACCCACCCTATCTTATTCAGATAGTTAATGGCACCCTAATTTGGTAGACCTGCCAATTAACGATCAAAATCGTGATAGGTGCAGCAATTGGAAAGACATCAATTTTACTTAATTTTTCTTGAGGGATACTATTCTATCATGTCAAAACATCTAATGATAAAACATGTGATGAGAACATCAACCCTAAGGATGCAACCACCACTACTTCGACCCGCTGCACTGCATCCTCTACTTCTGCGAGACTTCCATATTTCCCGGTTGGACCGTCGAGCTTCGTCTACACGCCAGGGTGCTATGTCTACATACCATGGTGCTGCATCTACATGCCATGGTGCTGCGTCACCAATTATTGGCCCACAGGCTATGTAATGTATTGGCCGACGACTTGGCCCATCTAGCGCACGATCCGCCCATCTAGTGACTAGCCCTAGGCACGCATCGCTCACATGGGCACTATTCATGTGTGAACAAGATCGCGAACATACCACGCCCTAGGGTTTCTCCGCCGCTCCTCATATAGCCGCCGCCCTTAGTTTTGCTCGGTTTTTCTTAGATAATATTCGCTGCGCTTTCACCGCTCATCGGTTTGAGGAACCCTAACTTGTGTGCTTCAATTATTATTCGCAATACAGATTGCATCTTCTACTCTCTTGCTTATGTTCTCGATTCGCTTGCAGGAGATAGCCTTCTTGGCGAGGTCAACCGCGTTCAGCACGGTTGATAACCAACGGAGTAGTGGTGTAGTGATTGTGAGGGGATCGATCTGTTCGGATCGGAGCCTTCGGATCAACAACGTCGTGTTCTCCACAATCGACGTATCAGTACCTATCGGAAGATCGGGCCAAACTTACATCAGTTGGTATCAGAGCTTCAGTTGTCCGTTAGGTAATCTCGCTTTTCCCTTTAGTTTCGCATCGCTCATCCTCCTAGAACTCCGAAAATTAGCCCCACAAAAATAATTGTTCGTCGTGTTCTTCCGCTGTCCCATCACCCCATTGAGCCATTGCAATTTTCGTTTCAGCCTTTTGCTTGTTGAATTATTGATTGCATCGTCGTGCTAGTTGCTGGTTTCTAGTCTAATTAGAGTCTAGTGTGTCGTTGTCTAGTTTGCATCGTGTTTCCTTCGTGTAGCTTGTTCTTGTTCTAATTTGTTCTACCACCCGCCGCATGACCCCATCTGCTACCATCCCTTGCCGGGAATCATCACCATCACCACCACCACCCAACCCCGCCGCGCCACCACATCAATCATGCAGAACAACAAAATTCATCCACCAAAGACAACTCCCTACCGCTCTAACCTACAAAATCATTGCTGCGCGCATCCACCAAGACATCTTCCGCCGCAGAGCCACGGCCCTTACCGCAAACCTTCTTGACGCAGCGTGCCGCCACCACCATGCGCTGTGGTAACTCGCCACGGCAAAACCAATTTGATCTCGGGTTGAAAACCGATTGTATCTCGGCTGCATATCTCGGCCTAGCTGGTTTCGGGATCAAGTAGAAAGAAAAAAAAAGATAGAGTTTTGATTTCGGGCCAGAGAGAAAAAAAAAAAAAAATAGAAGAAGGCAAAAGAGAGAGCCCTCTGTTCCGAAAATTGGAAAGTGCATCAAACTTGCACAAAAATCAGTGAAAATTGGTGGAGCCCTTCCTGATATAGCCACCAGCTCCCAGAAAAAAAATTGGGCACGTTTGGCCCACGGGATCAAAAGATATAGCAGTTTGAAGTTGAAACCGAAACAAATTCGAGTCGGTTTCCGACACCCCTTCACTAAAACGGGCATAACTTTTGCATACGAAGTCGGAATTCGACGTTCTTATGCTCGTTTCAAAGCTATCGACGACGCGCATCTGAACATATGACACACAAAGTGCTTGTTACCCTCCAAGACCCCCAAAATCGGCCATCTTTAGCCCCAAAATCGCATCGCAAGTTTTCTGTTTTCTGTTTTTTGTGATTCTTTCGGTCTTGCCTTCGGAATTTGGGGTTAGTCCAGTTGAGAAAGTTGTAGATCTCGTCGAAACCTTTCAAATGAGTATATATAAGCCACATAAAACTTTGCTTGTTCATCGTTTGAGACTAGCTGTTGTATCTGCTCAATCTAGAGGGCCGTCTACGTTGCACATTTTCTCCGTTTTTGTGCTCTACATCGCGTGAACGATCTTGTGCCCTTAGATAGAAGTTTGAGTAGTTGGCTAGCGTCTATCCTAGCACTTGTTGTGAGGCTTTCCATTGCTTACATCAAGTCACATTGATCGTTGTGTGTGCGTACATACACTTCTCTCCATAGGGCGGTGATTCGCTAGCTTTGATTAGGCTAGGATCAGCAACATTGGCTAAGTACTTTGAACAATCTTTCAACTTGCATTAACTGAATTAATTATGGCTAATCCTTTGCTACATATTGTGCCTTCCAAGCTCCACCTACTCTTGATCGTAACAGGTTCCTCTGCAATCGTACTCCACGCCGACACAGTATCACGAACCAGACCACCGCGATACCACCTCTTGTATGCTTTGGTAAGAACACTTGTAAGAGTGTGGTAAGACGCTTGAGAGTGTGTGATTCCACGTCCGTCACCTAGTAGTTGATAGGGATAATACCTTTGTGTTGTCTTTTATTTTCTACTAACCATGGCGGTGAGATGACCGATGAGAAAGAGTGCGTGGTAAAGGGAGAGCTCATGACGCTCTGGATGAGCAAAGCACAACCATTAATGAGGACATCGACAGAAGCTTCAAGCTACTACAACTATATTGCAGCGATCAATCAACAATAGTCTTGCAAATCACTATACGCCTTGAAAGAATGGTGAATCGCCACCTCACAACGGACGCGAGTATGATCAGAATGCAGCCCAAGGTCTTGAGGTGGATGATGATAATGAGAGCCGAAACCGCGACGCCGAGGCTGCCCTTGCTGACCAAGATGCACGCCAACGACACCGCTTTGCATCACAACCGTCACGGTATGGGAGGTAATAATTATTTTCAGACAACAATGCTCGTGTTAATGATGACCCGTTTGCTAAAGTTAAATTTACCATACCATCTTTTGCAGGTGTTTATGATGCTGAAATTTATCTAGATTGGGAGATGACAGTTGAACAAAAATTTAATGCCCATCTAGTTCCTGAAGTGCATAAAGTCAGACAAGCCACTAGTGAATTTAAGGATTTTGCTATCATTTGGTGGAATCAATGAGTTAGTTCTGGCTTAACACCTGATACATGGGATAGATTGAAGGTAGCTATGCGTGCTAGATTTGTTCCTCCTACTTTTAATCATGATATGCGTAAAAAATTGCAGCGCTTAGACCAAGGTAATTAATCTGTCGAGGAATACTATCAAGAACTACAAATAGGCATGCTGCGTTGTAACGTTGTTGAGGATGAGGAGGATAAAATGGCTCATTTTTATGGTGGCTTAAGGCATGAAATTCAGGACATAGTTGATTACAAAGAGTATAATGATATCAATAGGTTGTTCCAACTTGCTTGTTTGGCAGAAAAAGAATTGTAGGGAAGACAACAAAGGACTAGGAGCAACTTTGGAAGTACGTCTACATCGAGACCGACGCCAGGACAAGCCAACACAGCCCCACCTTCTGTTGTTCAGTCTGCTGCCTCCTCCGTGAGTAGGGCGTTCAAAGAAGACCGCCACCACCGCCACGTGCATCCGAGGCAAGTAAATCTACTAGTGTGCGTGCACCAGTAGCAGCTTTTCATCAGTTGCTTCCACGGGTCGCACGACGGGAATTGTGTGCCACCGTTGCAAAGGGATGGGCCACTTCATGAGAGATTGCCCAAGTCAGCGAGCATACATTGCGACAGACGACGGTGGTTATGCAAGTGCTAGTGATGTTGAGGATGAATATCCTCTTGCAGCTAACCTTGCAGGTAATGATGATGATTATGAGACAGATAGCGATGGTGATGAAATTTTAGGTGCCGCTGCTACTAAGAATTATAGAACCTTAATTGTGCAACGAGTATTGAGCACTCAAATGGATCAAGCGGAGAAGCTACAACGCCATAATTTGTTTCAGATGTTCCTCATCGTCAAGGATCGCCGTGTCCGTGTTATAATTGATGGCGAAGTCAGAATAACTTGGTGAATTCAGATTTGGTCAAGAAGCTTGGCTTGACCACACGTGCGCATCCTCACCCGTACCACATTCAGTGGTTCAACAACAGCGGTAAGGTGAAGATAATACAATCTGCGAGAGTGCATTTTTCCATTGGTTCCTATCATGATGTTGCTAATTTTGACGTAGTGCCTATGCAAGCCTGCTCACTTTTATTAGGACGTCCATGGGAATTTGATACTGATGCAACTCATCATGGTAGAAGTAATAAGTACTCTCTTATGCACAAAGGAAAGAAACTAACTTTGCTACCTTTCACACCTGCTGAAATTGTGCAATGTGATAAAGAGATAGCTGCAAATGAGATGAAAGAACGTGAACAGGAATCTGAAAATCAGCAAGTAGTAAAGAACAATTTCCCACCTAAGAAAGAGAAGTTGGCACCTAGTTCTAGTAATGAGGGAATTAAATTAAAAGGTTGTGTCATGTTTACAACCAAACCTATTCTTGCTGAAAATTTTGATAATGATATGCCATGCGACGCTTTGAAATGCAAAGATGCTTTATTTTCTCTTGATAATACATCTAGCTCTTTGTCGTCTGCTGTCACTAACCTTTTGCAGGAAAGTGATGATTTGGAGACAACGATTGAGTCGAGAACGACTCAAATTCAAGAAAGGGAGGATGATAAGGACATCAACCCTAAGGATGCAACCACCACTACTTCGACCCGCTGCACTGCATCCTCTACTTCTGCGAGACTTCCATATTTCCCGGTTGGACCGTCGAGCTTCGTCTACACGCCATGGTGCTATGTCTACATACCATGGTGCTGCATCTACATGCCATGGTGCTGCATCACCAATTATTGGCCCATGGGCTATGTAATGTATTGACCGACGAATTGGCCCATCTAGCGGACGATCTGGCCCATCTAGTGACTAGCCCCTAGGTCCAGATCAGCCACGCAGCACTATTCACATGTGAACAAAGACCATGATAAGTACCCACGCCTCTAGGGTTTCTCTCCCTAGCCGCCTCCTCATATAGGAGCCGCGCCCTTTAGTTTTGCTTGGTTTTTCTTAGATAATATTCTTCTTTGCAGCTGCTCATCGGTTTGAGGAACCCCAACTTGTGTGCTTCAATTATTATTCGCAATATAGATTGCATCTTCTACTCTTACTTGTGTTCTCGATTCCTTGCAGAGATAGCCTTCTTGGCGCAGGTCAACCGTTCTCGCACGGCTGATAACCAACTGAGCGATGGTGTAGTGATTGCGAGGATCAATCTATTCGGCCTGAGCCTTCTGATCATCAACGCCGTGTTCTCCACAATCGACGATCGCACTCATCTAAGATCGCCACACTTACATCAACATGATTAAATAGCATGACAGAATAAACACAAACATTCACAGATAATCAAATTGGACTGTGATTTAGTATGGCCCTCAACATGTCGATCTCCATCAGCATGCTTCTTGTTCTCTGACCATCATGCTAGAAGTCTCCGGCCGCATTTATCTACTAAGCATTTACTCCTAAACGCTAGTAAAGAATTACATTGGATAATTTCAAGCATCACATGTCGGTACGCAGGCCGTTATACAATAATATGTAGCTCGATGGCTATCTCACAGCATGACATGAAGGCCATGAAAATCCATTCATGCATCACATACACAATGGACCATACTATTCACATTAAACCCTGTAAAAACAAGTTATGCATAGAATCTAATTCTATCGGGCAATATGAACACATACTATCTATAACGCACGGTACGAAAAACCCATCACGGCGGCATACTCCGATGGCGGAACTTCGACCGGTAGGAGTATCATGCAAGATAGTCGAACAACAAGTCGAGTAAATCATATGGTACTCTTAATTTGTGCCTCCTCGAAAAACCCATCTACTATCGCTGAACAAAGATCGATCCTATCGACCAGTGCCTAGATCGTTTCATCCATATGAACCAATCTAGGTTATCGCATCAAACCAAGAATGATCCAATCTACTATCGCCACATATCCAAAGATATGCAACCGATCTAGATCAAAACTATGCAAGATGGCTCGATACCACCAAGGGATACGCGTAGGCTACGCTAGCAACAATTCAAAATTTCTACCATATAAACCAGATGCTGGCAAGATAGATGATCACGCATCATTACCACCGCACGCCGCAGCGGCGGCGGAAGTAGAGTCGGAGCATCCTAGTCCGACGATGAACGCGCCGATGTAGTGCTCGAGATTATCGCCCAACGCCCCGTAGTCAATCGCTCTCCAACAGCCTCCGCAATTCCTGTGAAGATCGCGATCGCCTCGCCAAGAATAAATGATCGCAGCAGCTCTACGGTATCCACACGCCCAAAGAAGGAACAACCGCACGCCGTGTGCTAGCACCAAGTCGCACGGAAGGTTCTCTCAAGAAGATGGCGCTAGGGTTTCGTGGAAAACAACTCACGGTTCTCCCACTCTCTTAGCCTCAAGCATCTCCTTATATATAGTGCCCCGTGTCGGATCCTATTCGAACATGTTTGACTTAATCGTATTCGCATCGTTTGTTCCATCCCATTAAGTGTGTGACCGTTAGGTTTATCTCAGAATCGTTGTGACTGAAACCATTTCCGACCACGAGTCGTAGCGGTCCCTAGCAGACATAACGATTCCCGAATACACACAATTTATATCGATTTAACCTTAATACAATATGATCTACGATTAGGTCCTCATCACTTACGACTGTGTCCTATCTTTATACGAGAAGTTCGACTTGTCATGACCAGCTCAGAACTCCTCACGACTGTGTTTCACCACTTTGTGATTTCGCTCGATCGGTCTACGACTTGCTCGTATCACCATACGACTTGTCCGATCCGATCGAACTAAGCGAATTTACTCTAGTATTCTCCTTTGCCTCACGATATCCGGTTTGAACTCCGAGATAATGTGTCATCCATGGACTGCTCAATACCTTCTCGATCGAGTTGTTTGATAACCTTATGTGGTCGAACACTTCGACTACTAGTAGCATGGCCATGCATGTAATGTTCCCAAATTTTGAAGAAATTAAAATTTATGTATTTTGTGGATTTTCTCGAATTTTCTAAGTTTTTCCTTAATCATTTAAAGCTAATCAAATTTATGTGCAAAATATATTACCACAAAATAGCTGAAATATTTTATTTAAGTCCTAAATGCTCCAGAGAATTTAGTGAATTTTCTCAAATTTTGGACTTAAATTGCTATATTCTAAAGCCAAATTGAATTATCGATATTTAATTAAATCGGAAATCAAAAGAAATCACAAAAGCGATTGTGCAGGCCAAAACCCACTCGGCCTGCACCATTTCCCATGCGCGCGCCCGCATCATGCGCTCGCCTCTCCTCTCTCTCTCCACCGACACCCACCCACCGCCTCTCTCTCTCTCACTCTCGCGCACCACTTGAACTATCGACCGCTGGATCTAAATCCAACGGCGTAACTCAATAAAACATTCTGACTACTCAACAACCCCAACGACCGGTGACCGTTAGATCTAAATCCAATGGCTCGCCCAAGATCTAACACTTAAACACACCCCTTCATCTATTTCAACCATTGATCAAGATCCAACGGTGTGCTCTAAGCTTAACTTACCGATTCTATCTCCGCCGTCGCCGCCCATCGTTGATTAAAATCGTCGATCCGGCCATCCTTTCCTTTCTTCCTCCTTCCTCTTTCCTTCTTTTTCCCGCGATCCGCCATTGATGCCAAATTCGAGACCTTCCATAACCGGCGCAATCGATCGCAAGTCCGTGATATCGTGCGCATTAAAATCCTTGATCTCTCCGCCCGACACGCCCTTTCCTTCCTTCTTCGCCGTGAATCCCGAATCTCTCCGCGACGTCCGCGGACCTTCTTGAGCTCCACGGCAGCTCGGCCACGCCCGCCTTATAAATAGGTGCTCGGGACCGCATTGACCCCACACCTCACCGCCGCCATCCACATAGCTCCTCGCCGCCGTAGCGCCCGAATTCGAAGATCTTCGCCGGTGAAGCCTGCGCGTTCTTCCTCGCTCGCGCGCCACCGCTCCTTCGTCCCGCCGTCGGCACCAACGTCATCGCCTCACCGTGCGCGGCCGCCGCCGTCTATTCACTTCACCAAGAACCTCGGGATCGTCTTCCTCGCCGACGACCGCCGCCGCCGCCAAAAGCCGCCGCCGACGACCTTCCGCCACGCTCGCGCCGCTTTGGTAACCCCGAGATCGCACGAACCTCCTCTCTCGTTGCACCCATCACCGCCGCCGCGCCTGCATCAGAGTGCCGGCGACCATCGGCCACCGTGGCGCCACCGTCGGCCGTCTTTGGCGTGGCGACCACCTCGGTGCCACCGGTGCCACATCATCGCCATCATCGCCACCTCACCAAAACGCTATGTGGCGCTGCGTGTCGCGCCGGCGCTGCGTGGCGGGTCCACCGCGCCGACCCACACGCGGCTCGGTGGAATAAGTCCACCATGAGCCGAGTCGTGACACGTGGGCCCCGCCGTCGAAGAAGTCTTTTAATTCTTTAATTTCCGGAAATTCATCACAAGCGCTACTGCGCAATAAATAGAATTTCCTTTAGAAAAATAATTCGAGAATTCAATTAAATTCCAGTTTTGTATTAAACTTCTAAAATTCATAACTTTTGCATAAGAACTCCAAATTGGGTGGTTCAAATTGCAAAATTTGTGTAAATTCATAATCTAGCTAACTAAACCAAAATATTTCAATTTGGAGTTAATTTGATTTGTCTTTTGAATTTATTTGAATTTGAGTTGATTTTGTCGTAATTTCACGTATAGACCTCGGCGACTCAGGAGAGTTAGATCCTTCCGACGATTTAGAATATCAAGACTTCAACGAAGGCAAGTTACACTATTGATCATATTGCTCCAGTATTTTAAATTATTTAATTCTGCTTTAAATTACTATCGCATGCATATGTTTATATATTGGTTAAAATGTCCTGCTTATATATAGTTACTCCAATCTCCATTGTATGGCCAATTTGATTTTTGAATATGAATACCATGACACCCTTAGGCAAAGTTATATTAAAATTTGACATATGCTTAGCCATGCTTAGACCACTTTTATTTGGGAAGGTTTAGCCAAATCCTTTGTAATTTGATTTTAAATTGTTTCGGTGGTATTGTTTTACCACGGAAGGTTTTTATGAGTTTTTCACTCTAAATAAAATAAAATAGGTTTGGACTTGGGCGTGATGGAAGTATGGTGGGTGCGAGTTCATGCACGGCCTAATCTGTTAGGATTACGGCCCATGGGTTTATTTAAATGGAAAGTCGCCAAGCCGATTAAGGACCGTCTTTGAGCGTATTTTGCTACGCCTTACCGCACTCACCACATGTCCGAATGGGACAGATTTGGCTAAATAATCTGTGGTATCTTAGTGATATTTATGCTATGTTGTATGTGTGGGTGTTGGTTAGACATTAGTCCCACCGCGCAAGAGGGGCTTCCTGAGGATGGTTAGTCCAATGGTAGTGAAACCTTAGCGGGCATAAATACATTAAGATACCGCTTGTAACGGCCTCATGATAATTGCTTAGTCACACGCTTGAGCGTGCATTGGCCACATTAAAAGCATATTATCTCGTGTGGGTAAAGTCGCATAAACTCGCAGAGTAGAAACTATTCGAATAGCCGCGTCCGCGGTCATGGACATGCTAGCAAAGCCACTCTAAGTTAGACTTGTTTTTGGTTTATAAAATGATTTCCACAGATGTTTGTAGGATGGTTAATCCTATGGTAAAATGGGGCGGTTAGCCAAGTGTTAGGAGGGTATCCTTCACTATTCATTTAATGGAGGTTATCCACTATTCATTGTCATCTTAATCACTGATTTCAAGTATGCTATTAAAATTGGCCTTAGAAAACTATTAATGGTATTTAATCTGAAAAAGCTGTTTATGCAAAACAACCCTGCCATTATCCTTTGTTTACCCTATGCATGCATTAATCTTCAATATTGGGTGTAACTTGCAAGCACGGTAGTTGTGCTTACTCTTGCTGAATAATCTTTATTCAGGAGAAGACCTCTATCAGGACGGTGAGGACCCGGGCGAATAGGTTACGCCCCGCACGATTGCTCGTGGCAAGTCGTGTGGCCTACTACTACTTTTTCCGCCGTTATTTCTTTTCATTTGGCCTCGTGCCCGCTTGTAATAAAACTCGAGATAATATTAATAAAGAGCGTGATATGATTTTGCTATCACTTTTGATGACCGGTACACTGAAATCCTGACTAGTGTATAGACACAGAGAATTCGGGATCCTTCGTTCCCGGGTTCGACAAAAGTGGTATCAGAGCCATATCGACTGTAGGTCGTGGCCCCACAAATGTCCTAAGGACTTATTTTCAAAAACTAAAACTATTTTGAGTCTATCCAGAGTCATCTCTCAACCCTTCTCTTCAAAATGGTTACTGACTCATCTATTCCTCAAAATTGTAGATGGCCGAGGTACCGGACGCTATCTCTCACGGAGTCATTGCCGGACACTGGGCTGAACTTCTCTGGGAAGTGATGCAGCACTTGGACTACAAGAAGAGGCCAACGTTCCAGGGCTATCGGTACAAGGTGGGAGAACGACACCTCTGGAGGGTGGAAGTACTGATTTACTCGACCGCCGCGAACACGGCCTTCCATACCTTCCACGCTCCGATCGACGCGCGACACCTTCGCGGATGGTATTCAAGATGCAGCAAGAGAAGCGGTTCGTCGACTCCACCACGCCTACGCATCGCTACCTCAATGGCACCGGTTTCACTATTACCCGATGCATCCGCCGACCGACTCGGCGGCGCCTTCCGCACCACCAGGAAGAAGATTCCCGGTGCCGACGCACTGTGGACTTAACGAAGGCCCGGACTACGCCTACGGAATACTCGAAGACTACGCATCGCCAAGACGGCTTGGAATACGCAGGTAAGGATCAAGGCATTGGAGCGTAATCGCTAGCTACAAGGTCAAGCGAGGGTAGCTCCAATGAGATAGACTATACCCCAGCACTTATAGATGCTTCATTAGTCCAGACGTTAGTCGCGAATTATGAGCTATCAATTACCCTTGTGATAGCCATAATCCATTAATAAAATAAATGAATAAAAGAACTATTTTGAAAAGTTGGTTCTTTGTTGTGTGTTTATTGGTTCTTGGGCTATTTTAGATTTATCCCCCTTAGAGTCTCTACCATCTTATCTAAATCCTTGGAGGATCCCGCAGATGGTGACCACCGCAGAACGGCAGAACGGCAGCGGCGCGCCAAGGTCAAGGAAACGATCAGGCGGATCATCAGAATAACCACATTCCGCAGCCACCACCACCGCCGGCAGAAGGACCCGATTGGCGCCAGATGATGGCCAATCAAACTCATCTGATTGACCTTCTCGCCCAATCTCTGCAAAATGTGCAGAATGCTCAAGCGCCATCAGAGCAAAGCGCAGCCCGCTCCACCTCGCAAAGATAATCAAAGGCCGACTATGTCGAGTTTATGAGGATGCGCCCGCCGACGTTCGAAAGCAAGATCGAACCAATGGACGCCGACGATCGCTTCGGGCTATTGGAAAGAAATTGACATCGCCGCGCTCGATCGTGAGAGGTTCTGCTTGCCTCTCACCACCGACCGCCCCGCATCGTAATGGTGGGACACCATCGCATCGCACATAATGATGCTCGACCCATCACATGGGCCGACTTCGCAAGCTTTCCGTCATGCACACATCCCGCAGGATGATGACACTAAAGAAGAAGGAGTTCCACGATCGCGCCAAGGCAACCGAACGGTGAATGAGTATCTCCACCGCTTCAACCAACTTGCTCGCTACGCCCGGTAGCCGACGAGCCGTGAGATGAGGACAGACAGAAAGGTTCTGGAAGGCCTAAACGATGATATTTCGTCCCAACTTATCTCTCGTAATTTCACCGACTTTCGCAGCTTGGTGGATAAAGCTATCGTGCAGAAGCCAAACACGCAGAATGGAGAACCGCAAACGGAGGATGGCCGCCAAAGGTTCAACGCGGAGGTCTACCCAAACCTCGCTTCACTACACAAAGAGCCACAACAACGTGGGAAGTTCCAATCTTCCACGCCTCGTACCGGCACCGCCACGCGCCCAACTCCTCCAACTTCCGTAGCACTTCGTCGGAGGGCGCCACCAAGCACTCTACCTCCTCGACTTAGGAGTAACGTGCTTCCATCGCAGACGCAGACGGGCATTACGCCAATAAATGCCCAAAGAAGCGCAAGGTTTGGCACCAACAAGGCCAACCTCGGGAGTTGCAACTCACCGCGCACTAACCGACCCGCAGCGAGTTCACCAAGGGCGGGTGAACCATGTCACCGCCGAGGAGGCTCGAGCAAATACCAATGTTGTTCTTAGTACGCCTCGTTAATTCAAGACCAAAGATCTATCTTATTTGATTCCGAGCTTCACATTCTTTCGTGTCAAATAAGTTTGTGGGAAAATATGGGTTATCTCAGATCCTCCTTAGCTACCCCCATGATAATTCATTCCCTGCTCTAAATGAGAACCAAGTCCTTTGCCCAAATCTTACCCTTGAGATATCCGAGTATCCTTTCTAGCAGATCTCGATAGTGTTACACTCCCAAGGCCCGGATGTAATACTTGGAATGGATCACAGCCAAAAATCACGGTCAAATAGATCAGTGCTAATAGATCCATCACCCTCACAAATGAGCAAGGCCTATCTGTTGAATTCAAACCCAAGACTCGTCTGAGGAAGTTCCATACTCACCACTTGAAGGAAGTGAAACTTGAAGACATACCCGTAGCACGAGAGTATCCCGCGCTTTTCCAGATGATCCGCCTGTATGCCACCGGATAGGGACATCATGTTCCTAATTGATCTAGTCCCCTGACAGCCCGATCTCAAAAGGCCTTACAGAATGCCCGCAACGAAAGTTAGCGTAATCAAGAAACAAATTGAAGAATCTGCGAGAAAGGGTACATTCGACCCAGCCCTCACCATGGGGAGCCCATCTTCGCTTGTCAAGAAGAAAGACAATAGTATGAGAATGTGCGTTGATTACGATCACTCAACGAAGTAACAATAAAGAACAAATACCCTGCTCGGAATTGATGATCTGCTCGATCACCGGCGAAGAAAGCGTCTTCTCAAGATTGATCGAGATCCGTTATCACCAATCAAGATCGAGGCATCGAAGATATTCCAAAGACCGCCTTCACCACCGGATATGGATCAGATGAATTTACTGAATGTCCTTCTGACTAACCAATGCCCCGCCTAATTCATGAATATGATGAACAAGGTGTTCATGGAATTCTGGATAAGTTCGTGGTCGTCTTTATTGACGATATCCTCATCTATTCGAAGGACGGCAGAGCATGAAGAGCATCTCCGAATGATCCTAGACAAGCTCAGGGAGCACCGACTTTATGCTAAATTCAGCAAGAGTGAATTCTGGCTAAGTCAAGTTGCATTCCTTGGACACATTGTATCCGCAGGAGGAATTGCAGTAGACCCTGCCAAGGTGGAGGCAATAATGGACCGAAACAACCCGATCACCACCGAGGTGAGAAGTTTCTTGATTTGCAGCTATTATCGCCGGTTCATCGAAGGTTTCGAGGTCGCCAAACCCATGACTCAACTTCAAGAAAGAAAAGAAGTTTGAATGGTCAAGCGCTGTGAAGAAAGTTTCCAAGAACTAAAAAGAGGCTAGTCTCAAGATCGTGTTAATATTAATGACATCCGCAAGGATTTTGAGATATTTTGTGACGCTTCCCGCCAAGGCCTCGGATGTGTACTGATGCAGGAAGGCAAAGTTGTAGCTTATGCATCCCGGCAGTTGAGGCCGCACGAAGGGAATTACCCGACTCATGATCTGGAGTTAGCAACAATTGTGCATGCTCAAAATCGGCGGCATTACCTCATTGGTAACCACGTGAGATTTTCACGGACCATAAAAGCTCAAGTACATATTCACGCAATCAGAACTCAATCTCCGACAGAGGAGATGGTTGGAGTTGATAAAGGACTACGATCTCTAATCCATTATCATCCGGGCAAAGCCAACGTAGTAGCGATGCCTTGAGCGAGAAGGCATATTGCAACACCATCGTGGTGCGAAGAAAATCACCAGAGTTGTATGAAGAGTCAAGCACCTAACTGAGATTGTCAATCATGGTTGCGTAAATGCTTTGGAAGTTCAACCGACTCTTCAGTGGTCGATCGAACAAAATCGAATAAGATGAAGACATCCAAGAAATCAAGAAGAATATGAGAAGAGGCAAAGCTCCGTGCTTCTCCGAGGATGAACAAGGGGCAGGTGTGGTTCGAGACCGCATCTGTGTGCCCAACCAACGGTAGGAGATAAAGAGGCGATTCTGAAAGAAGCTCATGAGTCGCCATACTCCATTCATCCCAGTAGCACCAAAATGTACCAGACTTAAAAGAGAAGTATTGGTGGGTCAAGATGAAGCGTGAAATTGCGACGACTTCGCTCGTTGTGACGCTCGCCAAAGGGTTAAGGCACAACACCAAAGACCCACTGCATTGCGACCATTACCAATTCCCGAGTGGAAGTGGGAAGAGGTTGGTATGGACTTCATCACCGGACTCCCCAGGACCCAATCGGGATATGACTCCATCTGGGTAGTAATTGACCGGTTAACTAAAGTGGCTCACTTTATCCTGTCAAGACCACCTACCAGAGTAGCAAGCTAGCAGAGTTGTACATGGCCAAAATCGTTTGCTTGCATGGGGTACCCAAGAAGATTGTGTCTGATAGAGGTTCTCGCCACCTCTCTGCTCGAAAAGTCCGCATGAAGCCTTGGGAACTGGACTCAATTTCGATGCGGTGTATCATCCCTGCATCGATGGTCAAACAGAACGCACCAACCAAGTTCTTGAAGACATGCTTCGAACCTGTGCCTTAGACTTCGGAAAGGGTTGGGATAAGGATCTGCCATATGCCGAGTTCTCATACAATAATAGCTACCAAGCCAGTTTGCAGATGGCTCCATTTGAAGCTCTGTATGGCAGGAAATGCCGGACCCCGCTCCTTTGGGATCAGGTGGGAGCGCCAACTCCTCGGACTGAGTTGATCAAAGAAGTCAAAGTAAAGTAAAAACTATTCGGAGCGTCACAGTAGCCCAATCCGACAAAAGAGTTATGCCGATAACCGTCGAGGGAATTGAACTTTGAGGTAGGAGATGTTGTCTATCTCCGAGTTACTCCACTCAGAGGTGTGAGGAGATTCCAGACAAAAGGTAAACTCGCACCCAGGTATATTGGGCCATACAAGATTTTGGCAAAGCGTGGAGAGGTAGCTTATCGCCTAAATTGCCAAACCCCACAAGAAGTACATAATGTCTTTCACGTATCGCAATTAAAGAAATGTCTGCGAGAACCGGAAGACCATACCTTTCTGGAAAGCTTCGACCTTCAAGAAGATCTCACCTACGTGGAGCGACCAATTAAAATTCTGGATGTCGCAGAGCGTGTTACCGAAGCAGAATCATCAGATCGTACAAGGTACAATGGAGTCATCATCCAGAAAGTGAAGCTACATGGGAGAATGAAGACGAACTCAAGGCCAACTACCCTGATCTTTTGTTAATTCAAGCTGAATCTCGGGGTCGAGATTCCCTTTAAGGGGGGTAGGTTTGTAACAACCCAAATTTTGAAGAAATTAAAATTTATGCATTTTGTGGATTTTCTGGAATTTTCAGAAGTTTTTCCTTAATCATTTAAAGCTAATCAAATTTATGTGCAAAATATATTACCACAAAATAGTGAAATATTTTATTTAAGTCCTAAATGCTCCAGAATTTCTGGAATTTTCTCAATTTTGGACTTAAATTGCTATATTCTAAAGCCAAATTGAATTATCGATTTAATTAAATCGAAATCAAAAGAAATTACAAAAACAATGTCCAGGCCAAAACCCACTCGGCCCAAACCATTTCCAGCATGCGCCGCCCGCTCACCGCGCCGCTCCTCTCTCGATCGCCTCTCACCCACATGTCCCACCTCCCTCTCTCCCACTCACCACTTGAACTTGTCACCGCTTCTGATCTAAATCCAACGCCGTAACATAATGGAGCATTCGACGACTCAACATCCCCAACCACCGGCGACCGTTAGATCTAAATCCAACGGCTACGCCCAAACCCAACTTACCATTTCGCTCGCTTCTAATCTCGGTCCATTGATCAAGATCCAACGGCCGCTAGCTCAAGCTTAACGCCGCACATTCTATCTCCGCCGTCCGATCAAAATCTGACGCTCTCGTCGTCGTCTCCCTTTCCTTTCTTCCTCCTCCTCTTTCCTTCTTCGCCGCGATCCCGCCATTGATGCCAAATTGGAGACCTTCCATACTGAGCGCAATCCCGATCTAAAGTCCGTAATATCGCGCGCATCAAAATCCACGATCTTCTCCACCCGACACGGCCCTTTCCTTCCTTCTTCTCGCCGTGAATCCCGATTCGCTCCGCGACGTCGCACGGACCTTCTTGAGCTCCACGGCAACTCGCCACGCGCGCGCTTATAAATAGGTGCTCGGGACCGCATTGACCCCACACCTCACCGCCGCCATCCACATAGCTCCTCCGTCGCCGTGGCGCCCGATTCGAAGATCTTCGCCGGTGAAGCCTCGCGTTCTTCCCGCTTCGGCGCCACCGGCTCTTCGCCCCGCCGCCGGCACCAACGTCATCGCCTCACCCGCGCGGCCGCCGCTATTCACTTCACCGGAGAACCTCGATCGTCTTCCTCGCCGACGACCGCGCCGCCGCCGCCAAAAGCCGCCGCCGGCGACCTTCCGCCACGCTCCGCCACCGCTTTGGTAACCCCGAGATCGCACGAACCTCCTCTCTGCTGCACCCATCACCGCCGCCGCCGGTACAGCGTGCCGGCGACCATCGGTCACCGTCGCCACCGTCGGGCCGTCCGGCGTGGCGACCACCTCGGTGCCACCGGTGCCACATCATCGCCATCTGGCGCCACCTCACCAAAACGCTTATGTGGCGCTGCGTGTCGCGCGTGTCGGCGCTGCGTGGTGGTCCACGCCGTCTCAAGCGGCGGCTCGGTGGAATAAGTCCACCGTGAGCCGTGTCTGTGACACGTGGGGCGCGCTTGTCAGAGAAGTCTTTTAATTCTTTAATTCCTGGAAAATTCATCATCGTCGACTGCGCAATAAATAGAATTTCCTTTAGAAAATAATTCAGAGAATTCAATTAAATTCAGTTTTGTATTAAACTTCTAAAATTCATAACTTTTGCATAAGAACTCCAAATTGGGTGGTTCAAATTGCAAAATTTGTGTAAATTCATAATCTAGCTAACTAAACCAAAATATTTCAATTTGGAGTTAATTTGATTTGTCTTTTTGAATTTATTTGAATTTGAGTTGATTTTGTCGTAATTTCACGTATAGACCTCGACGACTCCGGAGAGTTAGATCCTTCCGACGATTTAGAATATCAAGACTTCAACGAAGGCAAGTTACACTATTGATCATATTGCTCTGTATTTTAAATTATTTAATTCCTGTTTTAAATTACTATCGCATGCATATGTTTATATATTGGTTAAAATGTCCTGTTTATATATAGTTACTCCAATCTCCATTGTATGGCCAATTTGATTTTTGAATATGAATACCATGACACCCTTAGGCAAAGTTATATTAAAATTTGACATATGCTTAGCCATGCTTAGACCACTTTTATTTGGGAAGGTTTAGCCAAATCCTTTGCAATTTGATTTTAAATTGTTTCTGGTATTGTTTTACCACTAAGGCTTTTATGAGTTTTTCACTCTAAATAAAATAAAATGGGTTTGGACTTGGGCGTGATGGAAGTATGGTGGAGTGCAGGTTCATGCACGGCCTAACTGTTAGGATTACGACCCATGGGTTTATTTAAATGGAAAGTCGCCCAAGTCGATTAAGGACCGGTCTTTGGCGTATTTTGCTACGCCTTACCGTACCACCACATGTCCGAATGGGACAGATTTGGCTAAATAATCTGTGGTATCTTAGTGATATTTATGCTATGTTGTATGTGTGGGTGTTGGTTAGACATTAGTCCCACCAAGCAGCAAGAGGGGCTTAGGAGGATGGTGATCCAATGGTAGTGAAACCTTAGCGGGCATAAATACATTAAGATATTTGCTTGTAACGGCCTCATGATAATTGCTTAGTCACACGCCTTCGAAGCGTGCATTGGCCACATTAAAAGCATATTATCTCGTGTGGGTAAAGCTGCACAAACTCTGCAGAGTAGAAACTATTCGAATAGTCGCGTCATGATCATGGACATGCTAGCAAAGCCACTCTAAGTTAGACTTGTTTTGGTTTATAAAATGATTTCCACGGATGTTTGTAGGATGGTTAATCCTATGGTAAAATGGGCAAGTTAGCCAAGTGTTAGGAGGGTATCCTTCACTATTCATTTAATGGAGGTTATCCACTATTCATTGTCATCTTAATCACTGATTTCAAGTATGCTATTAAAATTGGCCTTAGAAAACTATTAATGGTATTTAATCGAAAAAGTCATTTATGCAAAACAACCACTGCCATTATCCTTTGTTTACCCTATGCATGCATTAATCTTCAATATTGGGTGTAACTTGCAAGCACACAGTAGTTGTGCTTACTCTTCTTGAATAATCTTTATTCAGAGAAGACCTCTATCGTGACGGTGAGGACACGATTTAATAGGCTCGCCCCAGCACGATTGCTCGTGGCAAGTCGTGTGGCCTACTACTACTTTTTCCGCCGTTATTTCTTTTCATTTGGCCTCGTGCCCATTGTAATAAAACTCGAGATAATATTAATAAAGAGCGTGATATGATTTTGCTATCACTTTTGATGACCGTGTACACCGGAAATCTGGACTAGTGTATAAACACAGAGAATTCGGGATCCTTCGCTCCGGGTTCGACAACGTGTTCCATTCATCATCGGTAGATAATATACCTTGGAATCGTTCTTACCTTCTACGAGTAGCTTCTCTGGTGGAGCTTGGCTTGGGCCGTCGTCCACCAGGTACCCATTATGTAACCTCTGGAATCTCTCGACCCGGTAGTCGTCGCACCTCAAAGGTTACGACCATGAAGGCGTATGGTCTTTTATATATTAAAGATAATATATAGAGGTTTTAATCCTCGTCGGCTAGCCCCTAACTTTAAATGAATAGGTCGTGTGAACACCTTTCTTCCGATGAAATCGTATCGGGATGACGCTTATTAAATACAAAGGCATTTGAAGCGGTTTGTATTCACTTTAAAGTTGAGAACTTTGTCTTGGGATTTGAAGAGTTTCGTGTCCGTTGGACTTTTGAGTAACTCCTTATTACGGTTTAGGATTTGAAGCTTATAAAACCCTTTGTAAACTTAGGGTTTTCACTTCCTCCTTTCTTTTCTCATCTTAGAGTAAAAACTACCTCCGACCTCCTTTGCTTTTCTCACCCAAAAGAACCTAACCATGTGGACCAAATCACCAATCAGTCTGGTTTCGACTTAGGTGAGAAAAAGTTGGAGAATCTGGAGAAGATCGGGATGCTCCCGACAAGGATGTGATTTCTTGGAGATCAGTGTTTGGGGAACATTCCCAGCGATGAAGATGGAGAAATTCATGTTTTTCTCGCATATATCGAATCACGGATTTGGCTCCAATTCACTCCTTCCTTCCTTAAGTTTTGGAGTATTATGGAGTTGAATTGGTGAATCGCTCCCAATGCCATCGCCAATCTCGATATTTTTATCTATCTCTGCGAAGCGTGCTGGGGATTCCAGCGGATCTGGATCTATTCGGTACTACTACGAGGATGACAAAGTCCCAAAGCGATTGGGGCGCCCGGAGAGTGCACCTTGCGTCTCCATGATGGAAAAGGCGATGAGTACATTTTTATGTACTCAAAATCTTCGTGGTCGTCGTGGAAGAAGAGTTGGTTCTATATGAAGATCACGAAGAAAGACACTTTATTATTACGTAGAAGGCGGTCGAGAATCGAGATGGCGCTCCTCTACAGAGAAAGAGGAAATGTAGGGAATGGGCTGAGCAATCAAGCTTCTTAGTGTCAAGGTCTAACATCTTGGCATGTGGTGAAGGATTTTCCACGCACGGTTAGCCCTTTGAAGGCACGAACACATAAGATGCTCGGTACATTGGTCGTGATGATCGACCGGAGATTCTAAAAATGGTAAGCCATTAACGATTCCGACCAGTTTTCCTATCTTAGTTAATTATTTCCGATCCTTAAATTTTCATCTTACCTTCTGACTCTATCTTGATGAGATTAGAAGCGGGATCAAGATGATCTGCACAGGAGAGCTCAAGGCGACAAGGCTAGTTTTCCTCGGATCTTAGCGGCTATTTCACTAAGAAAGGATTGAAAGACTTAAGGTAAAAATATCAACTAGCTGTCTTATTGGCGTACATATTATTTTTGATCGGTATACCATAAATCCTCTTTGATGTGTGTCGGTTGGGTTGAGAATCAACAAGGTCACCGAAAGATGTGAGCCAATTGATGATCCGATCTCCCTTCGACCACACAGGTTGTAAGCCTTCGGTGGTAGGTAATCAACACAAATAATATTTTAGATAAATTATGTTTATCACCTAACTATCTTTGATGATGAATTTAGGCGGTCGTCGTACCTTCCAAAAGGTCATCGAGAACCCTCCGATGCCTCATCGAGGCCTTGTTGTGGAGGTAGGCGAATCTACATCTTGACCGACGATCGGGGACCTCGACCAAATGGTCGCGGATATCGCTTCGATTTCCGATCGGTGGATGTGCAAGATCTAGTCAACCCTACCGGTTTAGAATCAAGAAATCGGTTGATAAGAAGAGGAAGGCGGGCGCAACGAACTTCACTTCGATGCGCTACAAGGGTAAATTCGGAAAAACAACAAGGTATATATATATATAATGAAGAGGTCGTATTTATACATACCTTGGATCTTCCTTACCTTCTCTCTCGTTTTAGATCTTCCGGTGTTCGATCGTGTCAGGCAGAGCACCCCTCGGAAAAAGTTCACGAGGTAGAGGTGGTCGTGGAGGCTCTGACGAGGATACTCCTAAAGAAAAACTACAGAGGATGAAGTAGCAAAAGAAGCCCCCGAAAGTTTGACATCTGCTCGGGATCCTCTAGTAATCCTTACTCCTTCTCGGAGGTAGTCATCCCTGAGACCCTCAACAAGTTCCACCTCCTCCAGAAATACTTCTCGAGTTAACAAATTCTCTTTTTCTCCCGATTTATCGAGGATAAGGAACTTGATGAAGCACGGGAAAGATATCGGACCATCAAGCCAAGATTGGTCGGATACAATCTTCTCGAATATAATGATATGGCAATTCGGGTAAGTGTTCTCGACCATCCTTACAACTCTTTCTTTTGCAGTTTATTTGAAAGCTTGCTAAAGAAAGGAATTTTTGTTTTGTAGCATTTGGTGAAAACTATCTTTGTGATCGGAGGGACCCAAATGAATAAAAACTTTGGAGCAAAAACACTCCGTCCGAGAAGTAAGTACATTTATCTTTTTGATCTCCTAAGGTTTATTATCTTGATTCTCCTTATAGATTATCCTTCTTTTTCTATCATATTTGATAGATTTAGAGAAAATTAAAGAAGAGATCAAGGCCAAGGAAGCCCTAATAATAAAGGCGAGGGAAGAAAATCGGAGTAAAGACCTCGATCAAGCATGCGATGACCGAGCAAAAAGAGGTTTCGACTCTTGTGAGAAGAAAATCAAAGGTAGCTGATCGGAGACCTAACGATATTCCATAACTCCAATTGTAAAGAGTACATTAATTTTGTTTATCTACTCATGCGTAAAAAGCGTAGCACTTGAGCGAGCGGAGAAGACCCTCGATTTTGAGCGTGGCCAAAGGAAGCTTTTGTATTTGGCCTTGATGAGAAGATCAAGGCTCTTAACAAGATGATCTTCGATATGGGATCGAGGATCAAGCTTGCCTTCTTTAGGAGATCCAACGGAAAAGATGGACTACTTTGGTCAACTTTTGGAAGATCTCAAAGGTGCGCTCAAAACTATGAGGGAAAACCATACCAGGACAATGAATGAAGCTATTGTAATGGAGTTAGTGTTGCTTTAGCAAAACTAAAGGCTTCAATCCCTCTGTTAACCTTAAAGTCAGAAGAGGACTTCGATTGCTCGAGAGTGAAGTAACAAAACTTCTCGAGAAGTAAAACCTCTCGAGAGAAAGTTGCGAGAAATGGAAGTCGGATCTCCATCTCATAGCGACGATGCCGAGGTCTAATATGTAAACAGATGTAATATTAGACTATGTAAAATGAAAAACTTACCTTTTGTCAAAGAAGATCTTGCTTTGTCAATGTTGTTAAATACTCATATATCTCCTAGCCCTCGATTGCTTATGTTAGTAGAAGAGCGTTACTAAAAGAAAGCGATGAGACGAGAAATTGAGTAATAACGATGACCATGGTAAGAGTCTTGATAATGTCTGTGACAACGATCTAGGAAATACTAGGAAATCATATGGTGGAACGGTGTGATTTGACTAGTCTAGATCTTGTCCATTATCAAGTACTATGAAATACTACTTGTAGTCGGAAGACATAACAAAGACCGATTTTCTTGATAAAAGATATGCATTAAGAATGTATGCAAAGAAAAAGAAAAGAAGAGATAAGTACCGTTGTTTAGAAAATATTTGGATCCGATCGTATCGAATCTCAAGAACTAAAGATTTGTTAAAATATGTCGTGAAACGTGCTCATGATCAAATCCGACCGACAATGAGGATCGTAGGAAAAGGACCGTCACTAGAAGCTCCTTCCAGTGGCGGGACCACGTGCGAGAGGAGAGACTTCACGGGAGGCTTTACGTGTCGACGATGAGCCAAACTTGATTAGAACAAAATGTTGAAATAAAATAACAATCTTCAAATTCAAAAAAAACGAAAACCAAGTAAACCGTGCGGTTGGTATTCCTCATACTTGTATGATTCTTTAAGAAAAGAATATGCAGTGCGATGCGTGTGTATCATTGAAGCAATGATCACGTCTAAAACCAAGGTGTTCGGTGACATTCAAGTCAGCAACCATGAGTAGTGGAGATCCTACGAAAGGAATATCGGAGAGAATGAGAGTCTTCTCCGACCAACCAGCAACGGGAATGGCATACGACCAGATGCGACAAATAATAAGCATAAACAACCATACTTATCGTTTTTAAGGAAAAGCATCTTTATTGAAAAAAGAATGTAAATGAAATACATGAAATTAAACATAGAGCGTCGCAATTGATCAATATTCCAAGAATTAGACAAAACTTGCCCATCGGTCATAGCTAATCGTCATCGATCTGGCCGAGTAACCGACCACGGTGTATGGACCTTCCACTTAGGTGAAAGTTTGTTGCGACCGCTTGGTTACGAATTTTCTAAGAACCAAATCACCTCTGATTAAGTTGCGAGGTTGCACCTTACGATCAGAAATACCGACGCATGGCTTCTTTGGTAGATCGATCGTAGCAAAACTTGGTTTCGTCGTTCTTCAAGGAAATTGATGTCGTCAAGTCGTCGTTCACACTGATCACTTTCGGAAAAGGAATCAGTTCGAGCAGAACCAATTTTAAGCTCTGGAGGAAGCATGGCTTCGGCTCCGTAAACCATAAAGAATGGTGTTTCACCGGTCGCTTACGACTAGTCGCGTGATACGAACGGCCCATAATACAAAAGGAAGTTCTTGAACCCAAGCTCCTGACCGCTGAATTAACTGATCGAATACTCGTCATTTGATCCCTTGCATTATGATACCATTGGCTCGCTCAACTGCTCCATTGCTCTGTGGATGAGCAACAGAAGCGAAATGTATCTTGATACCTAGTTCTTCACAGAATTCCTAGAAATTGCTGCTTGAAAACTGGGCACCGTTATCGATGATTATATGATTGGTACACCAAACCGTGTAATCACGCTTTTTGTTAGGAACCTCTTGGCGGCTTCGGTTGTAGTTTTACAACGGCTGCGGCCGATCCATTTAGTGAACGTGTCAATCATAACGAACAGAACTCAAAGCCCCGGTGCTCTTGGGAAAGGTCCCGAATGTCGGTCCCAGGTTGCAAAAGGCCAAGAAAGAGAATTGTTTGCAAAGCTTGAGGCGGTGATGTACTTATCGACTATGAAAGCGACATTATGCGCGCCGTCACGAGCTCTTTTGCATCATGAAGAGCGATTGGCGAAGAGTATCCTTGCCTAAAGGCTTTACCAACCAAAGTTACAGAGGAATGATGTGCTCCATGCAGACTCCTCCATGAATTTCGGCTAGCAATTTAATGCCATCAAGTGAGATATGCATCTCATCAACACTCCGTGAGATCCTCGCTTATACAAGGTACGTTCAATGAGAGTGTATGATTTGGCTTTTCGTGCAATGCAATCACCTCTACATCATCTTAGGAATTAGGTCATGTCAAGATAATTGTAGATCGATGTCATCTAATCTCTACCGTGATCGTGATGGCGCCAACCATCATCGACTGCGGAGCATCCATGTTCGCGAGAATCGAGGTGTGCAACCTCCTTGCTAACATCTATGTCCTCGGAAGGCTCGACTCACAGGGTGAATCAGTTTCTCGAGAAAAACTCGGCGGGACGGATGTCCGTGTGGAAACCATCCGATCAAGTGTGCGCGAAAAGTTTTCCTTTCTAGGAATGTGTTGGATCCGGAAACCGAAGAAATGCTTTTGAGTTTCGTACTTCCATTGGATATGATGACATCTTGATACTAGAGCATTGATACTCTTTCCCTACTTGATTCGCTACTAGTTGAGAATCGCCTTTCACTAGCAATCTGCGAATCCCGAGCGAATGAGTGCGAAATCCGACGATAAACCTTCATATTACGCCACATTGTTAGTAGCGGGAAAGTTAAAGCGAATGGCGTACTTTATTTGTTCACCCGATGGGAAATCAAGACGACCCGACCCCGAGCCATGCAACATCAAGGAACCATCGAAGTACATTGTCCACTCGTCGTGGTGCTCGTGCTCGGGCCCTTGGGTGGGTTGGGGTTTGTCCATTCGGCAATGAATTCGCTATTGCACGGGACTTGATTCTTTGTTCGTGGGACAAAATGGAGATCGAACGCCCCAAGCTCAACCGCCTATTTTGATATTCGTCCTTATGACTCCTGTTTCGAGAATTGACCAAGGGGATATCCGAGAGGTATGACCACTTTGTGGACTCAAAATAATACCTTAGTTTCCTTGAAGCCATAAGGAGACTATAGAGCAATTTTTGTACTGCGGATACCTTTCTTTTGGTCCATGTAAGACTTCACTTACGTAATATATTGGTCGTTGAACATTGTCTCGTTCTCGACCAAGACACCACTAACCGTTTGTGGCGTTGCGACCACGTAAATTAATATATTCTCCCAATCTTGGAGAAACTAAGATTGGGGACTCGTAAAGTACCGTTTTAATTGTTCAAAGCGCTGCTTCTTTAGTCCATTGAAACTCCCATGTTTAGGAGAAGCTAAAGAAAGGTAGCCCTTTTAGCGCTAACCGTGCTATGAAACGACTTAACGCCGCCATACAACCTTAACCGGACTTCCTTTTTGTGGTTGGATCGCGCATCGATCGATGGCGGCGATTTTCGTTGGATTTGCTTCAATGCCTCTAGTGAAACTAGGAACCCAAGAAGCTTTCCCGACAAAACTCCGAACACACACTTCTCTGGATTTAACTTAAGGTTATGACGTCTTAAGTTATTGAAAGTCTCTTGCGGTCTAGAATATGATCCCCAACGTTGGCGCTTTTAACGACGGATCATCAACGTAGGCTTCAAGATTCCGACCCACCTGAGGGCTAAAGGTCTTTTGCATCAACCTTTGGAATGTTGCACCAGTGATGAGGATATCCCTACTACTTATGAGGTTATTCGTGAAGCAGGAGCTAAACTTCTCAAACAACGGTGCATTTGTTTCTTAATGAATTTCCTTTTGTTGCCAATGAGAATTGGTTACTACCTAAAGCAATACTTGGTGCATTCTCGTGTTTGACAAATTTAAAGACTTTGGAACAGAGAGGAGGAGAGGGAGGCGGGAACAAATTCATGGAGGAGAAACACATGCGGCCAACAAGGGAGAAGAAACCCATGTGGCCAACGAGAGGAACGTGCTCTCGGGATAAAACCCTAACACATGCGGGCGGTCAAGAAAGACATATGGTGACATGGCAACAAGGTTACATTGGCATAAAAGAAGCATCAAGTGCATCGAACAAATTCGCATAAGCTAAGAGAAGGAAAGCTCACAATACAAGGGAAACCGAGAGGAGACTAGTTTAAATTTCCAAATTAAAGTAGGGCGTTTTTGAATCGGATCTCGTTCCACGTGAGCGATGTCGGACTCGGATTCTTGTAGCGATGAAGCGATGTGTCGGACTCGGATTCTTGTAGCACTCGATTCTTGTTCATCCGAGTTTTGTGCTTGCGTGGGAGGCTATATAAACCCCCATGGCGCACCATAGAGGTAGACCGCTTTATGCATAAGATTGAAATATAGCTATTGCTTGTTCTTTCGACACGAGTTCATGCAAGGACTTTGAGAGAGAATCGAAGCGATCCATTGTTTGATTCTGCAACTCGGGGTCAAGCCGTCGTTCCATTGGGAATTGGGGACTTGGCGTTAAATCGTTCGTGGTCTCATGACGAACAACTACCCTGTGTTTTGGGCGTATTCCAAGAGTTGAGGGTTCGTGCATTGGCGCGAGTGTTCACTAGCGACATCGTCTGCCATCAACTATCACGGTTCCTCACCGAGAAGATCGGGCCTCCCGTATCATATGGTATCATATGTTCTTTTGTTTATTACACTTTCAACAAATCATCATGTGCTAGCGAAAGGAGTTTGGATGACAAATATATATACCATGCATATACGTTGTCTTTTTGTCTAGCACATCTTGAGCTATCAAAAGTGAGGGCGCCTTTTTTGAAGAAAGGAGGATGATGAGGATATCCCTACTACTTATGAGGTTATTCGTGAAGGTGAGCTAAACTTCTCAAACAACAGGTGCATTTGTTTCTTAATGAATTTCCTTTTGTTGCCAATGAGAATTGGTTACTACCTAAAGCAATACTTGGTGCATTCTCGTGTTTGACAAATTTAAAGACTTTGGAACCGAGAGGGAGGAGAGGAGGCGGGAACAAATTCATGGAGGAGAAACACATGCGGCCAACAAGGAGAAGAAACCCATGTGGCTTGAGAGGAACGTGCTCTCGAGGATAAAACCCTAGCACATGCAAGGCGGTCAAGAAAGACATATGGTGACATGGCAACAAGGGTTACATTGGCATAAAAGAAGCATCAAGTGCATCGAACAAATTCGCATAAGCTAAGAGAAGGAAAACTCACAATACAAGGGAAATCGAGAGGAGACTAGTTTAAATTTCCAAATTAAAGTAGGGCGTTTTTGAATCGATTCTTGTTCATGTGAGCGATGTCGGGCTCAGTCTTATGTGATGAAACGATGTCGGACTCGGATTCTTGTAGCACTTGGTTCTGTTCATCGAGTTTTGTGCTTGCGTGGGAGGCTATATAAACCCCCATGGCGCACCATAGAGGTAGACCGGTTTATGCATAAGATTGAAACATAGCTATTGCTTGTTCTTTCGACACGAGTTCATGCGAGGACTTTGAGAGAAATTAGGTGATCCATTGTTTGTTCGCAACTCGGGGTCAAGCCGCCGTTCCATTGGGAATTGGGGACTTGGCGTTAAATGCGTTCGTGGTCTCGCGACGAACAACTACAGTGTGTTTTGGGCGTATTAGAAGAGTTGAGGTTCGTGCATTGGCGCGAGTGTTGACTAGCGACATCGTCTACTTCACATCAACTATCCACGGTTCCTCACGAGAAGATCGGGCCTCCCGTATCAACCAAAGATTCTTGAGACCAAATGGCATTTTTACATAACGATAAGTACCATATGGGGTGATAAAGGAAGTTTTCTCTTCATCTTGTTTACTCATATTGATCCGGTGGTACCTGAATAAGCATCCAAAAACTTAACAACTCACACCTGTAAGTAGAGAATACAAGTTGATCAATGCGAGGAAGGGAAAGTTATCCTTCGGACAAGCTTTATTAAGATCTGTAAAGTCAATACACATTCGCCATTTCCGTTGGCTTTTCTAACCATTCACGAGATTGGCGAGCCACTCTGGGTGGTCGACCTCACGAATGAACCCGGCTTTGAGAAGCTTGTTGATCTCGATGGATTGCTTCTTTTCGATCAGTGCGAAGCGCGTAGCTTCGCTTGGCCGGTTTTTTGTTAGGTCAGAGCTAGCCTATGCTCGATCACCTCCTGGGGACTCGGGCATGTCGGGCGCTTTGCCATGCGAATACGTCTGATTAGCTCGGAGGAAGGAGACGGCGACTCTTCCTATTTCAAGCGGTCGAAAGGTTTTGGTGTCATCTTCGCCTTGAACTTTTGACCGCATGTTAACGGTGTTAGTTCCACGGTGGAAGTTCATCGACCAGCTCTAAACACTTCGATCGCATGCGTAGGCTATCTTACGATCACCTCGGACCGTGATTACACCTTTCGGTCCCAAATTTTCAAACTCGATAACCGTGTGCGTGGCTATCGGGAACTTTGCTAAAGCCGGACGGCGAAATTGCATTGTATGCGATCTCGAAGTTCACCACATCGAATGGAACTTTTACGTTCGGAAGTTGTCGAGTTTCCGAACGTAACTAGTAGGGACAAGTGCCTATTGGTTTAGTAGTAGACCGGGCACTATGCCGTGAAAGGCATATTTCACCTGGTTTTACCTTGGATTTGGGAATCTGATATCTTCTAAAGCACTTGCAAATAGAATATTCAAAGAACTACCCCATCTATCAAAACCGATTAACCTTGCGATTATTAATAGTAGGCTCAACGACAATTGGAAACCTACAGTCGAGTTGAAGGAATAGGGACCTTCTTTCTTTGAAGGAGATTATTGTCTCAGACCACCTTGAAGGTTTAACGGCGATCGAAGGTTGGTAAGGTTGACCTCTCGCTCCATGGCTTTCGGTGGCGTGCGGACTTGTCGAAGAAGACCGTAGAAGATCACATCAGCGGTGTCTTTGAGGTTCTTGGTACTCCATCTCTTCGTCACCATCTTTGTCCTTCTTGGAGCTTGTTTCCTCGAGCTCTTGAATCGGCGGGAGTGGTCCTTTACCGCATAATAATCTTCGACTTCTTTTGCCAAGCGCGACAATTGCGCAAATCGTGTCTGCTGGCGATGAAGAGGACACCATTTTTGTTTTTCTTGTAACCATTAGTCGAGCTTTGGCCTTGCCACGACCAGTATAATCTTTTCTTCCTTTTGTAGATTTTTGAGCAGATCGAGAACCTCTTTGTCGTTGGCTCGCCATGTTTCTTTTGAGAGTCTTCTTTAGTTTCTTTTCCGCCTATCTAAGCGGGTTGGGGATCTTATCCTTTCGATCAACGGCTTGTTCCACTCGTAGCTTCATCGGCGTAGCGTACTTTGTCGACCATGTCGAAGAGCTCGATGGTTGTTCGTGGAGGATGTATAGCTAAATCCTCAGTAAACCTTCGATTTCTTAATCTCGCTTTGAAGGCTTGGATAACGGAAGATCTGCGACCTCGGTATTGAGTTACGGACTTGGCTAAATCTTTTAATATCTTGTAGGAGAGTCTCGTTTGATTTTTGCCGTATCCTATGGAGATCGTCTTCCTTTCGAGGGTGATCATACGTACCCTGAAAATTTGCAATTAAAAGGTCGCAGAGTTGCTCCCAAGTATACAAGGATCCGATCGGAAGGTTAAGCAACCAAGATCGGTGATCCTTCTAATCTTGTGGGAAGATAACTCGCCATTACATTTTCATCACCACCTCTGACTCGATAGCGGTGGTGTATATCTGGAGAAATTCTAAGGGATTTTGGGTCCCATTGAATTTATCCATATTGGCCGATCGAACCTATTTGGCCAACGTCTGACTGGAGCCTGGCGAGAAAGCTCGGCGACTGTGATAGTTTCGTGGCGCCTTCTTTGAAAAGGCGCCGATTATGTCGGTTGGAGATCGATTTCTGAGAACAATTGTCGATGCTCCAATGTCCGATCCGGTCGTGGGCGTTAGTAAACGCCTTCGATCGCTTGCTCGGATGATCTGGGAGATCACGAGTCCAGCGATGGTTCGTCTCGACGAAGTGATGGCGAGATTCTTGAAATAATCTCCTCCTCGTGGTGGTTGGTCGGAATCGTCGAGGTGGTCGCGATGTCAATTGATCCCCAACGCAACCATGTAAGCACGCTTTGGGAAGAATCTTGATGAAGTCATGGTGCGACTTTGCGGGTGCCTTCGTTCCCGATAAGCTTACGTGCGTTGCATTGTCATTGGATAATCTCCGATACTTGACTGCGAGTTGGGCAAAACACAGAGTCTGCCGAGGCGGTCGAAGTATTTAAAATATCACGACTCATTGCGGGTTTTGTATAGTTCTGAAGGTCTCGAGGATTTACGCGAGAAGAAGGTGTTCGATGGCTTACATCCTCCGACCTTACGGTGGATCTTGCAGGTCCCTCACATTGGTTTGGGAAGGATCAAGCGTATTAATCGGTGAACATCTACCGATTCTGTCACCTCGGCATTTGGTGCTTGACCACCCGTACCATCTCCATTGGGGCGTGGTGGCGAGGCAATGTGTGGAGAACCGTACCGCGGCATTGTGATCCGTATCTCCGATCGCATTGACCTCGTGCTTCCGGCCGCGGTCCTCGATGAGCTTCAATCGTAATCAGCGGAGAGCCTCTCGGAGCTTGCGAAAGCTTCCACGACGAGAGCACTCGGTGATCGGCACCTCGAGGTTTTGGAAGGACCTCGGCTGATTGGCGAATCGTCGATCGAATCTTGAGCTTTATCATCCCCACTTGGTTTCGACCAATGGAGGTTTTATTGACACCGTCACTAAGTGTCGGTTGGCTCCTGGAATTACTAGAAGCATTTGGTGAGTACCTATCAACCATGATCGCATCAAAGGTATGTTGAACTTGGGTTGCGGTGTTGAATTTTCGTCACCTTTCTTGCTGGTCCAAAGGGTCGGGCTTGTTGAGATTTGGGGTGTTCCAACTGGTGGAAACACTTCCTCTGAGACCGCCACCGATCGTAGCGGTGTGTCTTCATCCATCAGGTTGTCTTCGCGATTTCTACCACAGCGGCCGAGAGGAGGATGATGAAGAGATTTCGTTTTCTCCATGGCGCGCATACATGCATCCATGTCGAGGTCGGCGTAGTCCTCCAAGTCGAACCAATTTTCTTCATCCCAACTTCCCGCCATAACCGCATCGGCGATCACGAGACGGGGAATGGACAAAGATTTGATCGTGAGAGAAAAATCTTACGAGATTCCACGCCGCGTTCCCCACGGACGGCGCCGGTTGTCGATGATCAAACGTCGATCTTACGAAAATAGAAAGGAGAAAATGGCGTGAAATCTCGAGGAATAATGGGTGCTCTTTTATTAATATGAATTGGAATTTACAAGGTATATCCTAAGGACTCTGCTTGCCCTCTTGCTAACTCAGAACTATTACACGAATCTATGGCTTGTGCTTTTTGTCTTCCTTCTTTTGTTGCTTTTCTTTCTTCTCTCCTTTGATCCGCCCAGGTTCCATCTTTAAATAGCCCTCGAAGAGGTGGCGATTACTTAGGAGAAGCGCGATGTGAAGCGTTGCGTGCAGTGGAGTCAAGTGACGGTTGATCTGAATCAGCCGTTTGGCGGTTATATGTCTATGAAACATATAACCGCACGGAGGTTGTTCAGCGGTGTGTCTTGGATAAGATCGTCGTATGGAATATGCACGTGTTCCATTCATCATCTGATGAGAATATACATTGGAATCGGTTCTTACCTTCTACGACGAGCTTCTCACGGTGGAAGCTTGCAGGCCTTCGTCAGGCGTGGTACCCATTATGTAACCTCTCGAATCTCTCGACCAGTAGTCGTGCACCTCAAAATTCGACCATGAAGACGTATGGTCTTTTATATATTAAAGATAATATATAGAGGTTTTAATCCTCGTCACCCACGCCGCCATCCATTGCCGCATCCTGCTGTGGCCACCATCCTCCTATTGCGGCAAGCTACAATCCTCCTGCCGCCTCTACTCCAAGGGAAACCCTAACCAAGAACAAAAGCTCGTTTCAGTTTGTGACAAAAAAGAGAGAGAGAGGGAAAAAAGAGGTTAATTTTCGTGCTGCCAGAAGGAAACCTGAGATTCATCTGACTTTGGCAACGCGATCCAAAAAAAAAGAAAAAAAAACACAACTTTTGCATACGACCTCCGATTGAGGGGATTCTTGATCCGTTGGAAAGGAAACGGGAAAATAGAGCAAAAAAGAAGTGCAAAATGGGATTTTAGTTCCGCATAAGCACTTTCGCACTGCGCAAATGACTTCGACCCCAAAAAGCGTCGTTTAGGGCCTCAAAATGGGCATAAACCGAAAAAAAATCAAGTTTCTCGATTCGCTCAAATTTGTGAGCCCCTCTACAAGTGATTCTAAGGTTCCGTGCGAGAATGCATCCTTTTTCGAGCCTCAGAACTCCGTGTGCAACGTTCTCTAACTCTACCGCGATGTGCTTTCGTTTGTGTTTTAGGCTCGCGTCTCTAGTCGATCTAGCCTAGGACCAAAGACTAACCGGCGTTGAATGATTTTTCACTTGCATTCTACGATTTGATAGTTGCTAATCCATTGCTACCATACTTGAGCCTTCCAGCTACACCTTTTCTACAACCGCAAGTTGAACTTCACCGCAATCGCTCCATCCAATCTTCGAATACATTGACACCGGTTGCCGATCACCTGTTTACTTGGTAAGAATTGGTAAGAATTCGATAGAAGGCTTGAGTGTGGCGACTTTTGAACCACCACATCCTAGTAGTTGCTAGGGACATATACTTGTGATTTGCTAACAATGGCAGGATCTGCGGAGCATTCGGATGAGGATGCATCTCATACTCCTCGTCTGAAGGGAATCGTACAACATTTTCGACGCCTCATGAACCTTCGTGCGGAGGGTCTTGAGGAAGATGTCGAGTCACGAATGAGCGACTTGCTCAACTTGAGGCCGCCCAAATTGAGGCAAGCGCCACGCTCACGCGATGGAGAGCGCAAGGCGTTACTAACACTTCTTTGGCGGTATTATGGCGCGCTTGGCGAGATGGCCCATGCATCCACCGTTGTTCCCCTGCTTTGCCCGGTGGTAGAGGACAAGATGAATCGACTATGTGGTAGCGTCCGAGGCCAATGACATGGGTAACAATAACAACGATCGAGCACATCGACAGTTGCGTTTTAATCGACAAGGTATGCGACGAGACCCCCCATGACGTGAGGTACGTGACCACGATGATTCTTTCGCTAAGGTTAAATTCATTATGCCCTCTTTTAATGGTAAATATGATCTTGATGGTTATGTTAATTGGGAACTAGCTGTTGATCAAAAATTTGCTTGCCATGAAGTTCCTAAGCTTAGACGAGTTAGGGTTGCTACTAGTGAATTTACCGATTTTGCTTCTATTTGGTGGAAAGAACATTGCCGTCAACATCCCAATAACATACCTAACAGTTGGGAGGCTTTAAAATTGCTTATGCGGCATCGATTTGTTCCCTCATATTATGCTCGTGATTTGTTAAATAAATTGCAACGCTTACGACAAGGTACAAAGTCTGTGGAAGACTACTATCAAGAAATGCAAATTGGTATGTTGCATTGTGGTTTAGATGAGAATGAGGAGGCATCAATGGCTAGGTTTTTGGGAGGGTTGAATCGAAATTCAAGACATCCTTGACTATAAAGATTACAACTCCATTACTAGATTGTTTCATCTTGCTTGCAAAGTCAAGCGTGAAGTGCAGGGGACGCGAGCGAGGACACGATCTAACTCTTCCGCAGTCGCACAAACTCATGGACACCACGCACATCTACTACCCCTACCATCGATGCACCCCACCGCCACCCTTCAACAACAAGCGCGCCCGCTACTTCAAATTCAGCACCACGAGTTTACGAACAACCAAATCAGCACCTGGCGTCTACAAAACTTCCTCTTGATTGCTTGACGGGACGAACTAAGGATATTCAATGCCATCGGTGCAAGGCTATGGACACATGATGCGGGATTGTCCAAACAAGCGCGTCGCGATCATACGATGATGGTGGGTATTCCTCGCTAGTGATTTTGATGATGAAACATATGCTATGCTTGCAAGCCGACCTGCGAGGACTTGATGACGAATCGATCATGAGGAGGAACATGTTGGCGCCGAAGATGCCGAGCAAGTATTTGAGCATTATAGTGCAACGCGTATTAAGTGCTCAAGTTTCTCGTGTTGAGCAAACTCAGCGCCATAATTTGTTTCAAATCAAGGGTGTTGTGAAGGAACACTCGATTCGCATAATTATTGATGGTGGGAGTTGCAACAATTTGGCGAGTATGGATATGGTGGACAAGCTTGCCTTGCTGACCAACCCTCATCCCCACCCATACCATATTCAATGGTTCAACAACAGTGGTAAGTTGAACGTAACGCGAATGGTGAGAGTAAACTTTTCTATGGGTTCATACCATGATTATGTTGATTGCGACGTTGTTCCTATGCAAGCTTGTTCTTTGTTATTAGGGCGACCTTGGCAATCACGACACGATTGTGTGCATCATGGTAGGAATAATCAATACTCTCTGTTCAAGGAAAGAAAATTGTGATGCATCCTATGACTCTGAACAAATTGTTAAAGATGAACTTGCTAGAGCTAGTAGAGAGAAGAATCAGGAGAATGCTAAGAGCGAAAATCAGATGGTAGCAAAAGAACTTGAGCAACATAAAAGAAAGAACCTAAATCTACTCATGTGAAGAATAAAGAAATTAAATTGAAAGGTGACTGATATGATGAACTAGATGCTAGTAATTCTGTTTGCTATGCATTAGTTTGCAAAGAAGCTTTGTTTTCATTTGAGGATACACCTTCTTCTTTGCCTCCTAACATCACTAACATTTTGCGAGAGTACAACGATGTCTTTCGGAGGACATACCGGGGTTGCCGCTAGCGAGGATTGAGCATCAAATTGATTTAATTCCCAGGCATCATCGCCCAACGCGCACCATATAGGACCAATCGTAAGAAACTAAAGAAATTCGGCGCCAAGTTCAAGAATTGCTTGCTAAAGGGTATGTCGTGAATCTCTTAGTCCTTGTCTTTATTCGGTCATTTTAGTGCCTAAGAAAGATGGATCATGGCGCATGTGTGTAGATTGTAGAGCAATCAATAATATCACCATTAGGTATCGTCATCCTATTCTAGATTAGATGATATGCTTGATGAATTGAGTGACTTTGTTGTTTTCTCGAAGGTTGATTTGCGTAGTGGATATCACCAAATTCGCATGAAATTAGGCGATGAATGGAAAACAACATTTAAAACTAAGTTCGGGTTATATGAGTGGTTAGTAATGCCTTTTGGATTAACTAATACACCTAGCACCTTCATGAGACTAATGAGCGAGGTTTTATGCGTGCTTTCATTGGTAGATTTGTGGTGGTTTATTTTGATAACATATTGATATCTGACAAATCCTTAGAGGAACATCTTGACCATTTACGTATTGTTTTTAATGCCTTACATGATGCACGTTTATTTGGTAACCTTGAGAAGTGCACCTTTTGCACGATCGAGTCGCATTTCTTGGCTATGTTGTTACTCCACGAGGAATTGAAGTTGATCAAGCCAAGATTGAAGCAATCTGAGTTGGCGACTCTAACACGATCACTGCAGTGCGAAGCTTTTAGGACTTCTTTGGATTCTACCGCCGCCGTGAAGGATTTCAGCACCATCGTTGCACCATTGAATGAGCTCACTAAGAAGGGCGTGCCATTTGTTTGGAGCGCCGCATGAGAACGCCTCACCACATTGAAAGATAAGTTAATACATGCACCACTACTCCAACTCCACGACTTTAATAAGACTTTTGAACTAGAATGTGATGCAGTGAATTGGTTTAGTTGGCGTATTGCTACAAGAAGGTAAACCTATAGCATACTTGATGAGAAATTGAGTAGGCCTAGTTTAAACTATTCTACTTATGATAAGGAATTATATGCACTATTTTGAACTTTGGAAACTTGGCAACATTATTTATGGCCCAAAGAATTTGTTATACATTTTGATCACGAATCTTTAAAGCATATTCAAGTCAAAGTAAATTGAACAGTAGACATGCAAAGTGGGTTGAATTTATTGAGTCTTTTCCTTATGTCATAAAACACAAGAAGGGAAAGGAGAATATTATTCTTGATGCTTTGTCTAGGAGATATACCATGCTTTCACAACTTGACTTCAAATTTTTGGATTGGAGACTATTAAAGAGCAATATGTGCATGATGCTGATTTTACAGATATATGGTTGAATTGTAAAGAAGGAAAAAACGTGGAACAAATTTATCATTAATAGCGGGTTTGTGTTTAGAGCTAACAAGCTATGCATTCGGCTAGCTCTGTTCGTTTGTTGTTGTTCTGAAGCGCATGGAGGCGGGTGATGGGACACTTTGGCGTGAAGAAAGCGGAGGATATACTTGCGATCATTTCTTTTGGCCAAAGATGAGACGGGACGTCGAGCGTTACGTTGCTCGCTGCACTACATATCAAAGAGCTAAGTCACGACTTAATCATCATGGTTTATACATGCCTCTACCAGTTCCCAACGTTCCGTGGGAAGATATTTCGATGGACTTTGTTTTAGGATTGCCTAGAACAAAGAAGGGGAGCGATAGTATATTCGTGGTTGTTGATAGATTTTCTAAGATGACTCACTTTATACCATGTCATAAGAGCAATGATGCTGCCAATATTGCTGATTTATTATTTCGTGAAGTTGTTCGATTGCATGGTGTGCCTAATACTATAGTTTCAGATCGTAATGCTAAATTCCTTAGCCACTTTTGGAGAACTTTATGGGCTAAATTGGGGACTAAACTGTTATTTTCTACTACTTGTCATCCCCAAACTGATGGACAAACTGAAGTTGTGAATAGAACTTTATCTACAATGCTTAGGGCTGTGTTGAAAAAGAACTTAAAATTGTGGGAAGCATGCTTGCCTCATATTGAGTTTGCTTATAATCGTTCATTGCATTCTACCACAAAGATGTGCCCTTTTGAAGTTGTTTATGGTTTTGTGTCTCGTGCTCCTATTGATTTAATGCCTATTCCATCTTGGATAAATTGAACTTTGATGCTAAACAACGTCTTTGAATTGATTTTAAAAATGCATGAGACAACTAAGGAGAATATAGAGCGCATCAATGCTAAATATAAACTTCTTTGGTAGTCGGGAGAAAACATTTAACTTTTGAACCGGAGATCTTGTTTGGTTGCACTTGAGAAAAGATAGGTTCACCGAATTGAGAAAGTCAAAATTGATGCCTCGAGCTGATGGTCCTTTTAAAGTGTTAGAAAAGATTAATGATAATGCATACAAACTTGACCTGCCATACTTGGGAGAAGATGATGAACTTGAGTCGAGGACGACTCAAATGCAAGAAGGGGAGGATGATGAGGACATCCCTAACTTGGATACAACCGCGCCTACACACATAGCTGATCCACAACCAATGTTACAAGGACCAATTACTCGAGCTCGTTCTCGCCAACTTAATCACCAGGTGAATTCGTTCATAGGGTTATATATTACTGAGAATAGATCGCTACCTAATGCAAGTGATTTAATTGTGCTTAGGAACATGGGAAAGGACCAAGGAAAGGTATGTGGAGTCATGGACAAGCATAGGAGGCATAATGGAGGACATCTTTGGGTCCGAGCCAAGCAAGAGTTCGAGTTGGGCTCGTTACGAATTCGAGTTCGGATCTGCTGCGACAACACTAAGTTCAAATGGTGTAACTTCTTCATACGGACTCCGTTTGGGACGTTCTTGGACTTCATTGAAAGCTTATCAAGTCTACTTTCCAATGGATCAAACCTCAGCTTAAAATTCCAACCGAGGTGGCCACAATAAACAAAACAATCCACGTCTATTTTTTTTACCGAGCAAAAAGGGTGTTGCGCCACCTCCTCTTAGGCCCATGGGCCTTGTAACCCTAGGGGCGTGCGTCCAGTTCTCTGGCCGCCACCCCTGATCGTCTTCCCATATAGGAGCCGCCGTCCCCAGCTGGCGGGATTTCGTTGAATTTAGGTTTAGCCATTGTGCAAACTGTGTTCTTGATTGTGTCGGACGACCACTGTCAAAACGACCTTGGGATCCCACTTTTGTTTTCAATACCATCTATACTACAATCTTATTTGCAATATCAGATTGCATACATCTTATTCTTGCTAGTTCTTCGATTGCTCATAGGAATTGAACCTCGTGTTCGAGTTGATCGCGCTTCGGCCGACGGTCAATAACGTCGTGAGTTGGTTCAACGATTGCTAAAGCGCGGCGTCGTCGTCAGCGGTTGTAGTCGGATCGCGAGAGTCACCTCCACCCAAAATCGATAGTTATCAATCTCATCGAAAGATCGGGCACCCCGTCTCCATCACTAACCCAATAGTCACCACAACAATAGCATGAATTACCCATTCATACCACCCATGTTAAATTTTAATTAAAAGGTTGTAGTCTAGTTCTCACGGGGCGTATCCGAGCGTGTCCATAATCTAGGACGAGGCTATTCGAATAGATCAAACCCTGCAGAGGTGTACCAATGTACCCACACTTCAGACTGCTTTTAAGCCACAATAAGCACACTTCCGAAGGTATGCCGGCATAACTAAGTCCTACGAGATATTTCCAATATTGTGTATTAACTACGAGCCGCTCGTATTGCTAGAAAATCATACGCTTACATTGTAAAGCCGAAAGTCAACTACCCTATAGGGGTAAAGCTTTCGGACAACTACAATGCTCCCAACACCATCCCTCCTGCGACCTCCTGCGACTTGGAGCCAATACACGCCAAAGTACTAAGTCAAGAGAGGTCCCATACCCTCTAGTGTGGTTAGCACGCAAAATGCTCAGCACGGTGGCGTAAGTAACTCGGTCCTTATTGACTCGGGCACCATACCAATCACACCCAACAGATCACACCATCATACCATTGTGCCCAAGTCCAAATCATTTCTTTTGTTTTTATTTTTAGTTTTTGCAATTTAAACATAGCTCAAAGCTGAACCATAGAGATTATAATAAGTTTGTGTGACCAAGGTTATCGACAAGTCGATAACCGCCCATTTCTACCGATAGCTAAGCATGACTAAGCAGTTTGACTCGCATCTACTAAGTGACAAGAGATCATCCAGCGATCTCTAATCACAACAAATAACCTAGGCTCAGGTAGTAGATGAATATCATTTACCTACAGATTATGCAACTAAAAGGGGCCCACTAACCATAATTGAACAACAAAATAGCAATGCATACATACAAATTGCAAACAAAATATTAGTTTTGAAAATAAAGGGATTAACATGATCAAGCCGCTTGCACAGTTCTTTGCTGCTCAAAATGTTGTTGAGGCTCACTCTCATAAATACCTGAATCGTCGCAATCTATCGATCGTGGAAAAAGAGCGAATAAGAGCGAATAACACCAACAATAATCAAAAACTCAATGTCATCTAATAAGCACAAAATTTATCCAGTAGGTAGAGTATGATTTTATAAAATTTTAGAAACAGAGAACATTTTATTTGTAGTTATGAAGAATTTTCTAAGAATTTTATAAAGTTAAATACATAATTTCATAATTAAACTAATTATCAAAATTTCCTTATATAGCAACAAGAGTCAAACTTTTACTATGCTAAAATACAGAAAAACTAAGAATTAACAACATTGATTTCACTCTATTTGGAGTTAGGATGAAATACTTATGTATTTTTGAAGTTAAACTCATTTTCTAATAATAAAAACAATTCATTTTTAATAATTAATTATACTCTACATTTTCTGGAATAGCAGCAAGGTTAAATTTTGTTCGAGTAAAAAGTACACTAAAAATAAGAATTAATAAAATTGGTTTCATTAAATTTGGAGCAAAATTGAATTAGTTATGAATTTTCTAAGTTTATTTGAATTTTCAGTTTTCTAAGTTTATTTGAATAAAATTGAATTAAGTTTATTTCAGAAATTCAAAAAGGAATAAACCTTTTCCTACCGGGGCTCAGCTAACCCATGGTTACTGATCGGTGGGGCCTGGCGAGGACACTGACTGGGTCAACTTTGACCCAGCCGGTGCCAACGGCGACGTCGAAAACGTATTTAGAGAATACGTTTTCATATTTACAAAACGTACTGAACCTAATCAATACAGAGAAATACGTTTGCTATTAAAAGAAAACATATTTCATTACTTTACGCAAAACCTTAACCGGCCGAGAGGGCCCACATGTCAATGGCTCAGGGAGCTTTAAGTGGGGAGGTTTAATTTCCTAAATGAATTTAACTCAGCGGGGTCCACCTGTCAAAGAGATACTTAAAAGAATTGATTAGTACTAATGACTGTGCTTAGCGCTAATGACACCGCAGCTTCTGGCGTTCCGTGGGCGGCGGTGCGGCGTCTGCAATGAATCTAACGAACGGCGAGTCTCCGGGGCGCGTGGGTGATACCTCTAGGTTCACCGTGACCTCGCAAAACCGATGACGGCGACACGGGTCCTCGAGGATGCCGGCGGCGAGTTGGCGGCGAACGGAAGCGGAGAAGAAGCTACGGCTCATGCGGAGAAGATGCTACGGGCTTCGAGAAGACTCCGAAAGGTGCGCCTTAGCTCCGCCTCGATTCCAGGAACGTGTAGCCCAAGCTAACGACGACGGAGGAGGACGGAGGTGGCCGGAATTGAGGCGGCGGTGCTTCACCGAGCTCGGAGAAGAAAGCGCCGCACTCCTTCAGTGATGCATCAAAGAACAAAATAAAGCTACCGTTCAACTCAGTGGAGCAATGCGATCATAAGGGACCAAACGCCGAGGCAAGAAACTCACTGGAATGCTAATAAGCTTGCGGGACCGAGATCACCGGAGGCGGAGACGACGAAACCGCTCCTGACGATTCACTGGATGCCAAGGACCCGGGCTGGGCAAAATGGAAGCGGCGTTGAGTGTGGATCACGATGGTGAGGTCGCGGGCTGGAGGGCGGCACCAACACGGCGACGCTACCTTCGGCTTCTACTCCGGCCGAAACAAAGAAACAGGCGGAGAAAGCACGAGAAAGCAAGGGGAAGAAGGTGGGTGAGTTCAGGGGGTTTATGGGGTCACGGCGATGCCTCACAGCTGGACATGAGGGCATCAAGGTGGCAGCGACGAGGTACGTGGCACGCATGCGCGAACGCCGATGCGCTCGGCGCGACGGAGAAGACGAGGGCGAGCCCGACAGGTGGGTCCCGCCCGCCAGTGGTCGTGGCGAAACGGTGCAATGAGTTGGCTGAGCCCGAGTCCGACTCGGGTCCGGCTAGATGGTGCGATCGAGCCAGGTCGGGTGGTGCGGTCGGGGTCGGGTTAGGGTTTAGGATTTGGATTTAGTTTTGACCGAAAACAAAGAAGTTTGACCTAGCAGTTTAAAATAGAAATAAAATTCTAAAAATTCTGAAAATTTTTGTGGGAACTCTGAGGTTCACAAGGTACTTAGGAAAAATAGTTCAAAACATCTTATATACTACAATTTGTTAGAATTAAATTATTTTCAAATCTGCATTAGTGATTTGAATTGAATTTTGGTGAAGTCAAAATTACTTCTAAAAATTTGGTAAAAATAATTACAATTTAAGATAAATAATCTAGTATTGGAATAAATTAATTTCATAAACTTTTATTCATACATTTTTTCTAGAATTCAAATAGAAATTGAATTTAAGTTTAAAAGTTTGAAATTTCAACACAAACTTTAACACAAACATCAAAATTTTAAAATTGTGCACAAGTTTTTAGAAAACCAAGAGCACGAACAAGAGATACAAGAAAAGTTTTTAAACTTTCATACTCTTATACATTTGAAATTCAAACTCTGGTTTGGGGTTGTTACAGTTTCCTACATGTGTAATGGCTCTCTTAGGGGTTATCAAACGCTACTCCGTAATTGGGTAGTTATAAAGGTAGCTTTCGGGTATGCTATGAAACATGTGGAGGAATGTGACTGGTCGGATATGGGATTTGCCCCTCTTAACATAACAGGAGAGATGTCTCTGAGCCCCTCATTGTGGTCGAATAAAGAAAGTGCATAGCCATGCCACTAGTGGTCGAAGTGTCGATCACATGAAGTTATTCGATACTTGATCGAGAAAGTTTTGAACAGTCCATGGATGACATTTTATCTCACCTAGAGTTCAACCAAATGTCGTGAGGCAAATGGAGAATACACAATCAGTCTTTCTGTTCGCGAAGTCGTAGACTGGCCGAAGTCGTAGACTGGTCGAAGTCGTATGGAGATGCGACCTAGTCGAAGACTACTCGAACATAATCACCAACGGTCGTAGTTAGGTACTAACTAGTTGTAAGGAGTTCTGAATTGGTTGTAACTAATTATGAACTAGTAGTGACTAAATGCAGGTGATCGTAAGTGATAAGGACTTGGTCGTAGATCATATTGCATTAAGGTTCGTCAGATATCTTACGTGTGTGTTCGGGAATCGTTATGTGTTTGCTATGTACCTGTGACGACTCATGATCGGAAAGAGTTTAGAGTCACAACCGATTACACATGAACCTATAGGGTCACACACTTAAAGGGCTATGATTTGATTTGGATGGTGATCAGAATTCTTATAGGCCTCGAATTCCTAATAGGCCTCAAGTTCGGGACCCATTATGGATGTCTATATAGAGGGCGGTGGCATAGGGTGAGGTGATCAATCTTTATGGAAGAAATCACGAAACCCTAATAGCCACGCTCTCCTCAACCACGCCCGTGCCGTGCTAGCACTCCTGCGTGGTGTCCCCGCCCGTACATGTGGATACCTTGGAGGTGTTGTTGCAAAGCATCAGCACTAGGACGATCCGCGACTTGCGACGTTTATCGAGTAGGAGGAGAAGGCTCATGCGGCAAATGCGACTCATTGCTTCAACTCGCTACATCGACTCTACTTTCGCTACGAGTCAGCGCATCTAGTGGTAATCTCGTGATCTATTACTAGCGGAGGTTCCATGGTTGCGCGGTAGAATTTTTGTTTATGCTATCGTAGCCTTTCCGCGTTCCTTCATGTGTAACTTGAAGCTCTAAGGGAACATACTTGAGGGCGATGGTCGACTGCTGACAATGAGATCGTGTGAAGGATACATCAACACCAATATGCTTTATCAGCTCATGCTCAACTGGATCACTGGCAATCTGAATGGCACTGGTGTTGTCGCAAAAGAGAGGTGTAGGATTGTCACAATGGACACCGAGATTAATCAAGAGCCATCGAAGCTAAATGATCTTTGAGGTGGTAGCGACAAGAGCTCGAAGCTCAGCCTCTGCACTAGAATGTGACACCGTAGTCTGTTTCTTGGACTTCCAAGCAATGAGCAAAGTACCAAGAGAGATATAGTAGCCAGTGATAGATCGGTGATCAGTAGGATCACTCGTCCAAGTGGAGTCAGAGTAAGCGTGAAGCTGAGTTGACTCAAACTGGCATAGAACAAACGTCTGGACACAGTTCCTCTCAAGTATCGCAGCACATGAAGAACATGACTATAGTGAACTGAGGTGGGAGTACTGACAAATTGGCTGAGCACATGAATAGCATAAGCAATGTTCGGCCTGGTGACAGTGAGATAGACAAGGCTCCCAACGAGCTGACAATAGCGTGAAGGATCTGTCAAGGGTACACCATCTGTAAGTCGAAGCTACAAGTGAAGCTCCATTGGTGTGGCAGCAGTACGAGTATCAGTCATCCTAGAGTGAGCAAACAGATCTTGAACATAACGATGCTGAGAGAGATAGTAGCCATCACCATCAGAATGAACCTCGATCCCTAGAAAATAGCTCAATAGTCCCAAATCGGACATCATAAATTGTTCACTCAATTTCTTCTTAACAAAAGCCACGTAGTCCATGTCATCTCCTGTGATCAGCATATCATCTACATACAGCAGAAGCAAAGTATGACCCCGCTGAGAAGTGTGAACAAACAAGGCAGGATCACAGAACTGAAATGCTCAAACCAAGCACGAGAAGCCTGCTTGAGACCATATAGAGCACGCCTAAGGCGACAAACATATCCTAAAGGAGCCGCAACACCAGGGGGTGGCTGCATATAGACCTCCTCATGTAGATCACCATGAAGAAAAGTATTCTTGACATCCATCTGAGATATAGTCTATGTGCGTACTACTGTAACTGCAATAAAAGTACGGACTGTGGTCATATGAGCAACTGAAGCAAAAGTCTCATCATAATCACGACCATAAGCCTGCTGAAAACCTCTTGTAACAAGACGAGCCTTGTATCACTCTACTGACCCATCTGACTTGTTCTTTACTTTGAACACCCACTTGCAAGTGATAGGAACATCTCCAGATGGTAGCGGAACAAGATCCCATGTGCATGTACACTCTAGTGCTGTGAGTTCCTCTGTCATAGCCAACTACCACTCAGGTACACTGACAACCTCCTAATAGGTACTCGACTCAGCTACTGCACTTGCACGAGAAAAACCCCATCTCTCTGGTGCCTGAATAGAAGAACGATAATGTAGGGCATAACATGATGTAGTAGAACGATCGTTAGAGTCAATGAGTGCGGCGGAGGATCAAGTGGAGGAGAGGAGGACCGAGGATCAGAAGGAACTCTCTGTCGGCAACTATAGTGGAAGGGAAAAGTGGAAGTGTCAGAAACTGGTGGAGCTGGTGGAGAAGACACACTAGAAGGTGAAACTGGTGGAGAAGATATATCTAGAGAAGGCAAGTCTGATAAAGGAATAGGAGGTAGACACAAAAGGAAGTGGAATATGTGGAAGAAGAAGTGGGATGTGTAGAAGGATGATGAAAGAAAGGTCGTCCCTCATCAAAAGTCACATCACAAGAGGTGCGAATGCGACGTGCTGAAGGATCATAGCAACGATAGCCCTTATGCTCAGGACTATAACACAGAAAAAACACACTCAACTGACTAAAGACTCAGCTTTGTGCGCTCATGAGGTGCTAGAAGGACATAACCAGACAAAACCAAAAACACGAAGATGAGCATAGTGGCGGGTGCTGCATGCGAGGACCTCATTAGGACACTTGCCCTGAAGCTTGGAAGAGGGCTGATGGTTAATAAGATAGACTACTGTAGAGACTGCTTCCCCCCAAAAGTGAGAGGGGACAAAGGAGGAAATGAGAAGAGTACGAGCAGTCTCGATGATGTGACGATGCTTGCGCTCAGCAACACTATTCTGAGCATGAGCACTAGGACACGAGAGCTGAGGAAGAGTACCCTTAGAAGAAAGGAACTAAGAAAGGCTGAGGAAAGATACTCTCCTCCAGAGTCAGAACGGAAAACACGAATGAAAAAGAAAACTGTGTATGAACCATCTTAGCAAAAGGCGGGAAATCAGCGAGAGCGATGTTTCATAAAATAGATCCAAATATATCGAGTGATCATCAACAAATATGACATAATAACTAAGAAACAAATCCTTAGCCTATGCTAGATATACCTTTGCCTTGTGCATTCTCTTGAAGCATTAGGATGATAATCAGTATCTTTTCTACAAAGCGGGTTCTTGACTTTAACATCAACACATGATGCCATGCACTTGATTTGATGACCTTCAACACATTGAGCCATCAATTGTCTTCATGATCATGTGGCTTAACCTATTTCACTAACTCATGAAAATATTAGTCCACATGACCATTATCATTAATTACTAAAATACTCCATTAACACATAATGGTAGGTCTAGATTCTTCAATCTTGGGCAAATTGGGGGAGGACTGCAGAGATGATCATCTTTGAGCAGCGAGGGCGTGGCCGTGAGGTGAGGCGTGCGATGGGCTACCATCTTTGTGAGTGGGCGCTTTGTGGGCAGGTTATGTGTTGGTCACTTGGTCATAGCTGGGTGTTAGAAATATTATGGGGAAGAGCAAATCCCTAGGATTTTTTTCCCGAATTTTGGGGGTGCCGGTGCATACCCGGCATCCTTGCTAGTTCCGCCCTAGAATCAAATGGAAAATCTATAGCATGGTGCTTACAATGTGGTATGATAACAGGCTAGAGATTTGTAACATGGAAGGATTATCCTGATTCAGAAAAAAAGGACACTATAAGTTATTGTTGCCGTCAAATTTTGGGAAGGCAAAATCTAGCCGGCCACGTTAGCAACGCGGAAGCAGTCAAAATACGGTCAATGCGGAATCATCTAGAAGAAGGGACAAGCAACCGTGAAGTAGTTGACAAGAAAAAGATGGACAAGGAAAGAGATGCGAGGAATCAAATCGACTTGAAGACATAATCTAAGAAAGGAAAAAGCTGATGCAAAAGGAAGATATAAGAGAGAAAGATGGAAAGAAGAGAAGCTGGGCCGATACGAAGAAGTCATAGTCTGAAACTATAGTTGAGTCGGTCGTATTTAGGGATAGATGTGTCGGCTATATAAGCACTGTACAGGTTGATGGGCAAAGGTGCACACACTAACCTTTACTACATGTCATGAATTTACATTTCCTTGCCCTTAGGAGTAGCTTGTAGCCAATACTTTTGTAATTCGCTGTTTGATCGATATTGTTGCGTATCGCCGTTTCAATCTACATTAGTTTACGCCTACCAGAGAGTTGCCTTTGTTCGATATTGTTGTGCATTGTTGTTTCAATTGAAGATCAACTTTTGACCATTGAAATTAGGCCTCTAGCCGATTTGCTGAAAAATCGGTTGGCACATACAAACGTTGTCAAGAAACATCCTTCGTAGAGACGTAGTTTTGCTATAATGAAATCTTCCGGCAGCAACAACTACTTATGAAGATTACTCATCAATACCTTGTAGTCTGTATATCACAAGGAAAAAATTTAAGATGTATTCCTAAACAGATAAACATGTCAAGTTAAAACCAACCCCTCGTTTCGTTGAACAATTTAGATGGTGGGCATGGAGGCCACGAACCGTGGTTTATCGCGTGTAAACCCGTCCCTCCGACCGCGTGTCGGGTTTTGGGCCTCACTCTCGGTGGCGTCCTACCGCACAGGCGCCAGAGAAGAGCTTCGCACGCCTTTCCCCATCCTCCCAAGCGACCCACCGCCTGCCTCTCCCCGATGGCGACGGCGAGCTCCCCTCCTCTCCCTCCACCTCCCACATCCACATCCACATCCACCTCCACCGTCTCCGTCCTCCCACCACTCCACCCCTCCCGCCTCCGCTTTTGGCGGCCATCACCACCACCCGCAACAGCAGCCGCGGCTTCTCCCCTTTCCGTGAGCCGTGGCTGCCGTTCTTGCCTCGGCCTCCGCTGCCGAGCCGCCGCAGGCCCCTCGCCTCCCTCCTCCGAGCCGCCGCCGCCGCCGCCTCCCCACGGTAATGTGTATCGTATACGTTGTAGATAATTTCTTAAGTAAATGTTTCTGATTGAAACTCAGTGCCGGGGATCTGCCGTTCTGAATGCCAATTTTAGGTGTGTGAGACGGCGATGGAGAACTTAGGTTCGAAATGAATTGGGTGCTTGACGAAGGTGCATAATTAATGGGGAAAAAAAATTCTCTTAAGGTGGAGAATTAGTGCGTAGAGGATATGTAGTTGGTGGAATAATTGTAATCTGAAGTTTGTCTTTGCTTTTCTTGAACTAACCGAAACACTAGTTTGTAGTTCTTGTAAAAAAGAAAAAAAGATACAAAATTTAGAAATAAAAGCTCTTTATTCTGTTTTTGGTGTCTCAAGGAGCTACATATGAGGTTCGTTTGTACTCAAAATCTTAGTCACTAATTCGATACAGAACAATGTATCTTGGACTTGTAAATTTTGCTGTTTTTTTAATTGGTTTAGCATCTATGGCATACCATTGCACCATATATCTTTAATAGCTAAGCATCACACATGCCTACCGTACAAGCGCAGAGTAGTGGGGTGACTGTTCCTTTACCATTGTCTGTTCTTTGGAAAATTGTTGCTTATTTCCCCATAAGAGTGGTCAAAAGTGCTGTCAAATTTCACTTAGTTGCTTTGAATTTTAATCACCGAATAATTGGTAAATATTGCTGTGTATAGAAAATGGTAGTATTATAAGATGTTAGGTATCTTTTATTAAATTATCTGCCTTTTGGCCTCATATCTGGTTTTCAGAAATTTCACCATAGGAACTGAGACTACAGTGATCTTCTTTAGCCCAAGAATATGTAGGTCTTGTTAAGGGTATTTGTGGTATTCTATTCCTAGTCTAGGGTTTACTCTTGTGTGTATCTTGTACTATATATTACCTCTTGGGCTATTGCAATACAACCAACCATCCACATTTGCGCTCCCCCTCTCCATCTGACATGGTATTAGAGCTAAGGTTCAAACCCTAGCCTCCATACTCTTCCCCTGTCGCTGCCCCCGGGAGGAGCAATCTTCACTCCTGAGGGTGACCACCTCTTAGTTGTAGTTCGTCCATGCACGATCGCTGTCCTCATCGCTGCCGTGCATCGCCTCTAGAGCTCCTCATTCATGCGCGCCCGAGCCCTCGCCCGGCATCCGCTCTAGATTCGCCATCTCGTCGCGGCCAGAGCCGTCTGCGCCGCCCGCGCTCGTCTCCGTCTGCGTGCTGCGCCCTGAGCCCTCGTCGCGTTGACGTATCAGATCCAGCCACCATGTGAGTCGGATCACTTGGAGCAATTTTCGTATATTTCTCTTCACGATGCCATGCCAACTTTGAGGTTGGGGATACATATTTATAGGGCTAACCGCCTCGCCTCTCGAGCCTTGCGCCTAGATGCGGATCCCTGCGTTGGGCTGCCAAAGCCCTTGATCAAGGATATTGTCCTTGAAGGGCGGCAAAAATAACCCTTATCCATCAATCCCCTAAGTCTTGTGTGTCTCCTTGGAGCGATGTTAGTCCTCTTACTATTGATAGCAAGATCCTTACTCTCATGGAGAGGATGACACTTGGAGATGGGACAATTTTTCTTGCTCTTTACAATGCCATGCCAACTCGGGTTGTCCTAACGTCTCTAGTCTAAAATGCTCTGTCCTAGATGCTCTGTCCTAGATCTTTGTGTTCTAGATGCTCTGTCGATGCTCTGTCCTCTAAAGCTGGCTAGTACCGTCCAAAGAGGCCTCGCGGATCGGAAGATCCAGACTTATCCATCAATCTCACCTAAGTCTCGTGGAGAATCTGAGCCATCCGATCCTAGGCGTTCCTTGATTTCAACAGCCCCGTATCAGCGCTTTGAGGTGGAGAGAACTCCGCGTCATGTTGGGTGTCGCGGTGTCGAGCACCAAGGTGGAGAGATCGGGCGGCGGTGCTTGCCGTCGATGGTCGATGCTCGCGTGAGCAATGAGCGAGCCGTTGCTCCTCTCCTCTCGCTTGCGCGGCGTGGGCTGGGCGCGTCGTGGTATCGACACCTGCAGCCCAATGACCAAGCTTACGCGATTGTGGCAAGAGTCGTCTAAATCGTCGCTTTGCTTGCCAGGTAGCGCGCAGGCGCCTCACGGTCATCATCATCTCGGCATGTCCTCGCCCCGTACGGGCGTCTTTGCGCGGCTGCCGCGCTTACGCGCACTCGGCCGCTTTGTCGTGGAAGAAGGCTCCCTTCTTCCTGTCACCTTGGCCGGCGACCAGCTGCTCCCAGTGAGGAGCTTCCGCCATGGTGGCGGGTCGGAGCAGTGTGGCTCGCCATTTGTCGACGACCGAGCGACCGCGCCTCCTCGATCGTCATCGTGGAGATCCGGCGACCCCGGATGGTGAGCCATCTGCTTGTACTTCCGGGGGCCGCGGCGAAAGAGCTTCTCGGCGGCTCTGCTCCCATTTGTAGGTGTCGTCGCGGCGTACCAACCTGCGGCGAGAGTGTTGAGGCGGAGCAAAGTCATCAGCGTCCTCGCACGGCGAAGGCGGGGTCTCCGCTCCGTCACGAAGTGCTGCGGTGTGGACTTGCGAGCGCGATCGGCTGGCGATGCGTCGCAGCGATGGAGTCCCAAGCCTCCTTGGCGATCTGCTTGTTGGTGGCGAGCGCATCTCGGGCGGGGCTGCGGCGATGAGAGCATCGGCGCCGTCGATCTGGTTATGCGTCGCCGGTGCATCCATATCACGCGCGCTGAGCTTTACCCTCATCGCGACCCGCTCGGCGTAGTTGGACTTGGTGAGGTAGGCCACCGCGCGCCGGGCGGCGTCCACGGCGGCGACTGGTACTCGTGGTGACCACGGTGCCGAGCAGGGAAAGCGCGTCGCTGTGAAGGCGCGCTCTCGTCGACCGTCTGCCGCCGTGTGCCTCGCCGCGCGCTCGAGCGCCACGAGCGCTGTGCGCTGTCTGGAATGCTGCCGTAGCTGTCGTGGGCGTGGCGGCTGCCACTGCCACTTCTGCCTCATGTTGCCCTCCTCTCAGACTCAAGTCCGCGTCGGCCTTTATCATCAGTGAGAGATGGATGCTTTCTTCTGCCCGCTGAGAACCTCGACCTCTGTTGCCTTTGCTGGCGTCTTTGCGCGGCTTGCGCGCTTATCACGTCATCGGCGCTTTATCGTGGAAGAAGGCTCCCTTCTTCTGTCACATGGCGGCGACCCGCTCCTCCCGAGTGAGGAGCTTCCGCCAATGGTGGCGGGTCCAGAAGAGAGCGCTGACTCATCGCTGTTGGCGACCTTGGCGACCTATCGCCTCCTCGATCGACATCGTGAAGAAATCGGCGAGCCATGCGCTTGTACTTCGGGGGCGGCGAAAGAGCTTCTCGCGTGACTCTCCTTCCAGTAGGTGTAAATCGGAGGAGAGTGTTGAGGCGAGCAAAGTCATCAACGTCCTCGCTGGCGAAGGCGGGTCTCTCGCTCCGTCGCGAAGTGCTGCGGTGTGGATTTGCGGGCGCGATTTATGATGGCGTCCCAAGCCTCCGTGGATGCTTGTTGGAGGCGAAGCGCATCTCGGCGGGGCTGCGGCGATGAGGGCATCAGCGCCCGTCGATCTCGTGGTCGGCGTCGCCGTACAGGCCCTCCTTCATCTCACAGGCCTCGCGCTTCATCGCGCGGCCCGCTCGGCGTGGTTGGCCTCGGTGGTAGGCCACCCGCCGCCGGGCGCGTCCACGACAACGACACAGAACTCCCGTCCGGGAGAAACCCGGCGCACAGAAGCCGCGCTCTCTATCTACCGTCTGCGCCGTTGTCGTCGCGCCTCTTCTGAGCGCCACCGCCGCGCGCCTCCTCAGAGGCGCCACCGCGAGTCGCCTCACTCGAGCGCCGCGCCGTCTGCGCCTCCTCGAGGCGCCATCGTGCATGCGCTGTGTCGGACTGCCGCGGCTAGTGGCGTCTTGCGGCCCAGCTGCGCCCTTCGCCTCGCGCTACTTCCTCTCGGCTCAGGTCGCGTCGGCGCGTCGTTAGCGAGATGGGGCTGCTGCTGCTGCGCGCGAGACCTTGACCTGCTGCGGCGCGCCTGGCTGCATCTGCGGCTTCTTGCTTCGCCTCATGCTGCTGCTGCCCGCTCGCTTGCTGCCTCGGCGCTCTGCGCGCTGCGGCGGCTGCGGTGGCTGCTGCCGCCGCTTCGCCTGTTGCGCCCGAGCTCGGCCGTCGGCCAGCCAGCGCGTGCTTTCGCTGAAAGCGGCAAAACGGCGAGAGCGCTCTGCGGACATGGCGCTTCTTGGGAGGTGTTGCGTGGAGAGAGCTTTCTCGGAGAGGAGTGGCGTGGGCGGAGGCTGCTGCTTTGCTCTGGGGAAATTGCGAGCTGCTGGAGAAGGAGATGAAGGAGATGCTCGGGCTACGAGGATAGTATAGCTCACGATACCACTTGTTATGCTCTTGCTTGAGGTGATAGCAAGATCCTTACTCTCATGGAGGATGACACTTGGAGATGGGGCAATTTTTTCTTGTATATTTCTCTTCACCAATGCCATGCCATTTGAGGGTTGGGGATACATATTTATAGGGCTAACCGACCAGCATATGCCAAGCATTAGTCTAAAATACTCTGTCCTAGATGCTCTGTCCTCTAAAGCTAGTCTAAAGCTAGTCCAAGATGCTCTGTCCAAAGAGATGCTAACATGCGATCATCAGGATCTTGTCCTTGAAGAGCGTAAAATAACTGAAGACTTATCCATGTCCGTGGGGCGGCTCGTCATAAAAGAAAGAGAGGATAGGAGAAGCGGAGGAGAGGGAGAACAAATGAGATGTTTATAACGAGATCTAGTCGAGCGCTTGCTTTACGACTCAGGGCCACTCACAAGCGGCCCGGCTTCCCTTCTTTTCTTGTTAAAGAAATCATGCTCCTTTGAGTCCATCTAAGTTAGTAACACTCTATCTTTGAGTTCGTCTAAGCGTGCAGTCATAAATCCTTGTCGATTAAGCGATTGCTTCTGCCCGCTCATTCCCTTCGCATGGCGATGGCGCGCTCTTCTCTCCAAGCCGTTGCAGTTCGTAGAAGTCGTTATGATGCCGCTACTTCTCTCCGAGCTATCACCCCGAGCTTCTAAGGCCGCCGCGCTTCTTGTGCACTGCGCCTTCGCTGCGCTTCTTGTGCACTGCTCTGCTGCCATGTCGGGCTTCGATCTGCGCCGCTATGCTTCTATCTATTTCTCTTTGGCTTGATTTGATAGCTCTCTCTATTCTTGTCGGTTTCATTATCTTCTTTGTCGTGTTGCCGCAATCGACTTTGCTCCTGCTTGCCTCTACTTTCTCAGCCCCTGCCCCTTGTGTTTTATGGACTGTCGCACGACCCCAGATGGGAGGAAATCTTTTGATACTCAACATTTTTTCCAAGAGCTATACGCTACGATGACATTATGAAAACTCGAACTTTGGATTTTCTTTATTGTTGTGTCAAATATGCCTTGCATTTGGGGGGGGGGGGGGGTTTAAGGGTATTTGTGTTATTCGATATTCGACTCCTAGTCTAGGGTTTATTCTTGTGTGTGTCCCCTGGCTATTGCAATACAACTAACCATTCACATTTGCACTCCCCTTCTCCATCTAACAGGTCTGTCTTGTTTGGCTAACTTGGTATAGTTTTCACCTTGGAATAATCCACCAATATAATTTTGGTGCAACCATTCGAAGAGGATTGGAAAAGTACCTTTTCGTTTTCTCTAAGAAAATACCACGGAACAACTCCGAATGAGGGCTCGGACCTTATCATTCCTACCCAAACAAGTTTGTTGCATAAATTTGAGTTCCAAATTTTAGACTTTATTTTCCTAGGGGATTAGGCCATTATGTCCGAATTTGTACGCATTGGAATTTATCTTGATTCAGACTACTTTTATTTTGTTAGGATTTGTTTAATTAAGATGATCTATAACCCTACAATTGCCCATTCTCACATTAGAATATGATCAACAAGCGCATAGTTTTCCAACTATTTGAAGTATACTAAATTCAGACCTGAATAGACCAAAAAGTAATGGTACTCATCATCAATTAAACCAACCTAAACTATCAGTTGCCAACTAGATAGAAGGCTATTGTATTCATAAGTCAGTGAAGTTGGCTAGGTCATCATTGTCCAAGGTTGTCCTTGTTATGAATATTATTTGTATATTCAAGAGGGCTCAAAGGGCAATATATATAGGGAGTACAAAGGGGGTTGCTATATACAGATAAGGAAATACAAAAGGAGTCATATTCTAATATCCCTCCCTCAAACTCATGGTGGATCACACACACTGAGTTTGGAGAGAAAATACAAATGTTGTGCCCTAATTTGTGGCGTCGTGAAGAAGTCAGCAACTTGTAACTCGATAGCACAAGCGTAAAGCAAGTACTCCCTCACACTTTGTGGCGAGTGTATGAAGCATCCACACCAATGTGCTTGGTGAGCTCATGCTTCATGGATCTCGGACAATCACGTGCTTTGTCTTTGTCAGGACAAAGAGTCGTAAGTCCCATCACAGGCACTCCAAAATCTACAAGTAGCCACCTCATCCAAGTAACCTCTGCTGTCACTGCTGCTATAGCTCTCAACTCAGCCTCTGCACTCGAACGAGAAACTGTAGTCTACTTGTCTTCTAAGCAATCAGGGAGGAGCCAAGAAAAACACAGTAAGCAGAAAGAGAATGCCGATCATAAGGATTACTAGCCTAGGTCGCATCAGAGTACATCTGAAGTTGTAGTGAGGTAGAGCTAGGGAAAAACAAACGACGAGAGATAGTCCCATGCAAGTAGCGAAGAACATGAAGAAGGTGACTGTAGTGAAGATGGGTAGGACGAGCCATGAACTGACTCAAGATATGAACAACATAAGCAATATTAGAACGAGTGCTCACAAGATACACCAAACTCTCAACAAGATGGCGATATCGAGTAGGATCCTCAAGAAGATCACCATCAGTGGCACGAAGCTGTAGAGATAGCTCCATGGGAGTCTCAGCAGTGCGAGTGTCAGTCAGACTAGACCGATCAAGAAGATCCTAGGCATACTTCTGCTAGGAGAGGTAGTAGCCTTCAGGCATGGAAGAGACCTCAATCTCAAGGAAGTACATAGGAGAATCAAGATTAGTCATAAAAAACTGTTCACTGAGATGCTTCTTCACATACGTGATGAATGAGGAATCATCACGAGTGATGAGCATATCATCAACATACAGAGAAGCGATGTCCTACCAGAGATGAGACATGAACAAAAGAGCGGGATCATGAGAGCGGCGGTGAAATCGACAATGATGATCACTAAGGTAAAGCGTGCAAACCGGCCACGAGGAGCCTAGTTGAGGCCATAAAGAGCACGGCGAAGATGACGGATGTGCCTATCGGGAGCGAGAATACCTAGGTGGTGTTGCATTTAGACCTTATGCAAAACACCATTAAGAAAGACATTCTTAACATCGGTGAGAGATGGACCACCGTGAAATGAAGCAACCGCAACAAAGTGCGAGCGGTGGTCATATGGGCAACGGGCAAAAGTCTCATCGTAATCACGACTGTACTCCTACTGAAAGCCGCGAGCCACATGACGAGCCTTGTAGCGCTGCATAGTACCATCAGACCGGGTCTTAATCTTGTACACCCACTTGCACATGATCGGACGAGCATGCACAGGTGTCGGTACAATATCCCAAGTCTCCATGACGTCGAAGAGCATCAAGCTCCTCTCGCTATAGCGGTGCCACTCGAGAATGAGGAGCGACCTCACGATAAGAACTAGGCCCAGTGACAGAGAGTGCATGAGCCATCGGAGCAAATCCAAGACGATCAGGAGGTCGAATGGATGTCCGGTCACGAAGGACATAACGAGGAGCATCATCAGAAGGATCAGATGTGGGTGTCAGCAAGATACCAGGAGAGGAGACTGATGAAGGACGAGGACGCTTGGAGTAGTGAATACCGAGAGAAGCGAGGCGGTGATGCTGCGGGAACAAGAGGCGATCTTTGCGGGAGGCGACTCGAGAGCGAGAATGCTGAAGGAACCACTGGAGATAGACCAGGTGAAGAGTCAGAAAGAGACAACTATGAAATCGACTTAACGGTAGAAACATGACAAGGAGGCGAATCTCCGATAGAAGAAAGGTCGAGATTCGTCAAAGACAACGTCTCATGAAATCCTGATCTGTCGAGTAGAGGGATCCCAGCAGCGATAACCCTTATGCTCAGAACTATAACGAAGAAACACACATTTATCGTGGTGGTGATAGTTTAGTGCACTCACGAGGTGTGAGAACAAAACAAGTACAACAAAAATACAAAGGTGAGTGTACTGGGGGGGCTTGAGAGTAGAGACGCTCTATAGGGCTGACACTCTTAAGAGCAGTGGAAAGCTGAATATTGATGAGATATGCGGTGTAGAGCGACCTCGACCAGGCGTGGTGGAATGTGAGAGGCAAGGAGAAGAGTGCGGGCGATTTCAATCAGATGATGATGTTTGTGCTCAGCAACCCCATTCTGAGCATGGGCATCAGGACAAGAAGACTGGTAAAGAGTGCCCTGCTCAGAAAGAAATTGTCTAAAAGCACCAAAGCGATGCTCGCCAGTGAATCACAGAAAATACGAATAGAAGAATCAAAGCGATGCGAACCATCGTTGCAAAGCTACGATAGATTGCAAAAAGCGACTACGATTAGACATAGGGAAAATCCATGTAAAACTAGAATAATCATCAATGAAGATCACATAAGATTTATGTCGCCTTTAGAGATAATAGCGCGAGTCCTCATACATTTGAATGAACTAAATCAAAGGGCGAAAACAATGACTCACTAGAATGATAAGGAAGTTGTAGCTGCTTACTCAGCTTACAACCCCGACAAAACATTGACGTGTCATTAGTAACACGTCCAGGAACACCATGACGAACTAATGAAGAAAGACGGGGCCCACACAAGTGACCTAAACGGTGATGCTACTGTGCAAAAACCTTAGAGGTCGTGGCAGCAGTGGCGGTGGAAGTAGACGTAGAGGTGACAAGAGCAACTGAAATGGACGGAAGGTGGAGGTGATCAAGGATGTAGAGACCACGACGATCTCTACGGCAGCGGCCGATCCCAAATCCGTCCTGTTTGTCGATCTGGATGAAACATGTGTGAGTCAAAACCAACCCTCTGACCAAGATCGGTGGTGACCCGAGAGAAGGCGCATGGTAAGCTTGGAACATGAGAAGCAGCTAGAGCAGTCGGTGGATAAAATAGTGCCCTAACGACAGACAGTGGAGTGCCGTTGGTATGCGAGCAGAGATAGGAAAAAGCAGGAGGTCCTCTCGGGCGAGAGATGTGGAGTCCGATGTCATGTGGCAGCAGCAATAGCGGCCTCTGCCTCCTCCTTGGTGGCCTCATCTTCTGCAGGAGGTGTAGAAGTAAGCTGTCTGAGAGAAGGTTGAACCAGCGACGGCGACAAGGTAGGCACTAGTAACATGTCCTCAGAGGCGGAGACCATTGAGTGTGATCTCCATAAGTGAAGACCACAACCTGTAGTTCGTCCCATTAAGCTTTGTTCCCGAGAATGGGATCGTAGCTAATGGAATGGAAGCCATTGGTAGCGCGTTGGGGCGGCGGCGACCAAAGCAACGAAAATCTAACGGCGTATTTGGATGCACAGCGATTAGATCGACGTCTTTTTTTTCTTTTTTTTTTCTTCGCGGGTCGGCTAAAACAACCTACAACTGAAGGCCCTCAATTGAAGGCCCGCGATCAAGAAGAACGCGCGAGGAACTAGGTTCCCCTGCTTATGCGGCGGCGGGCTCGGTCCACGTTGTCGTTGGTCGAGCGGCGCCAAGTAGATCGCGGCCGGGATCGATCAAGCGCGCGGCGGCATTGGCGCGGCCTCGGGTCGGCGGCGGCGACCTACGGGGCGGCGGCGGTGCGTGGCGGCGGCGAGGCGGCGGAGGCGGTGCGGCCAAGTCGCCTTGGTCGGCGTGTACGCCCGGCTTCGGGAAGGGCGGTGTCGGCAATCCGTGGCGATGGCGGTCGAGGCGGCGCGCCTGCGTGTCGGCAGCGCGGCCTCGGGTCGGGAAATGCTGTCGGATCGGCAATCCAGGCGGCGATCGGGGATAGCGGTGGCGGGATGGCAGCGGAAGGGATGAGCTAGGTTAGTATCCTGGCTCTAATACCACATTATGAATATTGTTTGTATATTCAAGAGGGCCCAAAGGGCAATATATATAAGGAGTACAAAGGAGATTGCCATATACAGATAAGGAAATACAAAATGAGTCCTATTCTAACAGTCCTCATCACCAATATAAAAGTTGTTGGTAGTAAGCGTTGTTGTCATGTTTGTGATCCTTTGAGTTAATTTCTGTGTCACTGTTGCAGTGTTGTTGCATGCAGGAATCTAGTCACCCTAGTAACCAGCAGATTGGATACACCCAGCACAGACCTCCCTATCTATTATTTTCTTATTTCTGATGAGAACAACATAATCCTAGAGGATCACAATCGATTTTCTGGTCCTACCAAGCATTTATTTTGAGAACTCCTTGATTAATGATTCCTAAACGTGGTCATATATGCTCGGTTGGTTGGTCTGATTCACCCCATCCAAATAGGTTGTTTTCTCTGATGGCTATCAGTTACCAGAATCCAATGCGCCATTATCGTGTCATCTAGTTGGTTATATAAAAAAATATCTAAACTAATGAATAGAATACTATTTTACATGAATGATTGTCATAGGAAAACTGCTAGTAGACATTTTACAAGTACCAGTGCCATTTTATTATTAAGTGTTGAATTTACCTCACCACTTTGCTATGTAAAATCTACTGCTAGTAGCCTATTGTCATGAACCTTAGTTCATAACAGGGTAAATATCGCCAAGAAGAAGACCGGACGATGTCGGTTTGGTGGGATGAGAGATTAGACTATAGATTGGGATGATAGAACATTGGGAGAGAGAATAGATTAATTTATCTTTCTTGCTTGCTTGATAATGAATACATGCTATCCCTTTATAGGGACGATCCGACTTGACCTCTAAGAAATAATCTCTATATCTAAAGAAATTTATCTCTATTAGATGGAATATATTTCTAAAAAAGTAAACCCAACTAACAAGGAAACTAATAATTCTTATATCTATTTCCAACTACTAATGCACTCGTAGGCCTGGCACGAATAGTGCGTGGTGCTACAGTATCATACGTACTGTTTATGCACATGAACAGTACCAACCGCGACATTACTCCCCTCCTTTTGCGACAGCTTGTCCTCGAGCTGTGGTGGCTGCTATGGCTGAAGCCCTAGGAGACCTAATGTTGACGAGAGGTTGCGATAATGACATGAATCCTTAAAGATCATTGCCTCCATGCGCAGTTGCGACAAACTCACCTGTTGCTGCAGCAGACATGATAACAACCACAGCGACATCGCGATGCAGCGGCGTGCCGGCGGGGCGCGGCGAGCCGTTGACACCATGGCAGGGTGCGGTAGCGGCGCGGCAAGTTCCGACAGCGTCACGGTGGTTGCTGGAAACGCCGTCGCCTCTTGTTGCGCCTTCTTCTTCTGATCCGCGATCATTTTCTCTAAAGTAGCATGCATATCGAGGAAGATGACCGCCATCTTCTTGTCGTTGTCATTGGTACTCATGGTCATCTTGTTGGCGTTAGCCTTTATCATAGCCAACGACTCGGCGACAGGTCTGATGGTCTGATCTGTCGCCATAACCATGGTAGCAGAAGTCGTGGGAAGTGATCGACTGCTCTGATACCAAATTGTTATGAACCTAAGTTCATAATGGCCCGTAACATCGATGGTTTTCTAGTGTATGATAGCCTCTCTCTAAATATTGCAGTTCCTGCTTAATGGGTGCATGCACATGACTACATGTAATTGATCTCGTTTTCCTTTTGACAGGTTGGCAAGAGAGGTTGTCAAGATTACAGGATAGGGTACGGATATTCTTTGCAGTTTTTTTCTGGATGTCATTGTTTTTCTGGGGAAGTGCTTGGGATGGAAGTAATAACTCAGGAGGCAAGAAGCGCCAACGATTTCGAAAGAAATCCAAGTGAACATGCTCTAGGAAGGATAAGCATGCCATTTTACTGGTATACAGGTTTCCTATGTTGAAGGACATGATTCGGGTGCATGGTGAATGTATAGGTATTGGGAGGCGGTTGTATGGTGAATGTGTAGCTAGGGATTGTGTTACTTGGTTGCATTTCAGCAAGCAGTGTCTTCTAGGCAAATATTGGATTGTTTTATAGGTCATATATTGCCAATCATTGATTTGGAGATACAGGTAGCATCATAAAGGGAAATGTATACCCGTTAACTTGATAATAGTTAGTGTAAGGTATAATTCCTGTTGCAAATAAAATTATATGTTATCCAGGATCCTGAAGATGGTGGTAACTGTGTTAGGTAGACAAGGTCGTTTTCAGTCTTTAAACCTATTTGTAGCAGTCAAAACCTTATTTCTAGCCGTGCTCTGACTTGAATTAGCCTGTCTAGTACTCCCTCCGTTCTTTTTTATTTGACGCAGTTGATTTTTTACGGTCAAACTTTCTAAAGTTTGACCGCCAATAAGTTTAAAACTATCTAGATTGGCTATATAAAAATTATATCATTAGAATTGTCATTGAAAATACTTTCATAATATTATAATTTTATTAGTATATCTTAATGTAAAAATAATAAAAAATTATGGTCAAAGTTATATCTCGAAGACTGTGAAAAGTCAATTGTGTCAAATAAAAAAGAACGGAGGGAGTAGTTTTTCAGTGAGACTTGTAGATTCAAAGCTTTAAGCCATGTTATGTGTTTGGACTGTTATAGTTAAGAACTTCAGCATTCAAAATGGGATTGTAGATCCCGAATCTTTATAGTGTGTGCACCTGCTTTTCTTCCACGGAGGCCTAGAAGCCTGTGATGTTCTTATAGTATGTTTATCACAAACCACTAGCTTCTACTATGCACTAGGAGCAGATATACACCATGATGTTACAATGTCGGGGAAGAAATACAATATGCACTCATACAATTACATAAGTGCGTCTTGTGTCTTGAGATAGCTTGCAGTGCTTGTCTGTTGAAGAGATGATCTGCCGCGGTAGCTCCGGCCACCGGCCAGCTTGTCGTGGCGGCTTGCAGAACCTCCGGTTAATAATCTCAGTTTGTATTGGGAGAAAGCAGAACCTCTGGTTAATAATTGTGGCGAAATCTTAATCTGCCCTCCAAATAAGTTAGCAGCTACTACAAGTTCTGAAGCGACGCGTCTTCCTGTTGAGAATGGAATGATCGCTTCTTGTTCGAAAATAGCCCATAAATCATGGATGCGTACCTTGTACACATGTTTGCATAGAAGCTCATCGAGCTGAGTCAAACACCTAGCTCTAAAAAAAAAAGAGCTGAGTCAAACACCTAGCTCTCAAAAAAAAAAGACGGATGTGGTGGGAGGGCGGAGCCACCTTCAAGTTGATTCTGGAGAACCAGCCCATCTGAAACTATAGTGCCCTTGAAGTTGTTGTTAATTACTTGCAAATGCCACTCACTTACCCCTGACCACCTCCCCACCCCGAGGCCCAAGCGGTGCCCGTTCGCATCGCCTCTCCCGAGCTGCGTGTCAGGGCAAGCAAGCAGCGACTCCCGAGCGCGCACCACGGCGATGCCCTATGTAATTGCCCTCCATGACCACGGTGACGGCCACCGGCGGCTATGTAGGGACTATCTTCCTGGCAAACATGTGGACACTAAGCCTTTTACAGTTGCACTGAAGCCTGAAGGAGAAGGATACTGATTTATTGTGCAAATTCAAAGCAGCACAATCACTTCTGGCCGGTGGGTGGCTTTGAGAAAAGTTCTAGATTATCCACTGTTTTGGCCTGAGTTTACAGGTCAAGTTCTTAACGTAATGCTTCGTACCGTCATGTGCTAAAGCTACTTGTTACCATCATATAATATATACTTATTAGCATTTCCTTTTCCATGGAGGCATGTCGAGTTTTCCATTGATTCCATCAAATTGGCCATATGATCACAAGAACAGTATGTACTTCGAGTACGGTAGGCAGCAGCAGATTAAGGCTTGGCTGTTTAAGTTTCTACTCCTCCCATGTCTAGAGCTCTTTTATAGTACACACCAATCGTCTACCTCAAAATCTAACGAACCACATCAGTTAAAGATTAGGTTATTTGTAGCAGTGGATTTTCTTCGAAAAAAATCCATTGAAGTGAAATTTCATCATGTGCCTCTCCAAAGAACACGCTTCCGGGATATGCCACTAAATATTTCCTTTCGCAATATGTCACTCCAAACTCATATCCAAAGGTGTTTAGCCTCAAAATGCCGGCATGTTAACAATCTAAATACATCTTCTATTTCTTTTAGCAGAAAAACCTCATGTGTAAAGACCCTTTTGCCCCTTCTAATGATTTTGGTTTGAACAAACACCGCCGGCTACCTACTGTCGCTGCCGCCTGCCTTTGCCTGCCCAAGAACAGACGCACAACAGAGCACGTCTAAGCCTGTGGCGACTCCAGCTGTGAGAATGCACAGCGAACGTCCAAAATTTAGCAACCCATGTCAACAACTTACATGTATCCACTATCCCACTGTGAAACTGTGAAAGCAAGGACGTGAAACTGATAGTGAATCAATCACGTAATAGATTAACCGGCGAGATACACGTTACATATATAGCCTTAGCTCATGCATGGAAATCAACCCGGTTTATAGAAACAGGACCGGAGGATCAGCATGCAAGGAAGGCAAAGATCACGCCAGGGCCGGTGCTAATCCAAACCAAAAATAGATGCAACAGACCATATCATCTAACACTCCCCAGCGATTGAAGCGGCGGCAAAGCGTGCGTTGGGTGGGCGAAACTTCGGTGAAGACGGAGGATGGAAGTCCTTTAGTGAAGATATCGACATCTGCGGCGTCGTCGGGGCGTGAAGAACGCTGACGGCGCCCGAACGCACTTCGTTCGCGGACAAAATGGAGATCAATCTCAACATGTTTAGTGCGCCCGATCTTTGTGCCGGGTTGGTCGAGAGATAAAGCGCAGCGTTGTCACGATGAGCGAATGTGGCGCGGAGAGGATAGTGGAGCTCTAGAAGAAGGCTGGTGTAACGCAGTCTGCAACCGCATTGGCGGCGGCGCGATACTCGGCCTCGGCATTGGATTGGGACACAGATATGTTGGCGCTTGGAAGACCAAGATATGAGATAGGCACCAAGAAAGATACCGTAGCAGAGGTAGAGCGGCGAGTGTCGGACATCCACCAATCGGCATCGAGTAAGCAACAAGAGATCACGATGTTGGTGCGATGAAGGTGCAAACCATGATCAATGTGCCGTGGAGATACCATAAAACACGCTTGACCAATGCGTAATGTGGTTGTGGGGTCATGCATGTGTGGCAGATCTGGCGAACGACATAGGTGATGTTCGGGCGTGTGAAGGTGAGATACTGTAGGGCTCCAGCAAGACTTCGGTAATGAGTTGGATCAGACACTGGGTCACCATCTATGGCCGACGTCTTAGCACTCGTGTCAATAGGTGTGGAGCAGGGCTTGCAATCAGACATCCCAGCACGGTCAAGAACATCGAGAATGTATTGCCGCTGGGAGAGAAACAAACCAGAACCTTGTCGTAAAACCGAGACACCAAGAAAGTGGTGTAAAGGACCCAGATTTTTCATAGAGAATTCCTGCTGAAGTGCGGCAATGACACGCCGTAGAAGGGAATCAGAGGAGGCCGTCAGCACAATATCATCAACATAGAGAAGCAAATAGACCGTGTCGCTGCCCCGCCGGTAGATAAATAGAGATGTGTCGGTCTTTGCACCAATAAAGCCAAGGGAGAGAATATAGGATGCAAACCGTTTGTACCATGCGTGAGGGCTGCTTCAAACCATAGAGACTTGTTGAGGCGACACACATAGTGCGGTCGATCGAGTCAAGAAATCCAGAGGTTGAGCACAATAGGCGAGTTTACGAAAGAGTCCCATGCAGGAATGCATTTTCACATCGAGTTGATGTAGTGGCCAATCTGAGAGAAGCGCAATCGTGAGAATTGTTCGAATTGTTCTTGGCTTGCTGGCCGGACTAAATGTCTCATCAAAATCAATGCCGGGCGTGAGTGAATCCGTAAGACCCAACGAGCTTTATAGCGGTCAAGAGAACCATCGAGTGCGGCTTGTGACGAAAGACCCATTTGCGGTGACAATGTTGGCACCGAAGGCGTGGAACTAGATCACAAGTGTGATTGGCTTGGAGGCGAAAATTCCTCCATCATTCTTTGCCACGCCGGTTGGGATCCGCGAGGGCGTCGCGATATGTCTTCGGAAGTGGCGAGAGGGCCGCAACATGAAGATCAAGTGGGCGTGGCTGATGAAAGCCGGTCTTGCCCCTGGTGACCATGGGGTGCTGGTTGGTGATGGGTGCAGTGAGTACCGCATTGGGCGGTAGAGTAGGCGCGGCAGTAGCTTGTGGCACCACGGGCGGTGCCGCGGGTGGCACCATGGGCAGCCCCACGGGCAACATCGCGAGTGGCTCCACAGGAGTAGCATGGGGCTGCATGGGTCCACTCTGCATGGTAGGTAGCTCAATAGGCGCGCACCTAGGGGCTGGTGCGGCTGGAGCAGCCTGCCGAGGCGTGATGTTCGCAGCACTGGCGGACCGGGCGGCACTGGAAGAGGCTCGGCGGTAGCAACTGAGGCGAGGTGCGGCGAGCGGTGGAGCAAGGCAAGGACCCAGCGTCCTGCGGTGAGGCTTGGCCGGCTCGGCTGGCAACATCCTGCGGCGGAGGCGGTAGGAATGCGAGGCGAGGCGGGATGGCGCGGTGAAAGTGGTACCTGCAGGAAGATTAGTGCCAACAGGAAGGGAGCATAATCGAACTCGAAGAAAATCAAAGTTGGATGAAGCGAGGAGTAGCAAGCTCGGCAAAGGAAAGGAAGACTCATCAAAGGTGACATGATGGGAGATGATAATTCGATTAGTGGACAAATCAAGACACGATAGCCCTTGTGTTCGGATGGGTATCAGAGAAAACACAAAGGGTGGAGCAGGAGCAAGCTTGTTAGCAGCGGTGGGTGAAAGATTTGGGTAGCACTTGCACCGAAGACAGCAGGTGGGAGTAGGAGGGCTGGACACCATGGAGAGCAAAATATGGTGTGGAGAAGCCTAGTGTCTTGGTGGGGTGGCGGTTAAGAAGATATGTAGCAGTGTGAAGAGCCTCAACCCATTAGGATGGAGGAAGGCTGGCTTGGAAGAGGAAGAGCATTATATTGTTGGTGGAGCAATTATGCGTTGACCTTCCATTTTGGGGAGATGTATGAGGACACAACATGCGAAGGGCAACACCACATGTAAGAAAGAAAGTGCGGGCGGACGAGTTACCAAACTCACGACCGTTGTTGCATTGCACACTTTTGATGGTGGTGTTGAGCTGAGTGGTGACATAAGAGAAAAATTGGAAAGGGTGGGAAAGGTGTCGGTTTAAAGCGAGAGGAAAATTCCAAAGAAAATGAGAGCGATCATCAAGAATAACAAGATAATATTTATAATCGGACACCTTGCTAACGAGGAGATGTCCAAAGATCACAATGTATTAAATCAAAATTCTTAGGCATGGGGCGAAGAGCGTAGGAAAAGGGAGACACATGTGTCGGCCAAGTTGACACGCATGACAAAGAGACTCTAGTTCATGTGGATTACAAGAAATATTGAAAGAAGCCGGTCTAGATAGGGCCTCACGACCGGGATGGTCGAGGCGTGCAATGCCACGAGTGGAGGTCTTCTTGGTGGTGAGGCGTGAGTGGTAGATGAAGGGGGTAGAAGTTTGCTCGGAGCTATTGCACTGGCGATCACATTCTTGGTTTGGAGGTCCTTCACGAGAAGGCCAAAGGATCAAATTCAACGAACGATTATTGTCAATGGTGAAGCTGTCGAGCGAAATGAGATTTTTAATAATGTGCGGAGATACAAGAGCGTGGCGAAGGTGGAGTGGGTGTGAGCGTGGGAAGTGACATGAAACGATCAGTGACGGGTAGCATGGAACCATTGCCGACAATGATATTAGTAGGGGTGGACGATGTGGAGGGATGAAACACGGAAAGATTACCAGAGTTCGATGTCATATGCGATGTGGCACCCGAATTCATGTACCATTTTGATGCGGACATCCCTAACTTGGATACAACCGCGCCTACACACACATTTGATCCACAACAAATATTACAAGGACCAATTACTCGAGCTCGTGCTCGCCAACTTAATCACTAGGTGAATTCGTTCATAGGTTTATATATTACTGAGAATACATCGCTACCTAATGCAAGTGATTTAATTGTGCTTAGGAACATGGGAAAGGACCAAGGAGAGGTATGTGGAGTCATAGACAAGCATAGGAGGCATAATAGAGGTCATCACGTCACTTTGGATCCGAGCCAAGCAATAGTTCTAGTTGGGCTCGTTCTGGATTCGAGTTCGGACTGCTGCGACAACACTAAGTTCAAACGGCTGTAACTTCTTCATACGGACTCCGTTTGGGACGTTCTTGGACTTCATTGAAAGCTTATCAAGTCTACTTTCTAATGGATCCAACCTAAGCTACAAATTCCAACCGAGCCAACCACAATAAACAAAATAATTCATGTCGGTTTTTTGTCCGAGTCAAAAAGGGTGTTACGCCACCTCCTCTTGGGCCCATGGGCCTTGTAACCCTAGGGGCATGCGTCTACTTCCCTAGCCGCCACCCCTGGTCATCTTCCCATATAGGAGCCGCCGTTCCCCTAGCTAGAACTCGGATTTCGTTGAGTTTAGGTTTAGCCATTGTGCAAACTTACATTCTTGATTGTGTGGGACGACCACCTGTCAAGACGACCTTGGGATCCACCTTTGATTTTCAATACCATCTACACTACATTCTTATTCGCAATATCAGATTGCCTATATTTTATTCTTGCTAGTTCTTGATTGCTCGCGAGGAATTGAACCTCGTGTTCGAGTTGATCGCGCTTCTAGCACAATCAATAACATCTCGGAGTTGGTTCAGCGATTGCTAAAGCGCAAGCGTCGTCGTGCGGTTGTAGTCGGATCGCGAGTCACCTCCACCAAAATCGATAGTTATCAATCTCATCGAAGATCGGGCACCATGCCTCCATCACATTAAAGTGCGTCGGTGGTGGCGTCGGGTCATTGTGTTGAACGCGTTCGCCAACGCGTTCTGGTCCCAGGTCGCTGTGGTGGGGAGTGGCGCCATTGGCATTGGCGGCGTCCAATCGGGTGATAAGGGTGGCTGTGGGAGCGACAACGCGCTCGACACACCGCCTATGTGACCCGAGGGGCCGGGTATGCCTCTCAGGAAGCCTAGGGGGCCTAGCACACCGCCTAGGTGCCTTGCAGCGAGCGCATGTGGGGGTACAACTCGCTGCTGCTGGTGTGCAGGTGGACGGCCGCCGAGCTGATGACGAGGATCCGCGGGACTGGGCCAAACTTGGAAGGTGCCGGTCCAGGGATTGTACATCGTGGGCCACCGGGATAGCGCCAATGGGAGCGTCATTGCGATGGCCATGACGACGATGGCGGCTGTTACCACAGGGCGTCCGCGATCGTTGGAGGAGCCACGGCCACTAGTCTTTGTTGGAGGCCCAGTCGCCGATGCGGGATTAGGGCCACCACGGCGTTGGCATGGTCATTGCCGCGCGGCGTGCGAAGCGAGCGCCGGCGGCGACAGGGCGATCGGCGAAGAACACGGCTTAGACAACATGATAAGTTCTTCAAGCAATAGATCGAAACGAACATCAATGAAGAGCGGTTTTGGCGGCAGGAGAGCGCCATGTAGGAGAACTTGTCATGAGGCGCGCGAAGCGGAGAGAACGAGCGTACGGTCAGCGATCGGCTCGCCCAGATCCCCAAGTGCATCAGCCATGCTCTTGATCTTGCGACAGTAGTCGGAGATTGAGATATCGCCTTGCACGAACGTGCGAAACTGAGCGTCAGGTAGAGTGCACGAGTCTCTTTATTGCCGATGAATTGCTGTTCCAAGCCCGTCCAGACAACATGAGTGGTAGAGGTAGGCGTCATGACGACTTCGAGAAGTTCAGGGGAGATGGTGCCGTAGAGCCATGACAGCACTGTGCAATCCATGCGCTGCCAGTTTGTGTCATCAGGAGTAGCGGCATTGGAGAGGACGTGATTGGCAATATCATACTTGCCAAGGGTGTTGAGGAAGAGGCCACGCTACTTGCTGTAATTTGGAGACGAGAGATCGAGGATGACCGGGATCAACGCCTTCATGTTCAGGACGGCGACGGCCTGCGCGTGCGGCTGCGGCGTTGGTGGCACAGGCACGAGCATTGGCGGCGATGGCGGTGCTCGGCCGGCTTCCGTCGCGGCGATCTTGGCTTCGAGGCGGCGGCTGCGGCGCAGGCGCGTGGCATCGTCTTCCGGCATGTTGGTGGCGGCGGTGGAGACTTAGGCGTGGAGGCGAGAAGAGAGGAAGGTCGCGAGAGCAAACCAATCTGATACCATGATAGTGAATCAATCACGTAATAGATTAACCGGTGAGATACACGTTACATATATAGCCTTAGCTCATGCATGAAATCAACCGGTTTATAGAAAAGGACCGGAGGATCAACATGCAAGGAAGGCAAAGATCACGGCAGGGCCAGTGCTAATCCAAACCAAAAATAGATGCAACAGACCATATCTGTCTAACAACCATATTTGTCTAACAGAAACAATGCAATTATGCAAAGTCGCAAACACATCAGAACAGATCTCAGTTCTGGACAATTAAGATCACAACAACGCAATCCAGAATTCGCACTTGCTCAAATTCACTGCACATCTCAGTTTTGCCGATTCACACATCACAGTATGACTAGTGGCAGACCAGGATTTCCAGGATGGGTGTTCAAAGTTATAAAAATATTATCCAATGCTTTTCCTAGGAAGCCGAATAATTCACAGTCACACATTTGTGTTTCACCGATAGTCAGTGGAAGTCGAATAATTCACATAAACGAGAAGATATTTCTCTAATTTTGTGATTGTCAGTCTATTCTTGAATTGAGGGTCCTCTCTTTGTGCATGTAATTGCAAACAACATCTCGTAATTTGTTTTTTTTTGGCAAACAACATCATAACACTTTTGAAATCACCAAGTCTAATGGATAGAGCCCCAGGCAATTCCACGATTCATCGAGTTAATTCATCTAGCCTGATTAGAAAATCCTGGTATGCTACTCGGCACTTGGATTATGAAAGGTGACACAAAGAAAGAAAAACTAGAGATAGACTTCAAAAGTAGACTAATAAACTGTATTAGTTATCAATAAATTTAGTGAGCTAGCATCTTTTGAGTTTTAATACCGAATGAAAGCTACCAAATACTCTTGTAAAATAATTAATAGAAATGCATTGCAGTTTTGAAGCATACCATAGCGGCGGCGAATTGCTTTGCATGTTCGCCAATTAGTGGCTGCTACTGTGGACATGCACGCGGCGCGACTGCGTTCTTGCGGCTCTCCGTTGTCGGTCCAGCCACCCCTGTAACATCCCATTTTGGGCTTGTGTTTCAAATGTAAGAAAATCAGTAGAAATTAAAACTTTTCTTACATCATGTATTTCCTTTTGTGCCAATCAATTCTTGTACAAGGGATTATGGAAATACATTGTCACAAGTCTAGTTGATCCAAATCTTGTTATTCAAAAACAATCTTGTCTAATCTTATGATCATCCTCTGGAAATATTTTCCTAAGTCTCTGTGATGGTATGTGACCCCTCTGAAAAATTTCACAATTTTTAGAAATTGTTTGAGTATTTTTAGAAGCGATCAAACTGTTTGACTCTCAGTCAAACATTAAAACAGAGCCTTGCAGAATTTTGGAGAATTATTCGCAGCATAAAACCTCTGAAAATTTTATACAAGGTTAATATCTGAGTTAGCAAGCTCCTGTAAAAATTTCATAATTTTTGGAGTTAATTTGCTACCTCAAATAAATCATTCAAAGTCTCTGTTCTTATTTCAAAGTCAAACTTGGTTTCTTTATTACTTGGGTTAGTCGGACTCGGGCTCAGAGCCTAGTGACTTGGTCGATCAACTAACACTGCTTGCGCCCGTTTGAAAATCGCGCGTTGGATCTCAACCGTTGGATCTAAATCGCCGCGGCCGCGCGTGTAAGACTTGGACCTTCGGTTGCAAGTTTGAGTGTCGTAGTTGGATCTCCATCCAGCGTCGAGATCTTGTAAAACCGGACCCTCGGTTGCATTTACGAATCGGGGGCGTTGGATTAAGATCCAGCGCTCGCGTGTTCCTCCGTTGTAAATTGAGTTTGCGGCGTGGGACTATCTGAGCGTTCGTTTCTAATCCTGGGCTCGGAACCTCTCGTTGTGTTTAAAGCGTAGGCATGGCACTATCTCGGTAGTCAGTGTCTCATCTAGCGGTGTGAATCACGAGCAGCACCGCGGTCGTCTTCTACCTCGTGGTCACGAGCACCTTTGTAGGGAGTAATGGCGATGTCATTTCTTGCCCTAAAGCCACCTAGCCAGAGCGTTTAGGGGTATGGGAGGTACAGAGCAGGCCATGCCTAATGCGTCTTCACCTCTTTTCCTTGTCGTGCGCATTGTGCTTTGTGTTTCTGCCGAAAGATGTGTGGTGCAAACCTAATGCTTTCATGGCTTTATAAGCACTCTCAATGCTTCTGGTATTTCTTTAGACCACCATCAAGCCCATTCACAATATTGGAGCTTAACACCTCAAAAATGGCAAATCGCCATTGTTGACCGTGGAGCTCCATTGGTGTTCTTAATTGTTCAGTGGTCCTCCTTCACGTTTCTTTGCCTAACCTTATCTATTTACTTCCTTGAACATTTCCCCTCACTAATTTTGGATTTGATTCTGAGAATTGTCCAATTTGGGGTTTGTTCAAATTCGGCGAAGTGGTCATCTTCTTCCTCAACTCGGTGAGTGCTCCATTTTCTAATTACTTGCTCATGTAACCACGTGGATCATTATGAAGCTATCTGATGCTTTGGAATCACTCATTTGGCTCGGGGTATCTATCTGGGTTTCTTCTCCCGGGCCGTGAGCTTTCAGTGATCAAGCATCTCGGCCATCTTGAAGCTTCTTGTCAACGGTAGCTTCTTATTAGTCATAGAAGCTTTGGCACCCGCATCCTAGAACTGCGGTAGACTTTCGCTATTTTCATGTTTAGCGGTAAAGCTCCCATTTTCGTTCTCCGGCTGGCAGCGTTCTAGTCCTTGCGCGCGGTGAGAATGCCACCATTAGATTCGTAGTGCTATTGCGAATCCATTTTGGCTCTTGTTGCGCGCCGCGCGTAGCGGTGTCGCGGCGATTCGCCGTGAAATCGCTCGGGTTTCGCGACCTGAGCTCCGTTTCGTCATTTGATTAGGACACATTAATTGCCAATCATGAGTTAATTAATTATGTCCTAATCATTGTCGTGAACCAGCGACGATGGGCCCAACATCCTTTAATTAAGCGTTGTCAGCTTCATTTCATATTGTAGAGCATCATTAATGCTTAATCATTAGTTAAGTAATGTGTCGGCATTTAAATCATTGTCAAATCACCTGCAGGTGTGACTTGTGGGCGGGGTTAAAATCAAATTTGAAGTCATTAGTGTTTATTTAATGTTAATCATTAGAATCTTTAATCTGTCCTAACAGCCTCTCGATCGTTGACAAGTGGGCCGGTGCTGCTTGTGCGTGGGTTAAACCGGTAGCGTGGGTGACCGAAGTCAGCGACATGCGGTCCCCGTGTCGGCATCTCCTTTGAGCTGCGTTAAATATCTCTGGATTCATTTTTAGATCTGCGTACGATCTTTGTGTGCGTTCGGACCCTCGGATGCCTTGATCGTTCTCGGCGTCGATCTTTCGATCAGCGGTGAGATCGTGTATGCAACCTTGCGTCAGAATGCATACGCTGTGTGCGTAGGTTGGATCTTGATCAACGGTGAGCTCAAAACCGATTCGGCGCGCGTCGTGTTTGGCCTTAGCGTGGTACAGAGATTTTAGATCAAGGGTTGAGAGTTGTCCGCGTCGTTTTCTTTTATTTGGGTTGTTACGTATTTGGTAGTATTTGTTTAACAAGTTGAAAATGATATAAAAACTTTGAAACTCATAACTAATTCATTTTAGCGCTTTTAGATAATTCCAGCGGTAATAAATTATGTTGTCACTTTAGTTTATTATAAAAATGGAATTAAGCTTGTTCGATGTGAAAAATTGTATAACTAGGAATAACTTGATTTGTCATTTGAATATTCGAAATAGTTTTAACCTTGGAAAATGCATATCTTTTACTGTATAAATCCAAATTGTGCGAAATCAATTTTGTTAAATTAAATACATCTGTTAGTATACTTTCATATGGGATAAGATTTGAGCATGTTCATAATTCTGTAAAATGACTTGCATTAGATTTACAACTTAGAAAAATCATAAGTAAATGTGTATAACTTCAAATTTAGTAAATCCAACTTTCTTTGTTATTAGGATGTCATAATCTACCTACTATAAAATTTCAGACCTAGGTCATTCTAGAAAATTTCGCCATGAACAGTGTTAATTATTAATTAGATTGCTATAAGGCTGAGGAAGAGAACTTTGCTCATATCTTTTGCATGCTTAGTTCTAATTGCATAATTCTGGTTCCTATCATTGTCTTAGATCATTCCCTAGTTTGTAGTATAAATTTTATTAGATTTGGATGTGTTTCTTTGTTGGAGTTTATTTGGTGTTCTTAGTTCTTATTTGCTTATAGCCTTTTTGCGTTAGAGTTAGAAGATAATATTATTAATCTTGATATTGAGCCACAGTGACCATCGGATCACACACTTGACCGAACAGCGGATGTAGCATTCATTTGATCATATTGTTCCTACTATTTTCAAAGTCTAAAATGTTGTTTACAAATTCTATGTATGCATTGCTATGTTGTTTTAAACTATTGTCGATAGTTGGCCTACTAGATGCATTATCGGTGGAAATGTTTATTCCTCTACTCTAAAGCCTAGGTTACTTTGCTGTGATTTTGGGTCATTGGATGGACCCTTGTCATAGTAGTTTGCGTGTCATTATGCTTAGCCATGCTAGCTATCGGTAGAAATGGCGATTATCGACTGCGTCGATAACTTTGATCACACAAACTATTGCTCGTGTTGTGCGAGAGGATGATAGTGAGTCGATGGACCTCACTTTTGTGAGTTGTCTTTATGTGATTCTGGCGATTAGCTTAGCGGCCGATCGGTTGCCACAATGGTGTTATGTGGCTACAGGTCGTCTTTTAGTTTAAGCCATCTTATGGCAACTTTGCTTCATTTATTACTTATTTGCTACTTATGTCATTTGGCAGTCGTTTTGTGTTGTAATAACTTATATTATGTATGTCTTTTGGTAGACTTGTTATAATCATTGTATGGAATTGATGCATGCTTGGATATGATGTATGTGTCTTTGCTTGTTAGGAGGCACATATTCATCGAGGCAGCGAGTTATTCTATTTGTGATACTAGAACCGGAGGAAGGTTAAGTATTACAAGTTTAATAAGCAAAGAGGTCTCCTGAGCTTAGTATCGAGCCATCTTGTGTAGAAACCCCTAGCAGTGCGTCCCTAGTATATTTTGAAAACTTACTTTCCAAATATCGATTGCTTTCTGAAAATCTTAAGTAAGTTATCAGATTTTACTCCTCATCTATCTTAGTTTGCTCATCTCACCTTATTCTAAGCTGAATTTGAAAATTGAGTTTTCCTCTCATCTTCCTTCAAAGTTAGTAGTAGAGTAGATTGGTTTGGGTACACCATGAGAGTTATAAAGTGAAAGTGTTGGTGTCTTGGGAATATGTGAAGCAATTGGAGGTGCAAGTTTGACCGGGAGCTTAGAGGAAGATCTGGACTGACAAGAGAATTCTGGACAGCTAGCATTTAATTAGTAGGAGGTGCTGAAATGAGAGGTTAATTCCACTAAAACTTGTGGGGATAACGGGGTAAGAAGTGATATGAATTAGCTAAGAGTCTAACCATTCTTTAGTAAATATTCCACCCTATTTCCTAAGCTTTTTTGAGCAGTTAATATTCTGAAATTTGTCTTCCTAAAATTGATTACTCGTTTTCCATACGAGTTAGTCATAATAGGAAGATGATTGTTATTTTCTTGATCTTCTTGTAATTTTATGTAGTTACTTGAGCTTTTAAGGATGGTTTTGTTAGTAGTTAGTAGTTTTCTTTGTCTCTGTTCGGAGTTGTGTTTAACCTATTTTTGTGGAGCAGGATGACAAGAACCACCCTAACGATCGGCCAGTGGTTACGATGAGAGCTTCCCCCTCCTCGACCATGGTGAGGTTACGCTCGGTCGGCGGAGTCGCATGGACGGACCGGATCTTGGAGGTCATTGCGAGGAACACCTCCGCTCCGGCTGCGCCCGAGATCCGGAGGTGGTGGCCGGTCGTGGTGGGCTTGCGGAGTTTCTCCGTCTGTGGCCGCCCACTCTCTCGTCAGGATCCACTCGGCGGATGATTGTTTGCGTCTTGTTGGCGAGCTCAATATCGCTCGATGCCGGGCAGGAGGCGGGCACTCTTTGCATCCCATCGGCGAGGTGCGGCACTATCTTGGTGGGAGAACTTTCTGCCATCGGCCGCGAGCCCGCGTTGTCGTGGGATGAGTTTGATCTGCACCGTCGGGCCCACATACGATGGCCTGATGAAACAAGCTCAAGAAGAAGGAGTTTCTTGCGCTTAAGCGAGGCGCAAGTGCGTCTCGGAGTATCTTTACGAGTTTAACCACTTGGCTCGTTATGCTCGGGAGGTGGCCTCGATGAGGCTAAGCGGGAGAAGTTCATGGATGGTTTGTCAGAGGCTGCGGGACAAGCTATCTATTGTGGACTTCTTGACTTCGGGCCTTGGTTGACAAGGCCATCGTCGCCGAGCACAAGCGAAGGCCACAGGTGAGTCATGAGCGCAAGTGGGAGGCCCATCGGTGCACGAGCCGACCTCACTCGTCCCGTGTTGGGCCGCACGAGGGCTCGTGCTTTGGTTTCACCACCCGCAGAGCGTCGGCGCCGATTGCTCGTCCGCGGGCGTGTTTGACCACGTGCACTGCGACCCGGCGAGTTGCGCTCCGCCAGGTGCGATGTTACCTGCCACTTTGCAACAAGAAGGGCCACTATGCTGGCGATTGCCCTCGAGGTGAGGGGCAGCCCTCGTCCTAATGGAGGGCGCGGGAATAGTCACTGGCGACGAGAAGGTGATCGAAGACTCGGTGTCGGGAGTGGTCAGTCAACCACATCTCGGTGAGGAGGCTCGAGGCACTGCGTTGTGTTAGATGCGTTCCTTGTTAGTTATCGTCATTGCGATCTTGTTTGACTCTGGAGCTTCATATTCCTTTATTTGAGATCTTTTCTGCTGATTGTGACCTTCACTTTGTTCCTTTGGGGATTCCCTTGCTTATTAAGCTCTCGGGAGGCGGAAATGAAGGCGATCAAGAATGTCGGGCGTTCCCATTAATATTGAAGGAGTGGAATTCTTGGCGAATCTCATCTTACTTGACTCGTAGCGTGCGGATGTGATTATTGGTATGGATTGGTTGTCCCAACACTTGGGACCGTCGATTGTGCGAGGAAGATGGTTTTCCTCACTAGTCCCTCGGTGAGCAAGTTGGGATTTCACATGGTGCGGGGCCACACCTTTGTGCCCTTGAAGCTAAGCCGACCATGGAGATTCGAGGATGTGTCCACGATGCAGTGACTTTGTGGATGTCTTCCACGAAGATTTGCACAGTATGCCTCTAGTTCGAGACTTGGAGTTTGTGATTGAGTTCTTTTGCAGTACGCTCCAATTTCAAAGCGCCGTGCGAATGCCTCCTAATGAGTTGGAGGAGCTAAAGCGATTGGGTGAGCTTCAAGCAAAGGCTTCATCAGTCTAAGCTCATCTCCTTGGGGTTGTCGGTTATTTTTGTGAAGAAGAAGGACAAGACCTGCGTATGTGTGGATTCTGTCCGCTTAATGAAGTGGCGGTGAAAAACAAATATCCTTTGCCTCGCATTGATGATCTCTTTGACCGTTGGTAGGGGCTTGTGTTTCTCAAGATTGACTTGAGATTGGGGTACCATCAAAGTCGGATCGAGTGAGATATTCAAAGGCGGCGTTCACTACTCGTTATGGCCTTTACGAGTACACGTCATGTCTTTCGGTTTGACCAATGCTCGGCTTTGTTCATGAATCTTATGAACTTCGGTGTTCATGGAGTATTTGGATAAGTTTGTTGTGGTTTTCATTAGCGACATTCTTATCTACTCCAAGAGTGAAGAAGAGCATCTTGAGCATCTGCAGTTGTATTGGGAAGGCTGCGTGAGCATGTTTTGTATGCTAAGTTCGGCAAGTCACGAGTTACGGTTGAAGGAAGTGGCATTCTTGGGCCATGTTCTTTCGGTGGTGGTGTCATGATAGATCCTAGCAAGGTCAGCGATGTTCTATCTTGAGGGCAGCCAAAATCGATCCACCGATGTGAGGAGTTTCCTTGGTTTAGCGGGCTACTCACCGCAGCTTTATCGAGAACTTCTCCAAAATTGCTAAGCCCATGACCGAATTGCTCAAGAAGAAAAATTCGTGTGGTCTTGGCGTGTGATTTGAGTTTTCAAGAACTCAAAAGCGATTGACTTGGCTCCGAGTGCTTGTTCTCACTGATGTGCATAAGAGCTTTGACATTTATTGTGATGCCTCTCGGCGGGGACTTGGTTGTGTTCTTATGCAAGAAGGCAAGGTAGTGGCCTATGCATCGAGCGATTGAGGCCTCATGAACTCAATTATCCTACCCATGATTTGGAGTTAGCTGCGGTGGTTCATGCACTCAAGATATGGCGGCATTACCTCATTGGTAATCGTGTGTAGGTGTATTCGATCACAAGAGCTTGAAATATTTGTTCACCCGACGGATCTGAACCTCGGGCGAGAGGAGATGGTTGGAATTGATCAGGATTATGATATGGGCATTGGTATCACGGGTAAGGCCAATGTTGTTGCCGAGTGCACTTTCGATCGCAAGGTGTATTGCAATCACCGTGTTACTTCAAGAGCAACAACCTACCCTTCTCGAAGAATTTCAGCGGCTTAATTTGGGATTGATTGAGCATGGTTCTCTTGCTACCTTGGTTGTGCAGCAGAGCTTTGGTGGAACAAATCAAAGGTACTTTGCCTGACAGGATGTTGGTGTGATCCAAATCAAGCGAACATCAAGAATGGGTCGACTAAGTGCTTTTAGGATGAGCACGGTGTTGTGTGGTTTGGACAGCGCGGTGGTTAGAAGGTCATGGAATGCGGGATTTGATTCTCGCGAGGCCCATGACTCCCCTTTGTCTATCCATCCTGGAGCTACCAAGATGTATCAAGATCTTCTCTGAGATTACGGTGGACTCGCATGAATTGAGATTGCTAGGTTCGTGGCAGAGTCACGGCGTATGTTGTCGTGTCAAAGTGAACATCGGCGTCCGTGAGCCTTCTTGACCTTTGCGATGCGAGAATGGAAGTGGGATTAGTTGGTATGGATTTCATCACCGATGCCCGTGCTTCTTGCGGAAGGATGCTATACAGGTTGTCATTGATCGATTGTGAAGGTGGCACATTTTACGCGGTGCGTACCAATCTCGGTGTTAGTCGGTGGCGGATCTCTATGTGTCTCGCATTGTATGTTTGCATGGTGTGCCACGAGCGATTGTGTCGGATCGTGGTTCTCTTTTACCTCTCGCTTTTGGCATAATCGCAAAGCGATGGGTACGATCTTTCTTCGATTCGACTTATCATCCTCAAAGTGATGGTCGAGACGGAGAGTCAACCCAGTGTTGGAAGATATGCTCGTGCTGTGTTCTTTCTATGGGAAGAAGTGGGAGAAGTGCTTGCCGTTTGCGAGTTCTCCTACAACAACGGTTTCAAGCTAGTCTTGGCATGGTACCGTTGAGGCTTTGTATGGGAGGAAGTGTAGAACCCCATTGAGCTGGTGACCGGTGGCGTCGGTTCTTGGGCGATTCCATCAATGAGCGAAAGTCGAGTTCGGTGATTACGTGAGCATCTGCGGCGTGGCCCGATCCGGGCAAAGAGCTATGCGGATCGTCGTCGTCGGGAGTTGAGCTTTGAGCCCAATGACTTTGTTTATCTCAAGGTCTCACCCTTGAAGGGCCATCAGCGTTTTGGCATCAAGGGCAAGTTAGCTCCTCGATATGTGGGGCCTTATCGCATCATCGAGAGGATTGGAGCTGTTGCATCTGATTGGGTTGCGGCTTCGCTTGAGGTGTGCATGGCGTGTTTCATGTCACACTTAAAGAAGTGCCTCAGTGTTCGGTTGAGGAAATTCCGTTGGAAAATCTCGATGTGCAAGAAAATTTGACCTATCATGAGCATCTGTTGCGTATTCTCGAAGAATGCGAGCGAAGGACAAGGAACGTGTCATCAAGTTCCTTAAGGTTGATGGTCAAACCATTACGAAGATGAGGCAACTTGGGAGCGAAGATCGTCTTCGTGCGGATTACCATCCTTCTTCTCGAGTAAAGCGAGTCTCGGAGCGAGATTCTTATGGGGAGGTTTGTAACATCCATTTTGGGCTTGTGTTTCAAATGTAAGAAAATCAGTAGAAATTAAAACTTTTTCTTACATCATGTATTTCCTTTTATGCTAATCAATTCTTGTACAAGGGATTATGGAAATACATTGTCACAAGTCTAGTTGATCCAAATCTTGTTATTCCAAAAACAATCTTGTCTAATCTTATGATCATCCTCTGGAAATATTTTCCTATGTCTACTGTGATGGTATGTGACCCCTCTAAAAATTTCACAATTTTTAGAAATTGTTTGAGTATTTTTAGAGCGTCAAACTGTTTGACTCTCGATCAAACATTAAAACAAAGCCTTGCAGAATTTTTGGAGAATTATTCGCAGCATAAAACCTCTGAAAATTTTATACAAGGTTAATATCTGAGTTAGCAAGCTCCTGTAAAAATTTCATAATTTTTGAGTTAATTTGCTACCTCAAATAAATCATTCAAAGTCTCTGTTCTTATTTCAAAAGTCAAACTTGGTTTCTTGTTACTTGGGTTCGAGTCGGACTCGGGCTCGAGGCAAGTGACTTAGTCGATCAGCTAACGCCTTGCGCCGTTTGAAAATCGCGCGTTGGATCTCAACCGTTGGATCTAAATGCTGGCGGCCGGCGTGTAAGACGGGACCTTAGGTTGCAAGTTTGAGTGTCGACCGTTGGATCTCCATCAGCGTCGAGATGCGCGAAACCCGGACCCTCGGTTGCATTTACGAATCGGGGCCGTTGGTTAAGATCGCGCTCGCGTGTTCCTCGTTGTAAATTGAGTTTGCGGCGTGGGACTATCTGAATAGATTCGTTTCTAATCCTAGGGCTCAGGAACCTCTCAGTTGTGTTTTAAAGCCCGTAGGCATGGCACTATCTCGGCCGTCGTGTCTCATCTAGCAATTGTGAATCACGAGCCTTTTTTCGCGGGTCGTCTTCTACCTCGGTGGTCTCTGCGAGCAACTGTAGGGAGTAATGGCAGTGTCATTTCTTGCTCCTAAAGCCACCCTGGCCAGCGTTTAGGGTATGGGAGGAGTACCTGCAGGCAGACCATGCCCTAATGCACGTCTTCACCTCTTTTCTTGTGCGGCGCGCATTGTGCTTTGTGTTTGCCTTGAAAGATGTGTGGTGCAAACCTAATGCTTTCATGGCTTTATAAGCACTCTCAATGCTTCACAGTATTTCTTTAGACCACCATCAAGCCCCATTCACAATATTGGAGCTTAACACCTCAAAAATGGCAAATCGCCATTGTTGACCGTGGAGCTCCATTGGTGTTCTTGATTGTTCGGTGGTCTCCTTCACGTTCTTTGCTAACCTTATCTATTTACTTCCTTGACATTTCCCTCACTTAATTTTGGATTTGATTCTGGGAATTGTCCAATTTGGGGTTTGTTCAAATTAGCCAAAGTGGTCATCTTCTTCCTCTACTTCGGTGAGTGCTCCATTTTCTAATTACTTGCTCATGTAGCTACGTGGATCATTATGAAGCTATCGATGCTTTGGAATCACTCATTTGGCTCGGGTATCTATCTCGGGTTTTCTTCTCCCAGGCCGAAGAGCTTTCACCGTGATCAAGCATCTCAGGCCATCTTGAAGCTTCTTGTCAAGGTAGCTTCTTATTAGTCCTTAGACTTTGGCACCACGCATCCACTAGGCTTGCGTGGACTTTCGCTATTTTCATGTTTAGCGATAAAAGCTCCCCATTTTAGTTTCTCAAGCTAGCGGCGTTCTGAATC